>OW119928.1:82363244-82963244 GCA_933210815.1 Meta bourneti
AGTATGATTCATTTTTATAAAACTGCCATTTCATGGATTTTACAAAACACATCAATTTACATAAGTCTAAGAATTCACTGATTTTTACCAATTAGAATAATTCTTAAGGGTTTGATAATTTTGCAATCAACACCAATGCAATAAATTGGAAGTACATCACAAGAAAAGCAGAATCAAAGAATATTACTTCCTCAGAAAGACATGAGTAGTGAGACGGAGTATCAGAAAAGTCCGATCCGCTACTCACTGTATTTTCTTTAGCTCTTGGTACCTTCTAAAATAAAATTATAAATTTTTCATAAACTGAAAAACATTTTAACTTAATAAAAATCAAGTTTGAAAAATAAATGAAACACTGCAGTAGTTATGAGTTATATATGTTACCGTGAAAGACCGAAATTGGAGAATGTCGACTTTCACCGGTGAATGTCGACACATACCAAATACGTCGGTGAAAGATCGAATATTTCATTACATTCTTGTACATTCGGACCCTCACCGGTGTATGTCGACAATCACAGATATGCTCTGGTGGAGGTCGAAAAGAGAGGAGCCGAGGTTTTTTTTTCCGATACCCTAATTTATACTGAATGGTTATTGCAGTGAATCGTGATCTTTTTCTTGAAAAGTTAAATGCATTAAATGCGGGTAAACGAGAAGACAATTGTTTTTATTTTTCTCAAGAAAAGTACTCTAAAATACTTTCTGAAATGTTACGAACCTCACAAAAACAATTTCCTCCTGCTTAAATTGGTGATACTGTACGAATACAAGTCCCTGATGTCGACCGTGGTCGTACAGATAGCAGAAATGTGTTAGCCGTTGTTGTTGGAATAGAAGACTCCGACTTCTATAAACTGGCAAATAAAAATGGTACCCTCAAGCAGCTTTACACACGTAATCAGTTCGTAATTTGTAAAGAAAAGTTACTTTCCATAGATGAGATTTCTTTTTAAGAAATGTCGCTGAGAGAAGCAGCTGCAGCTAATTCGAGAAGCGGGGGTCAAGGCTATACACGCTGTAATTGCAAAAGGAAGTGTTCCACAAATAAATGCAGTTGTAAAAGCAAGGGACTCTTGTGCAATTCAAAGTGTCATAATAGTTTAAGTTGTTGCAATAAATAAGATTTGAATCACATAATTAAGTAAGTTTTTTATTACTATTATTTTCTTTTCTCATTTAGAATGTACTGTATAATTAAGTAAGTTTTTAATTTCTATTATTTTCTTTTCTCATTTAGAATGTACTGTTTGTTTTAAGTTCTTGGTCACTCCTCTCAGAAAGAGAGACGAAAAAGTTACGTCACCCTTGTGACGTTTTATCGCGACTGAAATACGGAGAAGAAAATATAAATCTCCGACATGTTCAACATTCACCATTAGTGCATGGTGAATGTCGACATTTGCCGGGGTAAGTCAGAAATAAGGGTATTTAGCAAATATTTCGGACATACACCAAGCGACTATGTGAATGTTGACATTCACCGGTGAAAGTCGACATTCTCCAGATTTCGGTCTTTCACTGTAACATATACATATAATTCAGACTTCAATTGATATTTCAGGAATCCAAAGTATGATTTTTATGAAGGATTATGAATTTTCAATCATATTGCAATAACCATTTATACAAATAACTATTTCAATTAAGATTAAGAACTAAACAGAAATTTTTGTATTTTTTGGGAACTTTCCGGGGCCCTGGAAATGGAAAAATAAGATCCTTGGCCTTTACATTAACCTTGAAAAGTACTTATCAAGGACAATGGGTATCATGTTTCTGCATCACCAAGGCACTATTGAATATTAGGTAAATGAACATAGGTAGAAAATAATTTCTAATTCAAATTATTTAATTTGGTGATTAGTCACAGATTTGCAACCGGAGGGTTGCGAGTTCGAAACTCGATCCAATCAAACACAGTCGTGTATGAGGGGGCTGGGGCACTGTCATGGCCTCAAATGTCCCCACGTTGGCATGGGTGTGGAATTTGGAGTGTCAACTCAAGTATTGACCTCGTCATCTACTCAAGGTTCAAAATTACAAGATGTTCTTTGATCCTCCCCTACACGATTGATCCCGAACCTTCGCCAATGGTCCGTTGTGTTGCTGGAATGCGAAATACATTCAACTACCTACCCAGTTTGATGATTTTCCAACGCTCATGGAAACCCATTAATAAAAAAATGAAACAACTTCAATTGTCATTCACTAACGTACGCATTACAGAAATTGATATTATTAATTCTAGAGGATTGCAACAAACGGATACAAGCAATATAAAACCGATCTTTACGCGATTCATTCACCAATTAGTTTAAAAATGCTTTATTTTAGCTATGGAGCTGCATAAAATTGCTAAAAGAGCTCCCAACTGCACTCTGATTACAGAAAGCAACCAGAAACCTGGAATGTTGAAATCAGGGCAGAAAAGAAAATACGAGCGGAAATTGGTTTAGCGTCAAAAAAGACAGAATCGCCGTTGACCATGTTATGGGATGAAAGTGAATTTGACGTTCGGAATCTAGCTGTGATAACATGATTGAGGTGTGCTTTTTGCAATAAATTTTATTGGAAATAAGCATTAACACCAGTAAAAGTAAATGAAATGCTTTTACATATTGTTTTGGTAGATAGGTAGGTATTTTAAGGTGTCCGACTACCTTCGGAAAGGATTTTTTGAAATAATTTGAAATTTGACTTTTTTTGTGCATTATATTATAGAATATGGTTAAAAACTTAGAGAATAACATATAAAAAAAATAATTAATAATTTTTTTAAAATTTAAACCCCAAAAAGGGGTGAAAAATAGACAAAAACTAGCACCACCGCAAAACATGATAACTTAAATTTAAATTAAGATATTCTTATTTTGTAAATTTTATTTTGAAGATTGAAACCTCCTTTAGGGAATGTACCTCTCACATCATTGTAAACCAGTTCTTTTAAAAACTGGAGAGGTTCAAGTACAACCAAGAAGAAAATCTTCCATAAATTATAGCAACGCATAACTTTTATAATTAAAAATAAAAAAACTAATTAATGCACAATTACAGAAGTGGTACATTCCCTTTATAAACTCTTTGAAAGTATTCCTACCAAATTTCATAACATTTGAAGCATAACTTTTTGAGTTTTCATGTTTTGCGTAAAAGCAAAATTCTAAAATGTCAATTTCAAGAAAAAGCTAAAAACAAAATTCAATAATGAATCTTACCTTTAAATGGAAAATGTAGCTCTAAAATGATCCTGATTTATAAAGATCACCTTCTATAGAAGTTAAATCAACTACTTTTTTTTTCCTAATTGCCCTCAAAACCTTCCTGCGCTTCTTTGAAACGGGTGTTGTATGGCGCTTGGAATCACTGATTCTAATGCGATCCAAACTTTGGTAACCTTTTAATGTGAAGTAACCAAGATTTTCAATGTTCATCTTGCTTAAAACACTGGTGCAACCCTCAAATCCATCATTATATTGTATTACTGCATCATAAGCCCCTAATTTTACAGTTTTTAGGCTGACGAAAACCTCCTTCGGAACTCTCTGCCAAATAACACCATTGAAACTTTCATTGGCATTTTGAGTTTTGCCATGCAGACACTTATTCAAAAGTTCTCTGGTGCAAAGCTCTAAATACACTGGTTTGACTACATTTAAAATATTGTTGGGCAAACCAGAATGCTTGAGCTTTTCTGGTTCTTTCCCTTCGCTTACAGCTCGCTGGTAATAGCACCAACTGTCTACACCAATAGGGCACTGGCCATGCATCGGTTTCTTTGGTGATGAAGCACAATGAAACAAAGCTGCAATTACATTTTGCTGCATCATTTGTAAGTTGCCCACGTTAGAGCGAATCGCAATGCCATAATAATTTTGTAGTCTGTCGATAAAGACATCTGATAACTTGCCTTTACCAGACAGACCTTTGGTTTTGCTTTTCAATTTTCGCAGACGTGTACCCACCCGTTTTTGAATGTGCCCAATGCATTCCAGTTTTGAAACACTTTTTTCGCCATATGTGTTTTGGACGCACAAATAGCCTTTAGAATCCCCATCACCGTAGTATTTCGTGTACTTCAGCTTCCGAGTGCTCACTGACCTCTTGAAAATTCTGTCGACACCAACAGTTTCCATCTTTGCTGATGACCCTTTAAAATTGCACTGGCATATATGGTCAGCTTCCTGTGATTCAAATGACGGGTTTCTCTTCAGTTTCTGTAATCTTTTGCAAATTCTGCAGTATGAGGACATGACTTCTAAATCGAGAACCTTTCCCGTGTCAATTGAAATGGCAGCAACACAACCATTCAAAGAAGTGTACCCTCTACGCTGCCACGTTCCATCTACAGACACGCCGCATTCACTGTCTTCTCCCTTTGAACCAACTTCATCAGCTGCTTTTAACATTGAAGATTCAGCAACCTCGGACACAACTTTCAAGAGTTTCTCTTCATGGATGTTATACGCAGCTTTAGAAATTGGTGGCAAATTCAGCGTGGTGCACAGTTTATACGCTGAAGAAAATCCCTTTCCAATCTGCCTCATCCCATAAACTATTCTAGAGTTCACTTCAGGTACATTTTTGTTCTTTTTGGAGGAGGCAAAGCCTTTTACAAAATCACAATTGTGACATTTCAAAGAGAAGTGTGAGCACAATCCATACCTGGAGTCTTCAACTAAATGCAAACCAGAAGCAAAGCATTTGGGACATGGAAGCACCAAAAATATATTTATTAAAGTTTCCAGGTCGAAAATCCGATTACCACACAGTTCCTCATTCAAAACTTCGAATTTGGAAGAGCTAGATGCTTGCAGTTTTGAAGCACTGGCTGTGCACACTGGATCTTCAAGACTGTTAGTCTTCAGTGTTTTAGAGTGTTGATTACCTTTGAAGTGGTGTTTCTTCTTCCTGGCAATACTCTTTCCCATTTTGTAAAGAAAAATCACTTTATGCAAGAAGAATTATCAAGTTGTAGAACTTTTTGAACGCACGATCGAAAATCACGAGTTCAAATTGTGTACAAACTGAAACTCAAGTTTGATGCCAGATTGTGAAGTTAAACATGATTGCCAGATGTATTTTTGTGTAAAAAGTAGTTTTTTAATTAATTTTTTTTAATTAATAAAAAAAAATCCACACTTCAGAGCAAATTTTAACGCTTTAATTTGTTAAAATAAGAATGTAAACAAACTTTTACGTTCACTTCCTGTTTGCAGAAAGGCACTTCCGGTTTTAAAAAGTGTCGACTATGTAGTATTAAAAGACCTGTATCTTACGTTCTATGCATGGTAGGAACAAAATTTAAACAGATTTGGAAAGATAAGAAATCGGGCTTTCATATTATATCAAATTTGGAAAATCGCAATTTCCGCCGAAAATCGCGTTTTAAAGGTAGTCGGATACCTTAATTAACGTCACACAGGAGCGACGCAACGGGCTATTGGTGACGGTCCGGAATCAATCCCAAAGGGAAGGATTTTGAACCCGAGGATTTTGAACCACGGTCAGATGACGATGCAACGTAATTTTGAACCACGGTCAGATGACGATGCAACACCTGAGCTGGCCCACTCTCCAAACTTCCACACCACGCCAACGTGAGGACATTTGAGGCCACTAGAAATTTAACGTGCATCAGCCTCTTTTATACACGATGGTGTTTGGCTGGATTGGAACGCTCAACCCTCCGGTTGCTAATCCATTACTCTTCCAACAAGGCCACAGTGACCCCATATTGTTTTGGATAATTTTATTTTATACAGAAGTATCAAATCTATATTTATGTGAATATGGACGGCATATTCATTATAAATGGATTGAAATAAGATATGAAATGTGAGTAAGGACAGTTTGCCATCAATGGATATAAGTAATTAAGAAAGTTTAAAACAGATGCCATGCGTGGGTCTGCTAGTTTCCTTTAATTTGGACATCATTCACAACATTTCAGACTCACCAGATTCATTACACTTCGGGTAGTGTTTATAATCTTAGTCAATGAATAGATCAAATGCACAAAACAGAAAAAATCACTTTAATCGGAACTTTAAACTATCTAGTGCTAGACGGTGTTCTGCGTAGTTTTATTTTTACTTACCACTTTACGAGTCTGTCTCTTTCTCTTCTTAGATAATTGTTCTAGTACTTTAGGAATGTCACTCACTAGAAGTAGAAATTATCCTTTTAGTATTCGAGTCATTAAAATGCTTAAAAAGTACTGAAACATACATAAGAGCAAAAAGTGTTTTTGAGTATCTTGAACAGGTTCGCTTGGCACTTAAGATGTTATACCACTTTAGTCAATTTGATACACTTTTTTCCAGACAAATGGGCGAGAAAGTCTCAGAAATGTAAAATACAAGGTACGTAGCTTTTTATTAGATGCATTACTATCCCTATTTATTTCTTATGTCTACAAAACAATGGACTAGTGGTTGCCTTTGAAGAGGTGCCTGCCAAACCACGCTGTGATGCGGTGGCAACTTTTCACCTTATAACTGGGCATGATTGTCTTGCCGCCCATGTGCTTAAAATTAGTACTGTCACAAAGTCTTCCTGCACACTTTGTATTCAGCCTGACCCTATGGACAAATCGTACTTGCTTCGCTGCAAAGCAATTCATGGAGACAGATTTCCCGATTCTGGACAGAGACAAAACATTTAAGGCAATAACTTGATTATGTAACTTTATTTGTCTTTTATGTATCGTTGTGGAGCAGAACTAGCCCGTGTTGAATTGCATTAGTTTGTGTTTTAGTGTGGTATTTCTTCTGTTTGTACCTTGCCCTGGACGTTGGAAATAAAACACATTTCTTTTTGCACAGGGCTTATTTTCATTAACAACGTAAAGTTGTTCAGCTTAGAAGAGAAGCTATATTAAGTTGAATTGTATATTTGAAGCAATGATACAGGGGATGTTTTGATTCTTTGATCTTCCTGCATGTAACAAAAAATAGTTATGTCCTTGCAAAACTAAATAAGAGGTTCACATGAAACAATAAAAATAATCCAAAATTTTACTACAATTTGTTGACTTGTATTTATTCAGATTCTTTGTTTTTTAAATTAAAAAACAACTTTGTTTAAAAAAATAGCGTTTGACTTATAAAGCAAAATAAAAGGACGTAAGAAATAAAGCTAAATTTTTACTATTTCTGCGCCAAAATAATAATTTATAACCAAAAATACTCTTAAAACTACGATTTAATGCTTTAGTTTATACACCAAACACATTTTTTTTAAATCGTTACCGAAAATGAATCCGAAGAGAACAAGGAAGACAAAAAAATACTACTTTTATTTCCTGGCTAGTTCCAGTCAAATTGAAAATTTGTATTTGCTAACAAAAACAAGTGAACATTTTTAGTTTGCTATGGTAAACTTATATTTAATCAATCGAATACTTCATTGCCTACTAAAAACTAAAGAGAAGGATTTTCAATTGTCTGCAAAACTTTTTAAACGTGAAAGGACTCCTTTCTACTTACGACAAAATACAGGTGCATACTTAAAATAAACTACATCGCTGTATTCAATCTCCTAAAATTTCACCAAGGGAATTAGAGTGAGTTTTTTATGCGCCCAGAATAATGTGACCAAAAGTAGTAGTAACGTGACCCTAAGACTGTTTTCGTCCGTTGGGTGGAACCTACCATCTTACTGGTCCACGGGACGGGAAAAGACGTCCATCTGTTGATTAATCATCTAATTGTTATATTGATTGATCATCTGATAGTAGTACACGACAATTTCACCACTCTTGTCGACACTATAGAAATGCGGATTCATACACGTACCCTGTCATATATTATATCGCCAAACGAGGCGATACGATACCAAATGGGCCAACCAAGTCAATTTTTCACAGAGCAGTCACATGATTAGTAGTCGACATGTTGGTCATAGTTTTTGAAGCTCCTCATCAATAGAAATACTCAGTCTACTTATAATTCACGTCTATGGATTTTAAGCTGCAAAATCCATGAAAGGATAGGCTGAGCCAAATGCTTCTGAGGGAAAATGGGGTTTCAGGGAAGTTCATTCAAAAGTGCTCTATTTACTGAAAATATGCAAAACAATGTCCCTATAATTTCTTTACACTTGAATAACACCTGTCTTCCCGAACTATATGCAAAATCACAAAACTTCTAATCCCAGTTATGATTTGCAAATGAGTACATTCGTCCAATCCATTACTCATTTTGAAAAATGTTCAGTTTTTCACACTACAGAAATCGGTGAGATAATACTTCTAAGAAAGAATGGGATACAGTTCTTTCAAAATAGCGATAAAATCTTATTAAATATGTTGGAGAAAAATAGGTATGCCAAGAAAAAAAATGGTATCTGTGATCAATTATTTTTATTTCAAGAAAAATACAAAACTCCCTTTTCAGTAAAAACTGATGCAAAATGTTCGTGCTTTGAGATATTTCATGATTGAATCTGAATGCCCTATCCAGCTTCTCTTTCAGATTTTACATAAAATTAAGGACGTTTTTAAAACTTCTAAAAATTTTCAAGGCCTCAAGGAAAGAGATTATCGTGTTTTATAGTTTTAGAAGAAAACTAAAAAATATCCAAAACGACAATCCTTTAAAATATACTTTACGATTACTTATATACTTTAACACATTACGATTCCCATGTAAGGTTTACAAATTCCTATATAGAAAGCTAACAGTTTTTGGAAATCAATTCTTGTCCTTGCACTTGGAGGGATATTTTAATCTAAAATAAAAAGTTTGAAAACTTAGATAAAACCACCAAATTGGATATAATCGCAATAAATACGAAAGGAATTCATAGCAGAAAGGTAAACATACTCTATGCTACTGTCTTTTGATTGGCTAAGTTGTACATAGCATAACCGATTGAGCCAAATCACGCCAAATTTGGTTCTTTTTGAAAATTCCCTGTCTGATGAAAGTAGAGGTAAATTGGCAAGTAATGCAATGGTTAGAGCTGAGAAAAAGTGAGTCAAAGCTTAGCTTTAAAAAACATATGAAATCCTAACTTAAAAATAAGTACCTTTCAATGCCCCTATTTTAAAAAGGAAAAATAGCACTTTTAAGAAATATCTGAAATTTTGCGAAAAATATAAATTTTTGTTGTTTTTATGGAATTTTTTGTAGTTTTAGGAGTAAAAATTTAAGTTTTTACGGAACATTTCCTAGCAATTTTAGGTAATCAATATCCTAGCCCTAATTATGTATGCATGACAGGGTTCCATGATATTTTACAAAAAAATATTTTAATAAGAAATGTGAAGAAAAATCTAATTGTATATAATTATTAATTGCCATGTTCGAATTATCCGTATACGCACTCCATGTTATATAACACTCCACATGCTACATTGATTGGTTTAAATATAGAAATGCAGTGACCTTCCAAAAATGTAAGAAACAAAAACAATTGGGAGACATTATGATGGCTTACCATAAAAATAACTTCAATTTTCTACAAATTCTTACCTGGAAAATTCAATTTGTATCTTTTCACAGTCCCCAAATCTTTATCTTTACATCCTTTATTCTTCACCAATGTTATATATGGTGATTTTCTCGATGTAAATTTACTCATACTTGACCTGAATCGTCCTTTACATTTCGTTGCATAGTTTGGATCCTTAATGTACTCTGCAAATTTCTTTTTATCTGCTCCGTCTTGAAACTGTAAATGAATTGTAAGTTATTGAAATGCATATATTTTCAACTAAAATGAAAGCAATCTGTTAAATGAAACAAAACGGAATATAGAACTAAAAATCCTGGTTGAGAGAGAGAATATAGAAAAGTAATTAGAATATCTAGTTCTGATGTGTAAGAAACAAGGTGTTTCTTTATGTAAAGGCACCATTTTGTTTCAGAATAACTTTTAAATACCATATTTTTATTAATTTTCCTTTTACATATTGTATCCTTAATTAATGACAAATGACCACTTCTGATTGCTGGCGAATAATTGATAATAGATTGTTGGAGAAATTTACTTTTCAAATTATTCAAACTTTTAAGATTTCTTTTTGAAAAATTATTTTGATAGAATTCGTAAGACTTTCAGAAATATAAGTGATAAGAAAGATTTCTCGCAAACACAAGGCAGAAAATTGTACGAGAATGTCATATTCCTAAATCCCTATGATCACCTTGAACACAGTTGCAGGCTTTGCACCGCATTTTTCATGCGGAGAATGCGATTGTGGTTCCAGTGATAGCAGAACCATTCCTATGTTGGATTCTCAGACATCACGATTCCAAAATTTGAATATGCATAATTTTTTACTGAATATTTTCGGTCTTATATGCAAATCACCACATGCTGTTTCGTTTCATTTTGATGTTGTAACCTTTAACCCCTTGAGGATCACGAAATTTGTGAATAGTGTAGTGCTGCTGTTACCCTATAACACATAAATAACTAAATAACCACATCTATTGGTTAAGAAGGTCAAAACTAGTAGGAAGTAATGTAGGAAAGACTGCCAGTTGCAGAACGAGTATACATGCCGGTGAATCCCTCAGGGGTTAAAAATAATGGTACTCCTTAAGTTTTGCAAGCCAGTACTAATTACAATTAAAAAGTGCTTGGTTAGTAATAAGTTTTAAGAAGTAATAGCAGTAATTACGAGTTGGCAAAACAGTCACCTACAGCGACAATTTTCAATGATTTTGAGTATGGCAGCCTACTTCCCTGGTGATCTTACTACCTTTCTACAAATGGACCTCCCGAAGGTCATCTGTCTTCTCACCTGACCCGCTCTAGATGATGTTGTACTAATGTGGCTTGCATTAATTTTGATTACCTTTTGACTCCTATCAAAGTTATCTCGATTATTTTCTGAGCAATTTGGGAAAAAGAAATACACTGCTGGCCACCCAAATTGCAACACCAAGAAAGACAAGAGATATCACAACAAAATTTATTTTGTAGATAACATGTTGACCAAGTATCAAATAATTAAATTTATAGACTTCTGTGAAGTGTGGTTCCTGCCAAAATCAGTAGCCAGAGTAGCCGCCATTGTTGGAGATCACCGCTGCCACACGCCTCGGCATTGATTCAAAGAGACTTTGGATGTGTTCTTGGGGTACAGCAGACCAAGCAGCTTCCACACGTTGCCAAAGTTGATCTGGTGTGGCAGCTGGGGATGCATTCTGGGTCAATCGTTGAGCAACCATGGACCACATGTTTTCTATCGGCGAAAGATCCGGAGAGCGAGCTGGCCAGGGAAGCAATTCAATCTGGCGATTGACGAAGAACCCTTGGACAATGCGTGCCACGTGTGGTCGCGCATTATCCTGTTGAAATATGGCTGTGGGCAAGCCCTGAAGGTAAGGAAGGACAGCTGGCTCCAACACCTCGGAGATGTAGCGCTGGCTGTTTAAAGTACCGGCAATGCGTACTAGAGGAGTGCGAGAGTGATATCCAATACCGCCTCATACCATAATACCCGGTGCAGGACCAGTGTGGCGGTGCATAACGCAGCTGTTCAGCATCCTCTCTCCACGGTGTCTCCAGACTCGAATCCGACCATCGTGGTGTTGCAGACAGAAGCGTGACTCGTCAGTAAAGACAATTTCATTCCATTCTGCCGTCCACATCCTTCTTTCATCGCACCATTGGCGGCGGAAACGTCTGTGATTCTGCGTCAAGGGTAGACGAAGCAATGGACGTCTTGCGGACAGACCACTCTGCTGTAAACGGCGTCGAATGGTACGCGCAGACACTGGATGATGCGGTACAGACTGAATGTGCTGTGCTATGGTTCGTGATGTGGCTGAGCGATCCGTCACTGCCATACGCACAATATGCCTGTCATCACGTGAAGTGGTGCACTGAGGTGGATGCGATCGAACACGTCGGTCCGTCGTACCCTCCTGCATCCAACGATCGCATATCCGCATTACAGTTGTTTGGTTTCGTCCAACACGACTACCGATTTCCCTGAAAGATAATCCACAATCTCGGTAGGCCACTATCCTTCCTCTGTCGAACTCGGATACTTGATCAAAAGATGATCGCTGTTTTCTACGAGGCATAATTGATCGTTTTTTTGAAAAAACCACAAGAAAAACACAATTACCGTACTTGAAATCGTCGAAATCTCCAAGCCTTAAATAGCGCTTTGAAGTGGCGCCACAGGCGCGCGTGATGTGCGTCTGCGCTGAAATTCTAATCATTTGCATATCTCACCTCCGCTAATGCATGTTGTAAATTTCATATTATTTGCATGCTTCCTTCAGGGTGTTGCATTTACGGTGGCCAGCAGTGTACTACATTCTTTGGAAATTACATAGTTATTTAAAAACTATCTTACCTTAAAGAGAGACAAAAAAGATGAATTCCATTTTGGATTTCTTTTGTTCACAAGTATCAATTCAAACAACCCTTCTTCACGATTCACCCACCTCAATTGATCTGGAAATCTATTTTCTTCCAAAAGGAGTAAAATCCTACCAAATAACTGCATCTGAAAGAAATCCAAGCAACGATTGATTCATTTTAAATATTGCTGGATATTTAGAACTACAAATCATTATTTAGCAATAAACAAAATTTTAGGTTTGGTTATTGCTGAAATGCATGCGAATGAAAACTGCATAAACCTAAGGAACAAATGTTTTTTTTATTGAAATGAAAAAAATGAGATATATTCTTTAAACAATTGTTAAAGAAAAAGTATTTGTCTATGAAACCTTCACATTTACTAACAAAATGTTGTAACAAATCATTTTTGTTTTAAATTTAAAAATACAAGTCTTATATCCTAACTGATGATATTAAAATAAAAACATGTTAATTCTTTTAGATATCAGTAGTTTGATTGTAAATATTCATATCATAGGACAAATAAAAACTATTTTATGAAATTATTAAGTTGTTACTCATTTAGTGGAACTTTTAAAAACTATTTATGTGTAATGGTCAGCATATCAATTTGATATTCACAAATTTATTGCATTTCACCATAAAATTTGAAAAATTGTACGAGCATAAAATACGAGCAAAATTGTTAATAAAAGTAACTTTTCTGTATTTGACATCTTTTCAAGATTTAATAAGTCGAGAGTAATGAGAAGGAAAATGTGATAAAAAGTTTTAATGAGAAAAACGTTGGTGCATGAGAAATATAAAAATTACCTTTGTTAAAAGCATCAAAGTTTTACTGGCAGAGAAGATAGAAATACACCCGGGGAGTAATCAAACCTACTAGGTCTATCCAGAAAGTATCTGGCCACTACCAATATAACGAGAACTGTTTTTGTGCGGCGTTGATGTAATTTGGCTGCCAAGGAGAGAAAACGATGCACATGAGTGAAAAGTCACGAATCCACTGACCGTTGGGTGCTAGAGTAAGCATATGCCCTGAGAGATAACGCAGCTGACGGTGATTCCAAAAATGGACTTTGATTTTGAAAAGTGGAAGAGACGCTGGGAGAATGCATGAGATTACAAGATGCCTACTTTGAAGGATACTAGGCGCAAAAAGTCCAAGGTACAATGTAGTTTTATATTACATGGCTGGATACGTTCCGAAAAGACCTCACAGATCAAGTTTTCAAGGACTACCAATTCGTGCAGGATAATCTTTCAAAACGGTTATTCCCGAAATAGAAAACCAACTGTTTATGGAAACGCGAAAGCTTGTCCGAAAAGGAAAATGCCTTGAAATAAGATATAAAAATAGTAACGGAGCCAAACAGCCGACGATTGCACCAAATTGGGCTTTATGATAACATTTCAAGACGGAAAAAGTAACCCTGCACTCTACTGGTGTTATACGCTTGGAGTCTGACCATACTTGGTGTAACTGATTCGGCAATATTTTAACGCAGAACTGACGTCACAGTTTAGAGGTATATTTTGCATAAATTGGTTCGAAGAAAGTTTTTATGCTAAGTTTACTGGTCAATACTCAAAATTTGGAAAAGAAGGCATTTTATTCTAGAAAAGTTCTTTTCAGAAATGAGAGAAAATAATCCTCTCAATCGAAAATTTTTCCTTTCTATACCTCCAGATTGGGTGCTCTTGTTATTTATCAATGCAATGGAATATTCATTACAACAAACATAATTTTAAATGCTACAGTAAATCATCGTACATCTTATAATAAAAGTGAATGATAAAATTATGCAATAACACAAAACAAAAATACTTTTTATCTAAAATCCTATCTAAATTTAAAACGTACGAGATAAATTTATCAAACTAATATCAACATTTAGAATACTTAGTATACAAGCAAATAGTAGCACGACATTGATAGACGAAACACTACTTTAAAAGAAATATGGCAAACGTTTGGTAATACTCAAGTTAAAAAGTGTCAACACAATAAGCACAAAAATAGTGTTTAATTGTTATCTCTCACGTTTTCAAAAGTGATTCATGATTTATCAATCAGGGATATTAGTAAAATTTTTCATTTATTAATTATAGGCCTAATTCACACACAATGTATAACTTGCCCATAAAGTATTCTGTATTGAACGTTTTTAGAGTAAATTTGTCAAAAATGGTTTTTTCTTGATTCTCATTTTATCTTGGGAAAATAAAAATTATTTTAATTCAACCTATTATTAAAGAACTATATGCTATTATAAATTATCAGACTTAAAACTTCTATTTTATTAATCATCCTATTCTATTTTATTCCTTATGTAGGTAGCATAGCATCAGAAAAGGGTGCTAAGCTTCAAATGGATTTTTTTCCAGAATTTTGAACTTTTCACGCTTTAAAAAAAATTTCTTGAGGGGAAAATGCCTCGGCCCCTTTTGAATGCAGCTGTGCATACTATTAATTTTAAAATGATTACTGTAAGCTCAAAAAAAAGTAAAATAACTCAGTTTATCTAGTAAACAAATGTAACAGTTCCGAAAATATTTACAAATTAAATTACAATGACTTGCTTTACGAAAATATTCAATCTTGTTTTTTGAAACTCACTTTTAAAAAAATGAAAATTGAATGAACTGAAAATTACTACCCTCACTATTGGAGGATTGATATGATAGCTACATATATATTTGAGTATGTGAGAAAGTGGTTGAGTTAATGCAGAAAAAAACAATGGGCACTATATTATCGTTTTCATATTACATAATGAATATTAGATTATTGTATTACATAATGTGATGTTACATAGTTGTATTACGTAATGAAGTTACGTAATTGTATTACACTATTATATTATGAATAAATATTCACTGTGTAATACAAGTTATTTTAAGAATGATAATTTAAGAATAAAATAAATAACTGCTATTTCATTTGAAAAATACAAATGCATTTCATGCGTTCATAGAATGTAGAGATGATATTTTAGATGATATTTTAAAAAACAATGTGCATTGTCATTGTTTTTATACTTTATACTGCATATTTGGTCATTCTCTATTCTATTACATAATGAATATTAATCCATAATATAAGTTATTTTAAGAACGACAATTTAAGAATAACTATTATTTTCTTTCAAAGATACAAATGCATTTCATGCATTTATAGTATTTTGTTCGTAGATATATTAAAAATCCAAAATCATTCGTTCCTAAAAATAGCATTTAACACATTTTAGCAAATGAAGTTCAAGAATAAACGTTTTCATCGATAAAATAAATTTTGATGTCGCTCTTACATAAGTAGCACAAAATAACAATTTTTTAGTCATGTTATTTTTCAAAAATAATAATTGTAATGGTGCTTTCAAATATGAACACACTACGTATCGCAAGCGTAACTGTAGTTAAACTATGAAAAGGAACTTTAAAAAATCTGAATCAAATTAGTTCGATAAGTTTACATTTAAAATCAAGCATTCGCTTTATACATAGTTATTTTCTCTTAGCATGCACTGAATTTTACGGATTCTATGACACAAATGAAAAGATAATTTTTTCTTACCTCGGGAAATTTTGCATCCATGAATATCACACAAAACTAAACCCCGTACAACCTAAAAAGGAAATTTAAAAAGTTTTTCACGGGAATAACCGGCTAACAAATAGTGTCACAATATAAAATTCGATAGAGCGAAATACTTAACATACCACTTCGATAGCGCCTACCTGGAGTAATAGAATAAATACTACAAACATGGAACTTGATGAAACTCACAGCCAATCAGATATTTATGAAAAATGGAACTCTTATCTATTGGTCATTGAATCTCATTATCTGTAGTCCCGTTACATTGTTTATCTGTAAGTTTTTATTTTATTATTTTTTTCGAAACCGCAGACTTGCTCAAATCGGGATACTTTTTCCAGTAAGTGAACAATGGACTTTTCAAATTTAGTTATGTCTGGGAATTAGGGAAGATGCGTTTTTATTCGACATTCTTTCAAATAAAACTCTTTCTTGAAACTACTTCAAAATGCAATTTTATCAAACCTGAAGTCAAGTTCGCTGTTAAAAAACGCACTACCCCTCCTAATTAGAACAATTTTAACAGTAAAGAAAATTCAAAGATGGCGTTCGACTGGAACTAACGCCTTCTATAAATTCAAATACAAAAAAATTGCATAGTCGTCTTCATATTAAATTGAGGACCAACTTCATAATTTCCAATAGAAACCCCCTATTTTGACACAAAATTTTAAATCTATATCAAAATTTAACTTTAGAGAGCAAATTTCATGTCATTAGGTCATACCGTTTCGAAGTTATGAGTACAGAAAGATTGGAGCTCCTAATGTTAAATCAGTTTCTCAGACTTTTATGGATGTCTTTCTAAATAATATTTTTATAGCGCTGATATTTTGTACCATGTTACTGTTAAGCAACTAATACAAAATCCACCTAATATTTTATTTTATTAATAGTTTTTAGTATGCTTCCTTTTTGAAGAACAGGTGAAAATAACAGTTCGTTCTTTTTTCCCCATCCCTAATTACTTGTAAGATCTCAGTGCAGCTGTAAAAATCTCACATCTCTGTATATAATGTACATATGCTAATCTTCTAATTATTATGTTCCCACTTTTCACAAAAACCTGTTCTCGGTTCTTTCTGTTAAAAGAAACATTGCAATTTTTTTATACTTCGATTTTAAACAGGTGGGAATTTTGCAAAGTTCTCTTTCTCGAATTTTCTAGGTTCGCAAAAATTTTCGTATATTCTAAATTATGGTAAGTCCGAAACACAGCTGTTCATACTATAGTTCGTGACTCACTGTTTCCTGTTGATTCATTCATCCGTTCTCTGTCCTTAAACCTACTTCCTGCTCTGAGACTACTTCCTGTTTGAGAGCAGGAATCAAATTTACCGAAGGAATCGATTCCTGCTCTCAAATTGATCCGACCCTGTTCTCCGTTCTCAGAGCAGTTCTCTGTTCTCGGAGCTGTTTTTGATGAACTGTTCTCGACTGAACCAAGCCCCGACGTCTGATGAATTTGCGAGGAGATTTAGCGTAATAATTGTGAAATTTTATAATTGTTAGGCAATGACATAATGATGAATTTTTGGTTTTAAACAAATTAAAATTTTTTTTATTGCTGATCAAGATTTTGTTGTCCAGCTTTCTCTTTGGTGGTGTCGCCTCTACTCGTTCTTAGGATTTGCAATGCTTTTAACTTTATTTTAAAACCAAATTTTACAAAATGGAAAGCAAAATTTCAAATGTGTGGACATATTTCAATGTGAAAAGGAAATTCGGATCGGGTGTCATGCTCTCTATAAGTTGAAAAGGGATCTCATTAAATCAGGTATTACGATATTAAAAACATCTCGGAAATAAGAATCCCACCATAAAACTAATGTGTTGAAAAGCGAAAGTGATTTTTTGACTTGTATTTTTTGTTTTAAACGTGTTTAGATAGATCATGTAATGTTAACCTGTTTTTCAAACCAATTTTACTTTTCAAATGGTAATCCCGGTATGCGTTTTTTGTGTTTATAATCTTTTATATAGGGTAATTCCCTATTGCATAACGTGATTCAAAATTACCTAATGTTGTCCTCGGATCTTTCTCTTCGGGATGGATCACGGACGGTCGTTTTATTGACTTAAATAACCATTTTGTTGACTTAAAAATGACATTAAAATCTAAAAAAATTATTATTTTCGCTAGCGTATTTGTTTTGTCCTAGGACCTCATATCTGATTGGGAAACTACTTGAGATGGTTCAGATGTGGGGCATTATTAGTTGTCACTGGGGAGAGAATTTAAACGTTTCGATTTGCAAGTACATAAAGTTCTACTGGAGTGTTCACATGCAGAAATCGCGAGAATCCAAGCGCTAGATAGCTTAGGCGCTTCAACAATCTCCGGTCGTTCTAGCGATTAGAAGGTGTTTGGAGAAGCATAGATTTGTTCTGCACCGTTCACATGACACGCGTCTTGACGCGCCGTTAGGGCTTTTTTATTCCCCTAGTCCAAGTATCTACCTTCGCGATCGTTAAAGATAGTGAAAATTTCAACGGATTTGAAATCTGCGGAAAATTTTACACGTAATCGATACCTAAAATGTGATTTTCTATAAATAAATAAATTTTCAACTGTAACTGTAATATTTTCGCGATACGCATTTGACGAATATATTCATTACGAACACAAAAGGGAGTATTAATCTCGTTCTTATAGAAAAGATATAACTTGATTGGAGTATTTTGTCTTAATCCACTGCTTTATATTTAAGGCCATTAAAAATAGGATGAGAAATTTAATCGTATTCGATTTATTGAAAAATCTACCCTGCTTTCACACAAAACTTGTAAAAATGTGATAATTTATAACTAAAGGGGATAGTGAGTAATTTTATTTCTGAGAATAACGTATACTGACAACTGTCCGTTCTGGTTTTCATGTGCGGCAAACGTCTTTAAAATAAAGCGAAAATTAAATATTCAATTTAAAAGCTAAAGTTTAGTTATTTTTTATTTGTCCTCAAACGGGTTAAATGCGTAAGATAAGTTTCAATTTTCATTCATTTTTCACATCCTCGTGTTACATTGAACTCGATATCCCTTTTGAAATGAACTTCTGATTTACTGAACTTAATTTACTGTGAGCTTATTTTTCATAGAATTTATATTTTAATCTTGCAGTTAGTGTTATTACTACTTTAATCGAAATTTTTATATTATATATATATATATATATATATATATACGCGTAGACGTAAATTCTATTAGCAATCTCCTGGTTTTCGATATGTACTGTTTTTTGGTTTTTCTCTGAGATATTTTTAGTTTTAACATGATTTTCTCGTTTCATCGTGGGTTTAATCAAATTTTAGTTGAAATATTTCCCAGTCGTTATTCCATTTGTGCTACAGAACCCTTGAAAGAGGGTACGTTGGAGGGTTAGTTTTCGTTTCGGATAGTCGGAACTCGGGGAAAATTGTGTTTAAAAATTAAAAACTAATTATTGTTATATATGTGTTATTTGTGCTGATACATTAAAATGTTTAGAGATAGGTTTTAAAGAAGTGTAGAGATTTATTTGAAGGAAAATTAAATAAAAATTAGCTATAGATCGTAGGAAACACGATAAAACCTGCAAAAATAGCATAAAAAAAGAAAGGTTATCATCAGTGCTGGATTTTGTTTGCGTGTCATCTTTTGATATTACTTCGTAGACAATGCCATATGAACAGAAATTCCGTTTCCAATTTCCTGGTTCTAAAAATAAAGTGTTTTGGGGGATATATTTTTACTTTACACTGTCAATTTTAAAATTTTGAGGAAATTGTTTGGTCATTTTCCAGTTAGTTTCGTTTTAATCAGTTTTACAGAAATATTCCAATTTTTCAAACGCAGTTTCGCTTTCACGATAAAACACATTACAAATGACTAATCTGCTAGCATCTTGAGCCCAAAAAATCCGTGATCACCCCTTAATACAAAATAAATCCTTACTATTTTTTATTGGTGGGTGAATCATCGACACTGGAGAGTGAAGGTTCTAGGGTTTTTCCTCTAATCTTGAAGGTAAAAAACGAATACTTTAAGGTTTTAGAGTTAATGAAAATGTTTAATAATGCCACAATTTGAACTACATAAAGCACTGTTTCTCTGTGATCCGCTGGCCTGTTCCTAGTTCGAAAATATCCTGTCATTCGAAAAATTTTAAAAAACGAAAAGCTAACGTGCAAAAATTTACAATCGAGGTTGATGGCATTGCACTGGAACGCATCGTATACTATACGTTGCGAAAGATTTACCTGTTTAGAATGTCACTTCTGGTCAGCAAGTCGATTATATTGCATTTATTTATGTATAAAGATTGAAGTTCAAAAAACACTTTATTCACAGGCAATTATGGAACGGATGTTTTACAAATTGAAATATCACATTTTTACGTCATTTTGAATATTTTTAGATTATTTTAGGCATTTTATTGGTCAATTTTATACATTTCTAAGTTAACCAAATCCAAGCTCTTGTAAACACAGAGAAATCAATTTTAGGTGGGGAAAGAAAGATTTTCATCCTATTTTTAATGGCTGTAAAATTAAAACAGTTGATAAGGGACAACAAAATATCTTATTAAAGTGAACTTCCCTTTAAAAACAAGGCAATACTTCCTCTTACGGTTAGTATAACAGGAATATCTGAAAAAAGATTAGTTGCGACTATTGACAAAAATAAATTTTTTCAAAGAAAATCATGATTTTGGTATCGATTTAACGTAAAATTTTACGCTGATTAAAAATCCGTTGAAATTTTGACTCTATCTTTAACCAATCAAAAGATAGAAACTTGGATTAAGGGAATAAAAAAACAATTTAAGGCATAACGGAAACTGACCGTGAGAAACGCCCAGGTGTTGACGTGATAGCGCTCGAAAATTCTTATCAAACGCGCGTTGAAGAAAGTCCATGTGAACGGGACCTCAGCTCTACTACAGATCATTGCGTCATTGTTCAGATTTAAATTGTTTTTCATCATCCTTTAGAAGAATAACGACGCAAGTGTTATTGTGACTCAGATTTTGATGTGGGACGTTAGCTCTTCTGGGCAACAACAACACAATAGTTGTTTAGAACGATTGTATAAGAAATTATATGTTAGATTCTATGGAACAACGACTGTATATTGTGCTATTATTAATCTAAACTGTCCGTTTAGTGATGTAAATAGCTGAATGAATAGAAATGCCGATAAATATGTTGTAAAAATTAATATAAATAAGGTGTTAAAAATATTTTTATAGTCAGTGACTTCGTGTCGAATATTTCATTCCAAATTTTAGAACGAGGAATAACCAAATTAGGGTGAATATTCCAAATACATCTGCATGAGAGGGTATCATTTAAAGCAGTGGTAGTCAACCTGGTCCCTACCGGCCACTAGTGGGCGATTCAAGCTTTCATGGAGGGTGGTAGGGATTTTGTCCGATGCTTAAGTTATGACACAATGACAGAGCAGGTTGTGCTACACTGTAATGCGCACGACGAGGGCGGGTTGTACCAGCGGCCATCAATCAAGTTGAGTTCGTTTCATGGTGATGCCAGTGCGTAGTTAGATTTGTGAAAGTAAGCACGTGCCTAAGGCTCCAAACAAGTTTTATAAATTGTGTGAAATATTGTGAGTCCATGTCTCAAAAAAGAAATACGTTCGTAGCTATTTACCGGAGTATCTGAAGATGGGTTTCATAGAATCTGTTGTAAATAAACAACTCTCAATGGTATTTACTGTGTCATAAAACTTATCCAATGGAGCCAAGTCGATTGCGAGAACATCTTGCTACAAAGCGTCCAAAAGATAAAGGCAAGTCCATTGAATATTTTTAGGAAATATATAAAAAAAAAATTTCAAAATCGTCCAACAATCCTTGCATCATTTAAGAAACAACATGCAACGAACGAAGATGGATTAACTGCCGCTTATCGCATTTCACAAAAAATTGCAAATAGTGGTAAAAGCTAATATTGGAGAAACTTTAATAATACCCTCTATAAAAGAATTTATCTCAGCAGTAATGCACCAGGATATACCTGAAGCTTGAAAAACTATGCTCTAAGCGATAGCACAGTAAAGCGACGAATTGAAGAAATGGCAGTTAATGTTGAAAATAAACTTATAATGATTCTCCAAAACTCTTTATTTTCTATACAATTGGACGAGTCTACCATTGCAGATAATGTTTTATTGATGACATATGTATGTTATTTTGATGAAAACAATACATTACGAGAAGAAATGCTATTCGCAATAAATCTCATTACAGATACAAGTGGATTATCAATATTTAATGCTGTGAAATCATACTTTGCAAAAAATAATATACATTTGAACAATATTGTTGCATGCACTACTGATGGAGCACCATCAATGGTAGATCTCTATCGTGGATTTAATGCTTATTTGAAGGAAGAAGTGTCAAATGTTTTATGTATTCATTGTGTGGTGCACAGACAACATCTTGTAGGAAAACATTTAAGTACAAGTCTCCATTCATTATTAACTATAATAATTAGAGCTGTAAATAAGATAAAACCCAATGCCAAACATGATAGAATGTTTCGACAGCTGTGCCAGGACAACAGTGAGGAATTTATTAGGTTACTTTTACACATAAGCTCGGTGGGCGTCAAAGGGTACATGTTTGTCTCGTTTTGTAGCATTATATGATAGTGTCATACATTTTTTTGAAAGCATTGATGAGACCAATCTCTGTCAGCAATTAAAAACAGTGAAGAATGATGCCTTTTATTTCGCAGATATTTTCAAGAGATTTAATGAAATCAATTTGAAGCTTCAAGGAGCTAATAAAACTCTTATCGATTTCCAAAATATTGTGTCATTATTTATCGACAAACTTTATCTTCATTATAATCTATTGAAGAGAGAATTTCATCAGTTCCCCGAATTATCATCTATAAAAGATGATGTAACTCCAGAGGAGATTGAAAGATTCAGTAGCCACCTTAACGAACTTAAATTGGATATGAAAAAACGATTTGAAGATATTTTAAACTTGAAGGTGTATGACTGGATGAAAAATCCTTTTACTGCAAATATTGAGGAGGCTAGTACAACTTGTCAAGAACTGTTAGAACTTAGATATGATGAGTAAATATAATTTCGACAGTGGTGGATATGAAAACCTATGGCTAAATAAAAAAATGCCTGCGTTATATCCAAATATGTGGAAAAAGATATTCAATTTATCGATACCCTTTCCCTACCTCATATCTTGTAGAATCAGGCTTTAGTGCTGTTAATCATATTATCACCAGAGAAACTGTCTGAATATTTCCGAAAGAGACTTTCGTTTGGTCCTTACGAAAATTGAACAAGATAGCAAATATTTAGTTTCGCAGCATCAGCCTCAAGGATCTCATTAATAATTAATTAAAAGTAATTTAATAGACTATACTTTTATAGTTTTTATATTTAATTTTCTTTTTCTTCAATTTAAGCAGTTCCGCTCTAGTAGGCGCTGTACAGCATCAAATTAAATTTTCTGTGTATTATAAACATATGCAAAGTATAAATAAAAAGATAATTTAACTACATATTTTTACTAAACATCCACTCAAAAATTACGAGTACTTTGCAGTTGCGCTAAATTAAGTTACTGCGGAACCAGTGGGGGTAAGAAAATTTCACTACCAACGAAGATACAAAAGTGGGAGGTAGATATAAAAAGATTGACTACACCTGATTATATAAAAAGTATTATATTATTAATCTCTCTTTATTGTGCCATCAAAGCTTATTAAATGTAACTAATATTAATCATGAACGGTATTCTCAATTTTCGTTTTCTGAACAAATCGATGAATTACACTTCATTGTTCTTCAGGGATATATATTCTTTTAAATAACAACTATATTGAAACCTTTTAAAAATGCGTGCATGTTTTTCAAAAAACTTAAGCCAAGTTTACTGCTTAAACCAGACATCACTTTAATACAAAATAACAGATGCATGAAGCTTTCTAGAAGGGTTTACAGTGCAAATTAAGGTACTGTAAAAAATTCTTTGACGAGATATCTCGTCCAAGGTCTGGTCAATTTTGCAAAACTGCCCCATTAATCCAAGGGGGAAATGGAGAACCAAGAGAAACTAATTGTCCTTTGTCCAGAACTAGTGGCAGTTTAGAACAATTTTGCATCCGAGGCTGGCCACTTCAGGGCAGTACAGTGGACTCCCTCTTAACCGGCCGCCACTGATCAATTATGTACTGTAAATACAGTAGCCTGCAGTAACATGTGTTTATTTTTTCCAATAAAGGAAGTTCTTCCAGGTTAAGTTTTCTTAATTATACATATCATATTACAATAAAGTAGGCTATATACTTAGTTTTATTCTAATAAAAACGATTTCGGGAGTGTATTTTAATGCCATTAAGGGAACGACGGTTTAACCGGCCAAATCGTTATCCGGTCTGGGTCCGGTCCCGAAGTGGCCGGTTCAGAGGGAGTCCACTGTATTTGATACGAGATAACCACTAGGAGGATTAAAGGATCACAATTTAGCTGAAATCATTTTACTTTTATAACATCGTTGAGTTCAAGCTACCACTATACGGAGGCCTCCAAGACTCTTCTGCAGTTTGGATTGACAAAGGGTAGGTAGATAGTTGAATTAACGCCAAACTGCGGCAACATAACGGGCTATTGGTGACGGTCCGGGATCAAACCCGAAGGGAAAGATCCGAGGACAACACCACGTAATTTTGAACCACGGTAAGATGACGAGGTCACACCTGAGCTGGCTCCCCACTCTCCAAACTTGCACATCATGTGCCAACGTGACAATAAAAACTCGAACTTAACTAACACACGCTCCTATACCGGCGTCCTCTAATCTTCAGCAGTTTGGATTGATCAAAGGTAGATAGATAGTTGAACTATCGTCGCACTGGAGTAACATAACGGGATATTGGTGACGGTACGGGATCAGTCCAAAAGGGAAAGATCCGAGGATAACACCTCATAACATTAAACCGCGGTCAGATGACGGGATTGACAAAAGCAAATTTTCTGATTTTCTTGTAACCAGGACAAAACGTGAGGGTGCCCGGGCCGCAAATTTCAAACCATGACGTATTTCAACCCTTTTTAGTTTAATTATTGAAATCGAGATAAAGTAACCACAGGAGATAAAGTTACTGACAGAACTGAAACCGCAGATATCCTAGATTCGTTTGTTTTCCCTGTTTACGAAATAAATGAGCAGTAGCGTAACCAGAATTTATTCATAGGTTCCTTTGTTAGTACGCAATCTAAATCAAACTGAAACCTGATAAATCGTAAGCGGCAATTTCTGTCGTTCGGGAGATAATCGTGCTGTGCAACGCAATAAAGAATGGATCAAGCAACAATCAAGCACATATTCTATAGGGCAAATACCCAGATAGAGTCGAAGCTGCGATAGCCCGATAGATAATTGGAAGATAGTTGGTAATTAATTAACATCACAATGGAGCAATACGAAGGGCTATTGGCGACGATTCGGGATCAATCCGAGGAGCACACCACGTAATTTTGACGAGGTCAACACTTGAGCTGGCACCCCTCCATACTTCCACACCACACCAACGAGAGGATATTTGAGGCCACGACAGATTTAACGTGCAACATGCCCCGTGTATACGATGGTCTTTGGTTGGACCGAGTTACGAACTCACAACCCTTCGGCTGCCAGTCCGTTACTCTTCCAACTGGGCTATCACGGCCATATCTCGGTCTCTTGATTATGGAATTTGATGAAACACTGATGATTCGTTTACGTGAACTATTTCGGTTTCTTTGGAATTTCGCCACCGCTGATTTTTTTTTCTACATGATTATGGGGGAATTCCTTTTTTAGTACTCAATCCAATTAAAACTGAAATCTGATAAATCGTAGGTGGCAATTTCTGTTGTTGGGAATCAACATTGATAAACGTGCTGTCTGTAGTAATAAATGTGAATGTGACCAGCACAACGGGACCAGGTTTCAGAGAAAAGGGCCGACAGGAAGAAGAGGGTTGTAAAGGCTGAAACCCCTACTATTTTTCGTTTTGGACCATAAGTGCCCTTTTGCAAAAATTTCTTGATTATGGAATACTGATGATTTGTTTACTTGAGACTTTTTCGGTTTCTTTGGATTTGAGCCGATGTTGATATTTTTCTATATGATTGTTGGAGGAATTCCCTTTCTTAGTATGCAATCTAATTCAAGCTGAAATATGATAAATCGTAGATGGCAATTTATGTTGTGTACACACATTGATAACCCTGCTGAGATAAGTGATAAAGAATGTGACCAGCACAACGGGACCAGGTTTCAGAGAAAAGGGCCGACTGGAGGAAGAGAATTAGTTCTAAGGGCTGAAATCCCTATTATTTTTCGGTTTGGACCATAAGTGGCCTTCTGCAAAAATTTCGTGATTATGGAACTTGATGAAACACTTTGATGATTTGTTTACTTGAGGCTTTTTCGGTTTCTTTGGATTTGAGCCACAGTTGATTTTTTCTGATTGTTGGGGAATTCCCTTTTTTTTTAGTATGCAATCTAATTCAAACAGAAATATGATAAATCGTAGATAGAAAGTTCTGTTGTTAGGAACACACTTTGATAACCATGCTGAGATAAGTGATACAGAATGTGGCAAGCACAAAAGGATCAAGTTTCAGAGAACAGAACTGAGTAGAAGATGGCTGAAAGGGCTATGGCCCCTGCTATTTTTCGTTTTGAACCATAAGTACCCTTTTGCAAAAATTTCTTGATTACGGAATTTGATGAAACATGATTGATAAATTATTTGATAATATTTTTCTAAACGCTCTGAGTGTCACAAGGTTTTCAAACAATGTATATTGCTTTTGCCCTGCCACACACTTAATGACTAAATTGATCCGTATTATAGATTGAAAGAATCCTAGATTCAATTGATTATATCACCTAAATTTTACGCATTTCTTCTGGAATTTTACTGTGGAGCCTCAAATTTTTATCGATTGCCTTAAGCACATTTTTATACTTCCGTGAAACTATCTGACAAAAAAACAAAACACTATACACGTATTAAATTGCCAAAGGAATTTTAAAAATGTTTAACATTTTAAAAAATACGCAGCATTTGAAGTTAAATATAGAATATTTCTTATCAAGTTACTTTTACAAACTTTTATCAACGCTAGAAAAACAGATAGGAGGTAACAATTCCTTAATCAAAAAATTTCATTACAAATTATCTCCATAACTGTAGGAGCTAAAGCGATCGTTTCTGAAACTCATTCTCGTTGCTTGATAGAAACAAAAAATAATAATGGAATAAGTGTAACTCATTTTAGTAGTATATCAATTTTATAATCAGTCTAGGGCAGGGGTGGCCAACCTTTTACATACCATGCATCAATTTTTTCACATACGAATTCAGATGCGCCATACAACTCAAGCACCTTTTCTACCTTCTTACGTTTATAGTTGGGGTTGGAAAATTGGGATAGGGGTAGGATCTGCTTCGCTTAGGGGAAGAAAAGGGATAACTTAATCACGTAACTAAATTAATTAATGTACACGCGTTTATTGGAGCACCAATCTACAATAGAGAGAGATGATCTCTTGGACGAGAGAGCGATAGTTGTCTTGGATCCCGCTGATGGTGCTACAGCTGCCGGAGAGTCTCGTTTGGGGAAGATAACTCTGGACCACAGTTGTTGGATTGTGATGAGAGAGCTCTGAACGAGATGGAGCACCGAGAGCGAGATCAGGTTGGAACTTGGAGTTGTCTGTTCTCTCTGCTCGCTAGAAGGAGTCCTGGCATATCCTTAATAACCTTTTTAGTAAAAGTATGTTTATAGACATAATTAACATTTTTAAATGATTCAATTATTGTATGTAAAACAATATCTATTACAGCACATGAACATTACTTACCATTAGTGAGACTTTTTAGCCTGTTGGGATTTCGCTAGTCTTTCAATGGTGTTAAATTTGTTGCTGAGAGCAGCAGAGAATTCTTCAAATTTGAATCAGTCATTCGCGATCTCGTTTTGCCTTTAATCAATTTCATGGATAAAAATGCTTGTTCACATCTGTATGTCGCTCCTAAACGACATACAGATGTTTTTAAATTTATAAGTTCCATTTGTATGTTACTAGGCATCTTCATTACGTTTTGTTCACTAAGTGAAAATGGGTCTATAAATGCGAGCATGCAGTTTTTCTTTAGCCAAATCAGGAAAACAACTTTCAAATGACCCTCGCAATAACTTGATTTTTTCAATATATTTTGTCAAATTGCTATTATTGTCAGTACATTCACTTTGCTCTTTCAACTGTGGAAATTGACTCAAATCCTGATTTTCTAACTGAGAGATGAACAGTTTTAATTTAATTTTAAATCAATTGATGCTATTTAAAAGGTAGGTAATAATTTATTCTTGCCTTGTGGTTTCCAATTTAGATCATTGAGATGGCTAGTAACATCAACTAAAAATGCCAAATTAAATAGCCAGTTGTTATCAAATAATAGGGTTATTTCATTAGGTAGTTCATTTTCCTGTTCTAAAAAAATTATAAACAGCATTTTTCAATTTCCAAAATCTACTCAGAACCTGTCCTCTAGAAATCCAGCGCACCTCACAATGGACAAGTTCACCATATTCCTAATCTAACAATTCACAATATTCTCTGAATTCTCGTCTGTTTAATACTCTTGCTTTAATTATATTCATACATTTCACAACCGGTAACATAACATGCTGCATATTTAAAATTTTTCAACACAGTGCTTCTCAAAGTACAAGAATGGACAAGATCTTCCAGTTGCTGAGATACATCCTGAGAGAGTTCCTCGATACGTATCGTAACTGTCTGCCTTGATATAGCAATTTCGTCTGCTTTCCTTTCAATACTTTTATTACCAAGATGGCGTGCAAATATTTGGAGACGCTTAACAATTTCTTCTCCGTCCGAAAAAGGTTTCTTTTTTTTCGCCGATGCTAAAGCAATTTCATAGGACTTTTCTGTCATCGCCGAGTCTCCACACCTTACTTTAGCAAATATATTTTGTCTTCTGATTTCTTCCTTTTTCTGAGTCACATATTCTTTTCGTAACTCAGACCGAAGAACGAGCTTCATTTTTCCTTCTATATTAGTCTGATGCTGTGTTTTATAGTGTCTATTAAGATCATGGCTTCTATTATGTGAAAGAGTACTTTCACAAACAATTCAAAACGGTTTTTCTGATGGACTTGCTATAAATAACTCATTTTCCTACTGTTCATTAAATACATGCTTACCATCACTTTCTGCGCTTCTTTTGCACTGTGATGTATAGCAGAAATGTAAAAAAACAGAAAAGCACAAAACTCTAAGTCTAAATGTTGAAAAAGAACAGACACATCGCAAGCGCGTACGTCGTATCACACAGAATATCAATTCTAAACTGTCAAAAAGTTGCGACGAACTGATGAGTAATAAGGCTGTATGTTGGAAATGGGCCGCGGGATGACTAAATTTTTACCGTGTAGGCTTTTGTGATTCATTCTTTATGGTCGTCTTGCGGTTTCCATCTCCAACATCAGTTCTTGAGAGGACTTTCAAATGAAGTGGGGCAAGTGTAGTTTCAGTTCTCACTTCTTGGCTCCGCCCCCTCTGCTGGCTTCAGTTCGCAATTTCGCGAGTGCGAGCGTCGCTTTTTTACTTATCTGTTATTTATGTGCCTTCTGTTTCTATGTTGTATGTATTGATGTTCATGTATGTGCTGTGTAATAAAAAGACAGATTTGGTAAAGCAATCTCAGAGGATAGTTGTTTTTTAGACTCCTTGTCCTTTCGTTTGATAGACAATCATTATGCGTCAAGTTTACGTGAACGGCCCTACAACTTTTATTGAAAGGGAATACATTTCGCTTGTAGAGAGTTGTTCCCTACACTGTATGAATTGAACTGAGAGCACTCTGGTGTTGAAAATATGAAGATGGATTCAGTTATGGCGCCTACTTCAAAAGAATAAGTAGGACCAAGGATGCAATGCGCCACGTGTAATCATAAAATGCGCCACGTTTGGCGCATGCGCCACAGATTGGCCACCCCTGGTCTTGGGGGAGGAAATATTTCCAACTTTTTCAAATTGTATGATTCGGTTAGCTTTATTTTTATTGTTTCTTGTCTGATTTGACTTCCCAACTCAATTTGGAATAGAGGAAGGTAGAAAATTAGTTAACGACGTTCCGGAATCAATGCCGAAGGGAAAGATCAAAGGACAACACTTCGTCATTTTGAACTACTGCCAGATGACGAGGTCAACACACGAACTGGCACCCCACTCTCCAAACTTCCACACCACACCAACGTGAGAACATTTGAGGCCACGTCAGATTTAACGAGCACCAGCCCCCGTGTACACGACGATCTTTTGGCTGGACCAAACTCGTAACCCTCCGGTTGCAAATCTGTTACTCTTCCAACAGGGCGCTATATTAATCTTTTGTACGTTCGATCCAATTCTGAGGTAGGTAGGTAATTGAATTAACGTCGCACTGGAGCAACAGAATAAAAAAACCTAAAATTATTTTATTCGTGTCGTGTCTTTAAGCGTAATATATACTTTTTTAAGAATAAAATAATTATTATATTTGAAGAACGCAGAAAAAGTATTTCATACATTTTCGTATTTTATTGATATTTTGAAAACCAGAAACCATCAATTTCTGTGGGGGCTTTCTACCACCACTACGCTAATCTACGCTTTCTTTGGATGGTAATTGCAATAACATCGCACTGGAGAAACAGAACGGGCTATTGGCGAGGGTCCGGGATGCATCCATCAGGGAGGAGACCATGGATAAAAAATATAAAAGTAGAGTGAGCAATGTTAACTTTTATATCTGACCAGGACCACGAGACCAAAACTAGTAGTAACGTGACCATTAAACTGCTTCCGTCTACTGGTTCACGTTATTATTCATTACTAACATTCATAATCTGATCGGTCCACGGGACGGGAGAAGACGCCAATACATTCATCTGATCGGTCAACTGATTAACTATGGTAAATTTGGACAATTTTACCACTTTTGTCGCTCACTCTAGAAAGGTGGATTCACGCACCTACCCTGTCATTAGATGTTACATCGGCTATTGAGGCGATAAGATACCAAATCGGGCAACCAAATCAATTTTTCACAGAGCAGTCACGTGACTACTAGTCGACATGTGAATCACACCTTTTGAAACTCCTCTCAATAGCAATGCTCAGTGTACTTATGTTTCACGTCTATTCCCAGGACAACAACTCGTAATTTAGAAGTCAGATGACGAGGTCAACACCTCAGTTGGCATCCCACTCTCCAAATTTCCCCACCACGCCAAAGTGAGGACATTTGAAGAAACGACGGGTTTAACGTGCAACAAGCCTTGATGAGTTTCGAGCTCGCGCAACTCTCCGGTTGTCAATCCGTTACTCTACCAACTGGGCTACCATGATCCAGCGCTCATTCTTCGTTTCAAGTGTGAAATGTCGATTCAACATGATCAAAGAAGACGAGAGACGGTTTGGGGTTGTAGAATGTTTTTATTAGATCTTCAGTAAACATTCAATGCTCTTCAGCCTGACGGCACCCCAAATGAACCAGCTGGAAGAGTAGAGTTTGTACAAACATCTGGCCTTCGGAAACTCTACGACATACTTCCCTCGCGCCCGCAGATAATTTTGTCATATATACAGAAAGGAGGGCGAGGGACGGACACAAGGGGGCAGCCGCAGAGATCTTCTGGTCCTAGTCGTCTGACGTCACTCGACAGGTGATAGTGGTCCAGCTCTTGGCTTCCCTGGAAGAGAACACAAATGTTCATAAGTTACACCATCGAGGCTGAAACAGTTTTTTTAATTATTCATTCCTTGGGTAGTTTCTCGATCCTCGAATGTCCTTGAAAAGTACTTCAATATACAATCGCGGAAAAAAAAAGCGAACAACCTCATTTATTTTGGGCAATATTCATAGAAGAACAAATTGAAAGATATCATTCAGTAGGGAATAATGTCCTCTACAAATTCAGATTGCAAAAAATGCATTAGGGGCCGTCTTTATATCAAATTTTGCACAAATAACAAAATTTCCAATGGAAACGCCATGTTTTGATGCTTTAATCAGATTCGGCATTGTTAAATTAGTCTAAATATGAAATTTCATAACTCTACTATCTTCATATCCGGAGATATTGTATGTTAAAGTTACTGTCAATTTCAAAGATCAGCTCCACATTGAAAATCGCTATTCGTAGATCGAGATTAATCCTAGTTATAGTTACCGGAATTTCAAACACGTTTGAACACTATTTCAAACGCATTTGTCAGCGCATGCAAACGGTCCGAGAATTATTATCCGAGATTTGGCAGACGTTTTTAAACTTTTGGTTGCCCCCCTATAGTGAGGAAAATCTAATGTAACTCAAAATCTAATGATTGGAATGAACTGAAATTTTACATCATCGTATTAGAAGTCCTTCTAGATCGATTCCCATCAAAACATAGAAAGGTTCCAATTCATAATTTTTTCAAATATTAATTTAATAATTATTATTGCATACTAAAAACTATTTTTAAAATAAATATTAGGTAGATTTTGTTTGTGTTGTTTAATAATAACATGGTACAAAATATCAGCGCTATAGAAATATTATTTAGGAAGATATCCATATAAAAGTCTAAGAAACTGATTTATCGTTAGGAGCTCCAATCTTTCTGTACTCAAAACTTCGAAACGGTAACACCTAATGACATGAAATTTGGTATCTGAAGTTAAATTTTGATATAAATTTGAAATTGTATGTCAAAATAGAGGTTTCTTTTGGAAATTATGAAGTTGGTGCTCAATTGAATATGAAGACGGCTCCTTATGCAAATTTTATGAATTTGAATGTATAGAAGACGTTAGTTGCTGTCGAATGCCATCTTTGAATTTTCTCTACTGCAGAAATTGCTCGAATGAAGAGGGGTGATTCGTATTTTTTTCCGCGAGTACCAAAATCTCGATTGGTAGTCGCGGAATTTGGTCGTTGAATTTTACCAAGACTTCCTTACAAAGTTTTCCTGGAATCTAAAACTTTTTGATTCGTACATTTTTAGTCTTTTCTCCTTTAATATTACATATTACTTATTGATACTAAAATTTCATTTCTTTCAACTTGTTTACATAATAAAACTACTCTAAATATTTTTCTAATCAATTTCAATTTCCTTGATTTTATTTGTCAATGTTTCATCCCTCGAAAAGGAAAGCTTGTCGTTAACAAAACGAGGTTCCTTAAAATTCGGTGGAATTTTTTTATTGTTGGTGAGTTGGGGGCTTTGAGTTTCGTGGCTTAAGAGCCTTATTTGGTAAATGTGCCAAACACAAAAAAAACAACGCTTTTTATGGTCATTCACATACAAAGAAAGCCTTACTGACGCAGAAGATCAAGGGAGGAATCGAACCTGAGAGGAAGTTCTTGAAAAGTCCTTGAATTTATTAAATGTAAAAGAGTAGGAACTCTGTCCTACTCAGTTTCTAACGACGAGATATCTTGTCAAGATATTGAAACAAATTTTATGTGATAACTAGATCAAAATCTAGTCAGTTTTTTCTTCTAATGACTGGATATCTCGTCCATTAAAGTCTAGTCAGTTTTGCTAATAACTAGATACTGCGTCGTGACAACTATGAGGAGAGTAAAATATATAAATGCTTCAAGGCTCCGCGATAATATTCGTTCAATACCGCTTTAACTTTGCTGTACAGCTCAACTATATCATCGGCTTAGAGCAGAAACTCATTACCTGACCAAAATTGTTTTTTGCTGTACAACTATTAAAAACTAACTTTTAATTTTCAGGACAAAATAAAATTATAAACATTTTACTAGTGTTAAACATCTTTTAAACAGTTTACAATGTAGCTATGTATTTTTCATCATCATGAAAATAAGCATTTATTTTCTCCTGGAAAAAAGTCAGTTAATGAGTTTCGGGCTCAAAGTCCACGATATATAAATTTAAATCAATGCTTACTTCTTTAATTTAACTTCGTTTTATCTTTCAGATCTTCACAGGATTCAAACGTTACTATTACCTTCTCAAGTTGTGTTGTATGTAGGCGATATTGAAAGTAGACAAATGGAATCCACGTTGAGATGTTTCCTTGTGGAATTTGATATTGACGTTGGTGTTTAAACTTATGCCTATTGTAGCTTTGTCGATAAAACGACATCTATTGTTCGGGCTCCAGGTTTAAGCTCATGCTGAAAAAAAAAGCATAAATGAAGCCAAATGAACTTTTAAGGGATTCATAATGTATTACTTCGAAGTTAGAGTATGAATATCATTTTCAAATTAAGTCCAGAAGTTAGCATAGAAATATTACTTAATCCATTCAGCTCAAACTGTAATTCGATATTGATAAACGTGTAGCGTAAATATAAAAGGTAGGTAGGTAGTTAATAAACGTCGCACTGAAGCAACAAGACAGGGTATTGGCGATGGTTCTGAATTCATCCCGAAGGAAGCACAACACCTCGTCATTTTGAACCACGATGTCAACACCTGAGGGCAACCCACTTTTCAAACTTCCACACCACGCCAACTTGAGGACAATTGAGTCCATGACAGATTTAACCTGCACCAGTCCCACGTACACGACGGTCTTCGGTTGGACAAAGTTTCGAACTCATAACCCTCCAATTGTGATCCGTTACTCTGCCAACTGGGCTACCACGGCGCCCAGTGCATTGTAAGCACTTCAATTCAAATACTTATGTTATCTTCTGTTCTTGCTATTGTTTTGTTTTTATTTGTCGCCTCGGCAACTCTCGGCGTACCTTTCGTATCATCTTCACTCGTCAGGGTAACTTCACTGCAAAGTAGCAGCTGAAAACGAGGTATCGCATCCATCACACAAGATCTGATCGATTTTGCTAATGACGTGATATCTCGTCATCAAGATATTACTGATTTGTTTATGATGACAAGATCCGGATCTGGTCAGTTTTCTTCTAATGACCGTGATCGTGTTTTCTTCTAATGACGAGATATCTCGATTTTCAAGATCTCTCCAGATTTGCTAATGGCAAGATACTCCGTTTATACTACCAAGAGGCTTCATTTTTTCGCCAGCGTAATTTCATTAGTCGCCGTAATAAAAGGTAAAAATTCTGAATTGTTAACGTCACTGCACTTTGATTTTGCTTGAAAAGCCTTCTGATGCACACTCACCTCAAACCATTTGCATTCAAGAATCTCATCTTTTCCACTGTGTAGTTAATGGAAGCTAAGTAATCCAGCATCCATGGCAATTCACCAATGTGACCTGAAAAAAGAAGTCTAAGTAAGGGCTTTTTCTTTAGGATTCAATCATAGACATGAAATATAAATGATTCAGCAATGCTCTTGAGAGGAGCTTCAAAAAGTGTGACCAATATCTCGACTAGTAGTCACGTGACTGTTCTGTGAAAATATTGACTTGATTTGCCGATTTGGAAACGTATCGCCTCGTTTGGCGATATAACGTCTTATGACAGGGTAGTGTGGGAAATGGCATTTCTATAGAGTGGTGACAAAATTGGCGAAATCACCAAAGTGTACTATTATGTCGCGCGGAGCAATCAGATAACGAATCAATGGATGGCCGTCTTCTGCAGTCACGTACACCAATCAGGTGATGAATGTTAGGTTCCACCCAGCAGACTAAAGCAGTCTAAGGGTCACGTTACTACTAGTTTTGGTCACATGATCCTGGGCACATAAAAAGGTTGCCATTCTTCACTCTATTTTTGAATTTTCTCTATAGTTCCAATTTCAAATTGAGAATATATGAGTCATTTTTTGTCAAGTTAAATACAGGTGGCGGTAATATTTCTGCACCGATACGCACTTCCGTTACGTATTCTGAAAGTGACGTCAGTTGTCTTGTTTTTGGAATTCAGCCCTTAAATATTCTATTGATATATGATAGATGATTGGAGATCACTAATCAGTTTAAACGCCATACGTTGGCAAAACGGCAATAAACTACATTTCAAGGTTTCTCCAATATGTATCATGTAAAAGCATTTGAACAACAGAATTTAAACCTTAGCAAACCGTTTGGTTTGTTTGCACTGAAAATCCTAATAGTACATTTTTGCTTCTAATCTTTTTAGTATTTTTATTGCGTACTCCTAATTGATTTAATAAATATATATAAATAAATTTATTTGCCTAGATATAGTAGGTAGGTAAGTAGGTTGCTGAATTTACGTCGCACTGGAGCAACACGACAGGCTATTTGCACAACATAGTACCTACAGTTTAGGATTTATGGGTTACATGCTTCTTACATTCAGTTATTTTAAAGCATGTTTCCGTTTCAACACATGAATGGCCGTAGGAATTCAATTACAATTGTACCTTGATTGTACGCTTCGAAAATAAAAGTTCAAGATCACAAATCGTGTTCAGAAAATTGAAAAATAAACTCAGGATCTGGGTTAAAAAAAATTCTTTAAATCGCGAATATCTCCTTCGATCAAGGTTTGATGTTTAATTTCGTTAGGGCCCTTAAGCAATTCGTTAAATTGAAGAAATTAAAGTTCGTAAAATTGAAGTTCCACTGTATTTACTGTAAGGGGTCCGCGAACATTTTTAATTTTCAAAGCAGTCCGTGGTTTGAAAAGTTTGGGAACCACTGCTCTAAGCAACTGCATAGGATTAAAAGTTTCTCTCGTTTCCAGGAAGCCATCAGTAATTATGAAACTTAACAATAAAACAATGAAAATTTGAAATAGTTTAATTTTGCCTTATGAAATTTTACAGAATTGTTTTGAATTCACTTAATGTCAGAATCTGAAAAATATTCCGTTTGAAAAGAATTTGTGAAATAAAATTTACCATATTTCGATGATTGCAGGTACTCGACAAAATAGCCAGTGAAATCCATACTTTCATCATCAGTCATACCGCCTAATAGCAGATCTGCAGGAAAGAAAGATGTGCTTGTTTATAAAGTTGTTTCTTTTTACAACTAATAGTGATCATACGAAAAATCCATTTTTGGGGGAGTAAAATCTTTTTCAAATGAATGTTAAGGTGTATATATACATTAGAAATAACGAAAATCGACCAGAGTATATTAATTTTTATTGCTTCAAAATATTACCCGACTCCTTAGCTTTCAAAATAGCTCGTTGTGTTGCTCCAGTGCGACGTTAATTAAAAATACCATACCATACCTTAGCTTTCAAATGATGCTAAGGTTTTGTAAATATTCGGAGGCTCGGTTGGAAGACTAACGGATTAGCAACCGGAGGGTTGCGAGTTCGAATCCAGTCAAACACCGTCGTGTACAAGGGCGCTGGTGCACGTTAAGTCTGTCGTGGCCTCAAATGTCCTCACGTTGGCGTTGTGTGGAAGTTTGGAGCTTAGGTATTGCCTCGTCGACGACAGTGGTGCTGTCCTCGGATCTTTCCCTTTGGGATTGATCCCGGACCATCACCAATAGCCCGTTGTGCTGTTCCACTGTGTAGTTAATTAAAATACCTGAATATTCGGAATCTTTTTATAGTTACAAGTGTTTTTCGTTAGGTACTGTCAGCATGTAGAAATATGTTTCCAAAACTTTCAACTCAATTTCTGAAGAACTGTGTTTTTGCAATATGATGTTTTGTTTAAAAGGTGATAACTCACAACAATGAATTGATCTATTATAATTATTTTTGTACCATTATAATCTATATAATACAGTGATGTTTTGACCCTCAATCAGTTATTAGTTATGAAAATAATTTTTAAATATTAAAATTTCTGAAAAAGTCTTGAATTTTTTTATGCTTCCTTGAACAAAATGGTAAAATAAACCTATTCCTTGTAGCAACTTTATTTAAGTTTAAAACATGAAGAAAAATCTTAGGAATAATTGCTAACAGGAATTGTGTTTCTGAAGAAATTAGAATTCGAGATATCACTATTCAAAAAACATGATAATTAGTTTTTTATATCGAACTGGGGAAAGTTATGAATAGCTTAATCTAATTTTTTCACACTGAAATGAATTTAAGTATAACCAATGATCAGTTGCAAAAAACAGGATTTTTTAGTCAAAATTAAAAAAAGTCTTCTAGTATATACATACACCTTAAGATGATGCGTTTAAATTTACGATCTAACACAGTGAAAAATATCGGAAATTTCTACACACCAAAACATTCTTTAGTGATGAAAATATAGGACTCTACTAGAATCCTTTGGAACTATTCCATTGTCTCATTCTGTAGAAAAGAATCATTCGGAAATTTCCTAGCATTCACAAACCTAGAGTAGTAGGAAAACCCACTGAGCCATGGAGGCATTTAAGTCGTAAACGAATAATGGTTCCGTAGAACAATCCGTATGATACGTATAACATTTTGCTTTGCTCCTATAGCATACTTTTAAATAACAAACCACCTAATCAGCCACCCCCTCTCTCCAGCAAGGTGAGGCCAAGAATGGGCAGAAAATAGGCTACACGAACAATATTTGTTTTAATTCACTAAATCTTTATTTACCTTTTACTTTATAAACTTACTTTAAAAGTTATCTTTAATCAATTCTAGTTTTTATTGTCACTTTGGTATGGTGTGGAAGTTTGGAGAGTGGAGTGCCAGCTCAGGTGTGACCTCGTTATCTGACCGTGGTCCAAAATTACGTGGTGTTGTCCTTGATCTTTCCCTTCGGGTTTGATCCCGGACCGTCGCCAATAGCGCGTTGTGTTGCTCCAGTGCGACGTGAATTATAATACCTATCGAGTTTTTATTGCTACTGCTTTCAATTCGTTAAACTGGAGAAAACTCAATAGCCTCAAATTGCTCATCAGAGAACTACAGGCGGAGGCTTAGGGCTCAGTGGCCATATTTGGCAATGCTGCGCCAAACACAGGACGGGCAGCACCAGTTAATGGACGTATGCACTCAACGCAAGTTTTACCAACACAGAAGAGAGAAGTACACCCAGGAAGGAATGAACGTGATAGGAATCAAAACTGCGTCGCCTACAACTCGCAGGCTGCTAAGGCAGTGGGCATACCCACTGAGCCCCGACGGAGAGAAGCTTTTACTAACAGGTTCAGAGATTTGTAATCCTTTGAGGGGCTCACAAGCACAATTCCATTTCGCAACCTATTGTCTTCATGCACAACTTCTAACCAATTCTGACCTTCTTAAACAATAGAATATTTCCAAAGGATTCAATTCTAAGGAAAAGAGCAGTAGAACCTTTCCAAAGGATTCTATTCTAAGAAAAGGAGGGAGAGAGTCGAATTAACATCGCACTGGAGCAAGTCAACGGGCTATTGGCTACGGTATGGGATCAATGGAAATATCCGAGGACAACACCTCGTAATTTTGAACCACCGTCAGATTAAAAGGTCAACACCTGAGCTGGCATCCCTAACGAAAGGGACAATAGAACTTTCCAAAGGATTCCATTCAAAGGAAATGACGAATAGGATCGTTCCAAATTATTTTATTATACAGAATGAGACAATAGAATCGTTCCGAGGTTTCAATCGATTTTTTAACAAGGAAAGGACTAATTGAATCGCTTAAAATGCTCCTTAAGCTGAGAGAATCCATGGATTCGTTCAGCCAATCGATGTGGTTATTTAACCATTTGTGTGTTGTGAGGTAAAAACAATACTACTCGCATGTTTATCTCAGAGGGTTGACAACAGAATCCGATACGCACTTATGTCTGGGATGCATCGAACACCGTATGAATTCCACGCCTGCCACATTTTCTTGTCGATCTTGTCGTCATTGGAGTAGATCCCGTGGAGTTTTCGAAAACGTCTCTTGTTTTTCGAGGACACATTCTGGAAGAAAAGAAAACATATCGATTATCATTCAATGAATTAGATTACCTTCGGCACTATGTCGAAATCACGAATTTTAGAGCACCAATGGAACGGACCTTATAGGAGCTTAATTCCTTCCCAAGTCTTACAAATAGTAAAATAACCTTGTTTAACCCTATGAGGGTTTCACACGCAAAATTCTACCTTTCAAGCTGCAGTCTTTCCTATATAACTTCAAACCAATTTTGAACTTCTTGGGCAATAGAATCTTTTCAAAGGAATCTATTCTAAGGAAAGGAACAGAGAATATTTCCAAATAATTCTATTCTAAGGAAGGGACCAATATAATCTTTCCTAAGAACTCTATTACAAGGAAAGTGACAATAGAATCTTTCAAAAGGATGCTATTCTAAGGAAAGGATCAATAGAATATTTCCAAATAATTCTAAACTTTCGATCCAGAAGCCAGCACCCTGACCATTACACCGATTGGTCGGCTCTACCCCACTTTAAAAAGTTTTATCTCGAGTATCGTAAGTTACCTTCCAAGTGGAGACGAGCCGCAGGATTGGCTCGACGTGCAAACCCTCCAGCACTGCCTTTGTGGAATGCAGGTTATTGAGCTTGTGGAGACACCTGGCTATCAAGATAAAGTTCTTCACCACAGCGGCTCTCAACTCCACTGTTGGAGTGCTCAGCACCGTGTCCTGAACCCAAGTAGTAACCTGTTGAATAATAAAAGAGGTTTTCAATTTGAAATCTGTAGGTACAGAGATTTAAAAGTTTGAAAAAGGCTCTTAGAGGAAGATCTACTCACAGACACGAATCCTCCCAGGAGTTTGGAGATGTTGGGGGATTGCTCGAAGTCTTTCTTGGCACTATGTCCTACCTCCTGTAACATTCGAATCGCATTTTGTTAGAAACGGAATCTTAGAGTAAAAGGAAAACTTTAGCCAGAATCATAGTCAACAGTAAACAAAGAGTTTCGAAGGATGACTAATAGAAACAGTAAAAAAAACTGGTCGATGACCACCAGCATCTGGACCCAGCAGCCTGTAGGATAATGTATCCATGCCGCGTGAGAAGATTAAATTGAATTGAAAAAAAGGTTTGGTTACCCCGTTTTCCATTTCACCTAACTAGGTTTGAAAAAGTCAATTTGATAAATTGCTTCTGTTGTGAAATCAACACATCTCTGTACTAGATCACAGTCTGCCCCCTCATAGCATCATGGTATATAAGGACACCTGTCGATCACCTTAATATCGCATGACTCAGGAACACTGCTTGTAAACAAGAGCTGGAGGCTCAAAATTACTGGCATGGTGAGATTCATAGACTCATCAGGACTTGATAATCTTAAGAGATTAACTTTTCTTTTTACATGTTGCATACATAGTATAATAAAGTATGATGGTATAGATGTAGCAATGTACAGATGTATGCTCTAACATTCTGGATAGAGATTCCACCTCGGTGGCATACTCTATTCTCTCTCTCATCCAAACCACACTTATTTAAACTGATAAAGTGTCTCACAACACTAGGAACGGGAGTGTGCTCTGTGTTAGTAAGCGTGGAGAAGAAATTTCTATTTTAAAACTAACCAACTAAATTTAACATGATTTTTTTTAATTTTACCATCAATTTTGTGTTAAACTTGTACAGTTGTGATAACTTTAAGAAACGCTCAATTCAGTGTATAATGTGTGCCTCTTTAGTCAGAGAAGTAAGTTTTCTCGTCCCCGCTATATCGCTTCCCTCAGTATATCACGCTTTTTTCTAGACCCCAGAAAAGCACGATGCGTCGAGTTTTTCGAGTTATTGTATTTTTTAACTTGTAATACAAACAAAAGAATAAGTGATAGAATTATATAATGTTTTTTACAGTTATCGATTATTATTCCAATGTATTCCAATAACGTTCATTTTATAATCTGTTCGAGATTGAGAATGAGAGAGTTGACTGTTTTATAAATTTCAGCAGACCCTTACCCTTTTTTCCCTTCTATAGGCTAAAACTTACCGCCTCTATTCCCGATATGATCACAGTTCATGTTTATCTGCCATTTTTGGCTTTGGTTAGATCTTTTGTTTTAAATGTGCTTAATTTTCATGTTACATTTTTAAATAAAGTTTACATTAATTTTGAAAGGTTTAATTCGATTCATATTCCTTTAGCTTCAATAACAGTCTCAAGGACAGGCGTTCCCTTACTTAACCCTAGTTTGTAAATATGGTAACTTTTAACGTGATCGACGCACTGAACTTTCTTTACTCCACTAGGCTAGTGATCTATTTGTTGAGAAATAGGGCGAAATCCAATTCCAAAATAGGAGCAAAGTGGGAAAATTACGTTCTGCATTTGAACAGTGAATGCTACCATAGTAACAGGAAAGGTTGTGACCTTTAATAGCTTGTAAATTGGCCCTATTGGGTATTTTTTCAAAACAACTTGCCAAATTTTGCTTGCTTTAAATGGACGTTATAGACTGTAGCCTATTTAGAAATAAACATTGAATTCCTTATGATCAATTAAAAAGCAAAATTTCTTATGAACATCTGAAATTAGTTCCTTTACCTCACGAGTAACTGCTTTAAAGGTTTTCCAATCTATCAAAGTCAATTGGTCCTGCAAAATTAAAATATTACATTCAGAATATAACACGCAATGTGATTCATCAGCTAATTTCAATAAAATGTTGCAACACAATTTGATTATCCTTTTGGTGATTTTTAATGTTCATTAATTATCAAATATCCTTATGCACACAATAATAATAATTCAAAGGAATCTTAGGAGAAGTGAATTTACCGCAATGGTCTCAGGTTTGTAGCTCAGGAAAGCTCCCACTACAGGTGGTATCGGAAGATATTCCTCCTGTGGGGAAAAAATAAAGTTCTTAATTTAATCTATTCTTGGACCGAGGGCCAGAGCATTAATCTCGGATACCACCCAGGCTAACTTGAGCATATGATACTTAATATATTACAAGAGCTTGATAACATAAAAATTTCGAGAATTGCCCGGTAAAAAACTGAATTTACGATCCAAATAAACTCCCCCCCCCAAAAAAATGCCTAAAATATTAAATTTTTTACAGAACTGCAAATAAAAAGAGTTACATTTAAAGAAACAAAAAATAATCAACATTTCTATGCAACAAAGTATTACTCTCTTTAAGATACAATTTTAAATTTGTTACACTTTCTCTTTGATCAAACTGAAAATCTTTACTTTATTTGTAAAAAAACCCAGCCACATAAAAAGACAAAAATTGCAAATCCAACTTCCATTGCCTGACAATTCCTGTGTCAAATCGTTTGAATTCAACACAACCCTTTAATTAAATATTTTTAGTTTTGCCACGGCAAATGAAAATTTTCATTTATTCCTGGAAGCATAATTGAGTATGTCATACCTAAAACCTTTCACTTTTATTCACCTTAAATCCCGTTGGTCATCTTAAATCTGGTCGTTGTCTCGACGATATATCTAGTCATTAGCAAAACTGACCAGATCTTGATGAACGAGGTTGTCCATCCAGATCTCGTCGTCTCCCGTCATTAGAAGAAACTGACAAGATCTTGATTTTGTCATCATCAAAACTTTGGCAATATCTTGATGAGTTATTGGTCAGATCGTGATGAGATCGTCAGATGAGACATCTTGTCGAAATCATAGGATGGACGAAATATCTCGTCGTCCCAATCACCACAGGCTATAGCTACCATCGTTTGAGGAAATTAGAGGCGAGTTGCTTGTTTTGAAGGTAGGTAGGTAGTTAACTAACGTCGCTCTGGAGCAACACAGCGGACTCTTGGCGACGGTCCGGGATCAATCCCCAAGGGAAAGATAGAGGACAACACCTCGGGATTATTTTGAACCACGGTCAGATGACAAGATTAACACTTGAGCTAGTACCTCACTCTGCAAACTTCCACGCCACGCCAACGTGAGGACATTTGAGGCCACGACAGATTTAAAGTGCACCAGCTTCAGTGTACACTACCTCTTTCGTTGAACCGAGTTTCTAACTCGCAACCCTCCGGTTACTAATCCATAACTCTTCCAACTGGGCTACCTCGGCCCTTGTTTTGAAGGAATCCACCCATCGTTCCAATGTTCGATTCACGACTTCAAAAGTAATTTCTTTAATAAAAGGATGTGTTTAAAATTTATTCTTGTTTTATGTCTTTGATAGGTATTTTAATTCACGTCGCACTGGATCACGACAACGGGCTATTGGTTATGGTCCGTGATCAACTTATGTCTTTGAGCATGATAGATATTTATTTGAAAATTATTCAAAATTCTAGTTTTATTTTCAATTAATTAGAATGATTCATTGTATGTGGAGAGTGTGATTCCAATACTTTTCATCTCTTCTAAATTTAAACATGGTTATTTTTCATTTTATCTCCTTACAACGAACAAGCTCTCGCCACTGCACCGTTTCAGACTTTTAATTTAAGGGTACAGATGCATCTAGTGCTTAGTCTGGTGGCAACGCTCTTGGCGCACTTTTTAAGTCGCCAAGGAAAGAAATCTTAGAAAAAATCTTTTTTTTTTTATCTTTATAAATATAATATCTTCACAAATCTTTCCGCTTGCAGAGATTTCCATAAAATGGGAATAACCCTAATAAAGATGGGTTACCTTCACCTGCCATAACTCGCTACTAAAAGTGCGCCAAAAAACGCGCTAAGAGCGTTGCCACCAGACTAGGCGCTAGATACAGCTGTACCAATTTAAGAATATTTCGTCGAAATAAATAACTTTTTCTGTTTCATAGTTAAATATTTATCTAAAAGTTGTCGTTTAAGATGAGTTTACTTACAAAATCCGAAGCTGCGTCGGTTTCGGCCAGACAGTCGTCTTCGACGTTGGTGGTGAAACTGAAACAAGTAAAACTTCATGCAAAGTGACACTGACATGTATTTGACTATGATCAGAAAAGAACACAGTTCAACTTTTTGAACAAGACAAAACAGTAATAACCAGAAGAAACCTCGAGTCTGTCCTTTTGAGGGACTTATCAGTTGGACGGGCATTCCTTGGTACTTTATTAAAAAGCAAAAATAATAAATAAATAAGTAATAATAAGTAATAATAAATAAATAAATGACAAAGTAGTACTTCTGTAGAAAATCACCACTGTGGTATTTTAACTCCTTTAGCAGAGGGATTGTCCAATAAAAGTAATTTTCTATAATAAAATTTTGAGTAACTGAATAAAGGATTATTTAGTTCCATAGTTTGTCACTACAAAATCCACCAAAAAAGCGGCCATTTTAGCAAACAAAAAGAAAATCCCACTCTCTTAATGTTTCAGAACGAGACTGTCAACTGCAGTGACGTAATTTAATAAAAGTGATACAATAATTTTAAATGTATCTAATCATTTAATTAAGTGTAAATTTCTTAAATATGTTATATAATCAAATAGCAGATCATTTGTATATTTAGTTGTGTTTAAATGCAACATTTTACACAAATGAGGCGAGGATATACACATTATGTATAGGGAATCAAAATATACAAAGTAATCTAATTTCTATCAATTAAATCAGACATTTTCCACTCCCAAACGCTCAAAGACAAAACTAAAGTAATTTGACGAACACTTACAGATTCTTTAATCCCTTCCAATATCGTTCAACCATTTTCAATCTTGGAAGAAATCAACAGTTCAAATGTGAAGACTCACGAAGTAATAAGATGAGTTCTTCGACGAAGTAAATTCAAATCGCAATAAAATCGATCCAAATTCAAAGAGAAATATCAGAAGTTTGCTTTTTCAACGCTAGTAGTACAAAAACTTTGCATGAAATGGGAAGAAACAAAGCATCGGATTGTACTGTTCGAAAAAATTATTGTTACACAAAGCCAAGTAACAATGTTCAAAAGATTACAATTTGAACATTGAATGGAGTGTTGGGAAAAGAAGATATTGTTGTGTTTATTATTAGAGATTAGTTACAATGAAGATTGGTTATTAACAATGAGTCAGTGATGACAGAGAAAATTATTGACCTAGTTGAACTCGCAAGCATTTAATACTAATATTAAGTACATTAAATGTAATATATAAAATAATTTATAATATAAAATATAATAAAGTTTTAAATATAAATTTTATAGCATGACTTTTTCCATTTCAAACGAAAGATATCTAACAATTCACAATATTCTCTGAATTCTTGTCTGTTTAATGCTCTTGCTCTAATTTTATTCACACACTTTACAACCGGTAACACAACATGCTGCATATTTAAAGTTTTTTCACACAGTGCCTCTTGGTGTATAATGCAGTGATATTTTAGTACAGGACGATTTTAAAAATTTTCAAGTAAAGTTGTAGTGCTATTGAGACTTCACCTATCATTGACGGCGCTCTGCCGGTACACACGCTGATGTGTTTACTATAATCTAATTTTAGATTTTCTAGGCATGATTTTACTTTTTCAAATTTGTCTGATCCTCTTTTTTACCATGCAATGACTTCAGACTGGCAAGTTCTTCAAAGACTTTAAAATTATCATCAATCCCTCTTATAAAAATGCTTAACTGGGCTACATCACATATGTCCGTTGATTCATCCAAAGCTAGAGAAAAGAAACTACAAGAATGGACGAGGCTTTCCAGTTGCTGAGATACATCCTGAGAGAGTTCTTCGATACTTCTCGTAACTGTCTGCCTTGATATATAGCAATTTCGTCTGCTTTCCTTTCAATACTTTTATTACCAAGACGGCGTACAAATATTTGGAGACAAGGCTTAACAATTTCTTCTACGTCAGAAAAAGGTTTTCTTCTTTTTCGCCAAAGCTAAAGCAATTTCATAGGACTTTTCTGTCATCGCCAAGTCTCCACAACTTTAGCAAATATATTTTGTCCTCTGATTTCTTCCTTTTTCTTAGTCACATATTCTTTTCGTAACTCAGACCGAAGAACGAGCTTCATTTTACCTTCTATGTTAGTCTGATGCTGTGTTTTATAGTGTCTATTAAGATCATGTCATTTATTATGTGAAAGAGTACTTCCACGAACAATGCAAAACGGTTTTCCTGATGGACTTGCTATAAATAACTCATTTTCCCACTGTTCATTAAATTTACGCTTACTATCACTCTCTGTGCTTCTTTTGCTCATTTTCTTTTGCACTGTGATGGATAACAGGGATGTAAAAACTCTGAAAGTCAAAATGTTGAAAAAGAACAAACAGATCACAAGTACGTACGTCGTATCACACAGAATATTAATTGTAAATAGTGATGGGAGTATTCGAATTCAAAAGAACTCATGTACTCCATACTTAAAAGTAATCGTTGTACTCGATTCTTTTCCAAAGTATTCGAATACCAAAGTACTCGTATCCAAGGTATTCGAATACAAGAGTATTCAGATACAAGTATTCGGTTACCAATGTACTCGGATTCAACGTATTCGGATACTCGAGTACTCAGATACAAGTATTCGGTTACCAAAGTATTCGGATCCGTATTCGAATACAAGGGTAGTTGGATACAAAATATTCGAATACGTAATTAATCGGATCCAAGGTATTCGGTTACAAGAGTACCATCCTAGGTATTCGGATGCTAAAAGTACTCACTCTGTGTATTTGAATACCAGTCTTCATCTTAAGTAGCAGTGTCACATTGCATGGGGGTATCCATGGTTCTCGTTAGTGTTATTTTTCTTGTCTTGATTTTGCTTTTTCCTATTTTACATGTCCTGAAAATTCATGTGATGAGGAGTCAAAAAATTCCATCGATTAAGGGATTGGATTTGAAATTTACTGGAAGCAATTACCCGAACAGGCAGGCTTAATTATCAGTAAGTTACACAATGGTTTGCCTTTTATTTTTGAAAATCAAACTGGAAGTTTTTTTTATTTTTCGATTTTAATATTGACTATATTTTTAATTTTAATTATTTACACTTAATTTTTAAAAATTTAATTTAATTTTCAAGTTTTTTATTTCTGACATTTAAATCTGCAAATCAGATACATAATACTTGATGTGCTTTTCTTTTTCTTCAAGTAAAATAACGTTATTTCATTCTTAAGATGGCTGTTATTTTCTTTAAAATACCTGACACTAACTAAAATTCTCTTTAAAAATATCTGACAAAATCTTTATTACGATAGTAAAATGAAAAAGAATATTTTTTTTCTGCTTTGACTCTACCTCTTCTCACATCTTCTTACTCCAAACAGTGGTTGCAAAAATAAAAAGTAAATTTCCAGGAACAAGATTTGATTATTTAATGTAATTTATATTTTGTAAATATTTACGGAACCATTCTTGCACTTAGATCAACCGAGATGTGTCATTTTTATGATAAATTTAGATAAATAATTTTGAAGTTTCAGATTCTGGTATCAAAAGAAACAAAATATTTTTTTTTACATTTATACAAGCTTTTTTAAATTGTCTTTAAAAAGTTTCGTATAAAAAGTTTCATTCTTATCTTCGGGGTTCCCTTCAAAATAAAATTCTGGCTACGTTCACTGTTAAAAGTGATTATAAACTATTTTCTCAAAATATGGTAGAAAATCAAATCTTCCACGAAAACTAAAAGTCAAAAATCATGATTTGTAAAATCAAGATAAAAAATACTTGACACATATTTATAATTGCAGAAAATATATGCGTGACCAGAAAATTCAGCAATTTGTACATGGGATGAATTTTTGTTGTGTTCTTCAAAATACAATTTGTCTAGTTCAAATAGATTGATAATACTAGTTATGCTTAAATCTTTTAAAAAAATTTATATTATTATTTTATTAGTTATTTTTTTATTTGTCCTCAACGGGTGAAATGCGTAAGATAAGTTTAAATTTTCATTCATTTTTCACATCCTCGTGTTACATTGAACTCGATAGCACTTGAAAATGAACTTCTGATTTACTGAACGTAATTTTCTGTGAGCTTATTTTCATAGAATTTATATTTTAATCTTGCTGTTAGTGTTATACTACTTAAATCGAAATTTTTATATTATATATATATACGCGTAGACGTAAATTCTATTAGCAATCTCCTGGTTTTCGATATATACTGTTTTTTGAGTTTCCTTTGAGATTTTTTGAGTTTTAACATGATTTTCTCGTTTCATCGTGGGTTTAATCAAATTTTAGTTGAAATATTTCCCAGTCGTTATTCCATTTGTGCTACAAAACTCCTGAAAGAGGGTACGTTGGAGGGTTAGTTTTCGTTCCGGATAGTCGGAACTCAGGGAAAATTGTGTTTAAAAATTAAAAAACTGGTTATTGTTATACATATGTGTTATTTGTGCTGATAAATTAAAATGTTTAGATAGGTTTTAAAAAATAGAGATTTATATATATTTAAAGGAAAATAAAATAAAAATTTGCTTTAGATCGTGGGAAACACGATAAAACCTGAAAAATAACATAAAAAAGATAGATTATCACCATTGCCGGATTTTGTTTGCGTGTCATCTTTTGATAGTACTTCGTAGACAATGCCATATAAACAGAAATTTCGTTTCCATTTCCTGGTTCTAGAAATGTAGATTTTTGTGGCATATATTTTTATTTTACACTGTAAAATTTTAAGGAAATTGTTTGGTCATTTTCTAGTTAGTTACGTTTTTACTTAATCGAAATTTACAGAAATATTCCAATTTTTCATACGCAGTTTCGCTTTTACGATAAAACACATTACAAATGACACATCTGTTAGCTTCTTGAACCCAAAAAATCCGTGATCACCCCTTAACACAAAACAAATCCTTACTATTTTTTATTGATGGGTGAATCATCTACACTACAGAGTGAAGGCTATAGGATTTTTTCCTCTAGTCCTGACAGTAAAAAACTAATAATTTAAGTTTTTAGAGTTAATGAAAATGAATAATAATGCCACAATTTGAATTACATAAAGCACTGTTTCTCTGTGATCCGCTGGCTCATAACATTACCTAGGTCCAAAATAATCCCGTCATTCGAAAAATTTTGAAAAACGTACGAAAGGCTAACGGGCAAAAATTTACAACAGAGGTTGATGGCATTGGCATTGCACTGAAACGCATCGTATACTATACGTTACGAAAGATTTACCTGTTTAGTTTGTCACTTCTGTTTAGCAAGTCGATTATATTAAATTTATTTATGTACAAAGATTTAAGTTCAAAAACACTTTATTCACAGGCAAAATGTTTTACAAATCGAAAGAATATCAAATTTTTACGTCGTTTTGAATATTTTGTCGACTATTTTAGGCATTTTATTGCTCATTATGCATTATTTTTAAGTTAACGAAATCCAGGCTCTTGTGAATACAGAGAAATCAATTTCTGATTGGGAAAGAAAGATTTTCATCCTATTTTTAATGTCTGTAAAATTAAAACAGTTGATAAGGGGCAACAAAATATCTTATCAAAGTGACATTCCCTTTAGAAACAAGGCAATACTTCTGCTTATGCTTAGTATAACAAGAATATCTGAAAAAAGATTAGTTGCGATATTGACAAAAAAAAAAATAATTTTTTCAAAGAAAATCATGATTTTTGTATTAATTAAAAGTAAAATTTTATGCTTATTTGAAATCCGTTGAAATTTTGATTCTATCTTAAACCATTCAAAAGATAGAAACTTGGATTAAGGGAATAAAAAATCAATTTAAGGCATAACGGTAACTGACCTTGAAAAACGCCCAAGAGGTGTTCACATGATAGCGCTCGAAAATTCTTATCAAACGCAGTCCATGTGAACGGGGCCCAACACCAGTTTTTGAGAGGCCTTTCAAATGAAGTGGGGTGAGCGTAATTTCTGTTCTCATTTCTTGGCTCCGCCCTCTCTGCTGGTTTCAGTTCGCACTTTCGCGAGTGCGAGCGTCGCTTTTTTACTTGTAAAAATGCTTAACATCACATATGTCCGTTACATCACATATAACGGCTATATCACATAACGGCTACATCAACGGCTACATCATATATGTCCGTTGATTCATCCAAACCTAGAGAAAAGAAACTACAAGAATGGACGAAGCTTTCCAGTTGCTGAAATACATCCTGAGAGAGTTACTCGATACTTCTCGTAACTGTCTGCCTTGATATAGCAATTTCGTCTGCTATCCTTTCAATACGTTTATTACCAAGATGGCGTGCAAATATTTGGAGACGCTTAACAATTTCTTCTCCGTCCGAAAAAGGTTTCTTTTTTTTTTCGCCGATGCTAAAGCAATTTCATAGGACTTTTCTGTCATCGCCGAGTCTCCACACCTTACTTTAGCAAACATATTTTGTCTTCTGATTTCTTCCATTTTCTTAATCTATATTCTTTTCGCAACTCAGACCCAAGAAGGAGCTTCATTTTTCCTTCTATGTTAGTCTGATCCTGTGTTTTATAGTGCCTATTAAGATCATGGCTTCTATTATGTGAAAGAGTACTTTCACAAACAATTCAAAACGGTTTTTCTGATGGACGCTATAAATAACTCATTTTCCTACTGTTCATTAAATTCATGTTTACCATCATTTTCTGCGCTTCTTTTGCACTGTGATGTATAGCAGAAATGTAAAAAAACAGAAAAGTACAAAACTCTAAGCCTAAATGTTAAAAAAGAACAGACAGATCGCAAGTACGTACGTCGTATCACACAGAATATCAATTCTAAACTGTCAAAACGTTGCGACGAACTGATGAGTAAGAAGGCTGTATGTTGGAAATGGGCCGCGGGATGACTCATTTTTTACCATATAGGCTTTTGTGATTCATTCTTCAGGGTCGTCTTGCGGTTTCCATCTCCAACATCAGTTCTTGAGAGGACTTTCAAATAAAGTGGGGCAAGCGTAGTTTTAGTTCTCACTTCTTGGCTCCGCACCCTCTGCTGGTTTCAGTTCGCAATTTCGCGAGTGCGAGCGTCGCTTTTTTACTTGTCTGTTATTTATATGCCTTCTGTTTCTATGTTGTATGTGTTGATGTTCATGTATGTGCTGTGAAATAAAAAGACAGATTTGAAAAAGCAATCTCAGAGGATGGTTGTTTTTTAGACTCCTTGTCCTTTCGTTTGATAGACAATCATTATGCGTCAAGTTTACGTGAACGGCCCTACAACTTTTATTGAAAGGGAATACATTTCGCTTGTTGAAAGTTGTTCCCTACACTGTATGAATTGAACTGAGAGCACTCTGGTGTTGAAAATATGAAGATGGATTCAGTTATGGCACCTACTTCAAAAGAATAAGTAGGAGCAAGGATGCAATGCGCCACTTGTAATCATAAAATGCGCCACAGATTGGCCACCCCTGGTCTTGGGGGAGGAAATATTTTCAACTTTTTCAAATTGTATGATTCGGGTAGCTTTATTTTTAATATTTCTTGTCTTTCATTTGACTTCTCAACTCAATTTGGAATAGAGGAAGGTAGAAAATTAGTTAACGACGTTCCGGAATCAATGCCGAAGGGAAAGATCAAAGGACAACACTTCGTCATTTTGAACTACGGCCAGATGACGAGGTCAACACATTAACTGGCACCCCACTCTCCAAACTTCCACACCACACCAACGTGAGAACATTTGAGGCCACGTCAGATTTAACGAGCACCAGCCCCCGTGTACACGACGATCTTTTGGCTGGACCAAACTCGCAACCCTCCGATTGCAAATCCGTTACTCTTCCAACAGGGCGCTATATTTATCTTTTGGATGTTCAATCCAATTCTGAGGTAGGTAGGTAATTGAATTAACGTCGCACTGGAGCAACAGAATAAAATAACCTAAAATTATCTTATTCGTGTCGTGTCTATAAGCGTAATATATACTTTTTTAAGAATAAAATAATTATTATATTTGAAGAACGCAGACAAAGTATTTCATACATTTTCGTATTTTATTGATAAGTATTTTGAAAACCAGAAACCATCAATTTCTGTAGGGGCTTTCTACCACCACTACGCCAATCTACGCTTTCTTTGGATGGTAATTGCATTAACATCGCACTGGAGAAACAGAACGGGCTATTGGCGAGGGTCCGGGATGCATCCATCAGGATGGATAAAAAATATAAAAGTAGAGTGAGCAATGTTAACTTTTATATCTGACCAGGACCACGAGACCAAAACTAGTAGTAACGTGACCATTAAACTGCTTCCGTCTACTGGGTCACCGTTATTATTCATTACTAACATACTTAGTCAACTGATTAACTATGGTAAATTTGGACAATTTTACCACTTTTGTCACCCACTCTAGGATCCACGTACTTACCCTGTCATTAGATACATCGGCGATTGAGGCGATAAGATACCAAATCGGGCAACCAAGTCAATTTTTCACAGAGCAGTCACGTGACTACTAGTCGACATGTGGATCACACCTTTTGAAACTCCTCTCAATAGCAATGCTCAGTGTACTTATGTTTCACGTCTATTCCCAGGACAACAACTCGTAATTTAGAACCATAGTCAGATGACGAGGTCAGCACCTGAGTTGGCATCCCACTCTCCAAATTTTCCCACCACGCAAAATTGAGGACATTTGAAGAAACGACGGGTTTAACGTGCAACAGGCCTTGATGAGTTTCGAGCTCGCAACACTCCCCGGTTGCCAATCCGTTACTCTTCCAACTGGGCTACCTTGGTCCAGTGCTCATTCTTCGTTTGAAGTGTGAAATGTCGATTCAACATGATCAAAGAAGACGAGAGACGGTTTGGGGTTGTAGAATGTTTTTATTAGATCTTCAGTAAACATTCACAATGCTCTTCAGCCTAACGGCACCCCAAATGAACCAGCTGGAAGAGTAGAGTTTGTACAAACATCTGGCCTTCGGAAACTCTACGACATACTCCCCTCGCGCCCGCAGATAATTTTGTCATATATACAGAAAGGAGGGTGAGGGACGGACACAAGGGGGCAGCCGCAGAGATCTTCTGGTCCTAGACGTCTGACGTCACTCGACAGATGGTAGTGGTCCAGCTCTTGGCTTCCCTGGAAGAGAACACAAATGTTCATAAGTTACACCATCGAGGCTGAAACAGTTTTTTTAATTATTCATTCCTTCGGTAGTTTCTCGATCCTCGAATGTCCTTAAAAAGTACTTCAATATACAGTCGCGGAAAAAAAGCAAACAACCTCATTTATTTTGGGCAATATTCATAGAAGAGCAAATTGAAAGATATCATTCAGTAGGGAATAACGTCCTCTACAAATTCAGATTGCAAAAAATGCATTAGGGGCCGTCTTTATATCAAATTTTGCACAAATAACAAAATTTCCAATGGAAACGCCATGTTTTGATGCTTTAATCAGATTCGGCATTGTTAAATTAGTCTAAATATGAAATTTCATAACTCTACTATCTTCATATCCGGAGATATTGAATGTTAAAGTTGCTGTCAATTTCAAAGATCATCTCCACATTGAAAATCGCTATTCGTAGATCGAGATTAATTGTAGTTATAGTTACCGGAATTTCAAATACGTTTGAACACTATTTCAAACGCATTTGTCAGCGCATGCAAACGGTCCGAGAATTATTATCCGAGATTTGGCAGACGTTTTTAAACTTTTGGTTGCCCCCCTATAATGAGGAAAATCTAATGTAACTCAAAATCTAATGATTGGAATGAACTGAAATTTTACATGATCATATTAGAAGTCCTTCTAGATCGATTCCCATCAAAACATAGAAAGGTTCCAATTCATAATTTTTTCAAATATTAATTTAATAATTATTATTGCATACTAAAATTATTTTCAAAATAAATATTAGGTGGATTTTGTTTGGGTTGTTTAACAATAACATGGTACAAAATATCAGCGCTATAGAAATATTATTTAGGAAGATATCCATAAAAGTCTAAGAAACTGATTTGACGTTAGGAGCTCCAATCTTTCGGTACTCAAAACTTCGAAACGGTAACACCTAATGACATGAAATTTGGTATCTGAAGCTAAATTTTGATATAAATTTGAAATTGTATGTCAAAATAGAGGTTTCTTTTGGAAATTATGAAGTTGGTGCTCAATTGAATATGAAGACGTCTCCTAATGCAAATTTTATAAATTTGAATTTATAGAAGACGTTAGTTGCTGTTGAATGCCATCTTTGAATTTTCTCTACTGCAGAAATTGCTCGAATGAAGACGGGTGATTCGTATTTTTTTCCGCGAGTACCAAAATCTCGATTGGTAGTCGCGGAATTTGGTCGTTGAATTTTACCAAGACTTCCTTACAAAGTTTTCCTGGAATCTAAAACTTTTTGATTCGTACATTTTTAGTCTTTTCTCCTTTAATATTACATATTACTTATTGATACTAAAATTTCATTTCTTTTAACTTGTTTACATAATAAAACTACTCTAAATATTTTTCTAATCAATTTCAATTTCCTTGATTTTATTTGTCAATGTTTCATCCCTCGAAAAGGAAAGCTTGTCGTTAACAAAACGAGGTTCCTTAAAATACGGTGGAATTTTTTTATTGTTGGTGAGTTGGGGGCTTTGAGTTTCGTGGCTTAAGAGCCTTATTTGGTAAATGTGCCAAACACAAAAAAAACAACGCTTTTTATGGTCATTCACATACAAAGAAAGCCTTACTGACGCAGAAGATCAAGGGAGGAATCGAACCTGAGAGGAAGTTCTTGAAAAGTCCTTGAATTTATTAAATGTAAAAAAGTAGGAACTCTGTCCTACTCAGTTTCTAACGACGAGATATCTTGTCAAGATATTGAAAAAAATTTTTATGTGATAACTAGATCAAAATCTAGTCAGTTTTTTCTTCTAATGACTGGATATATCGTCCATCAAAGTCTAGTCAGTTTTGCTAATAACTAGATACTACGTCGTGACAACCATGAGGAGAGTAAAATATCTAGATGCTTCAAGGCTCCGCGATAGTATTCGTTCAATACCGCTTTAACTTTGCTGTACAGCTCAACTATATCATCGGCTTAGAGCAGAAACTCATTACCTGACCAAAATTGTTTTTTTCTGTACAACTATTAAAGACTAACTTTTAATTCTCAGGACAAAATAAAATTATAAACATTTTGCTAGTGTTCAACATCTTTTAAACAGTTTACAATGTAGCTATGTATTTTTCATCATGAAAATAAGCATTTATTTTCTCCTGGAAAAAAGTCAGTTAATGAGTTTTGGGCTCAAAATCCACGATATATAAATTTAAATCAATGCTTACTTCTTTAATTTAACTTCGTTTTATCTTTCAGATCTTCACAGGATTCAAACGTTACTATTACCTTTTCAAGTTGTGTTGTTGGATGTAGGCGATATTGAAAATAGACAAATAGAATCCACGTTGAGATGTTTCCTTGTGGAATTCGATATTGACGTTGGTGTTTAACTTATGCCTATTGTAGCTATGTCGATAAAACGACATCTATTGTTCGGGCTCCAGGTTTAAGCTCATGCTGAAAAAAAAAAGCATAAAATGAAGCCAAATGATCTTTTAAGGGATTCATAATGTATTACTTCGAAGTTAGAGTATGAATGTCATTTTCAAATTAAGTCCAGAAGTTAGCATAGAAATATTACTTAAACCATTCAGCTGAAACTGTAATTCGATATTGATAAACGTGTAGCGTAAATATAAAAGGTTGGTAGGTAGTTAATTAACGTCGCACTGAAGCAACAAGACAGGGTATTGGCGATGGTCCTGAATTCATCCCGAAGGAAGCACAACACCTCGTCATTTGGAACCACGATGTCAACACTTGAGGGCAACCCACTTTTCAAACTTCCACACCACGCCAACTTGAGGACAATTGAGTCCATGACAGATTTAACCTGCACCAGTCCCACGTACACGACGGTCTTCGGTTGGACAAAGTTTCGAACTCATAACCCTTCGATTGTGATTAGTTACTATGCCAACTGGGCTACCACGGCCCCCAGTCATCCTTATGACTCATTGCGCCCAGTGCAGTGTAACAGTTCAAATACTTATTTTACTGTTATCTTCTGTTCTTGCTATTGTTTTGTTTTTATTCGTCGTCTCGGCAACTCTCGGCGTACTTTTCGTATCATCTTCACTCGTCAGGGTAACTTCACTGCAAAGTAGCAGCTGAAAACGAGGTATCGCATCCATCACACAAGATCTGATCGATTTTGCTAATGACGTGATATCTCGTCATCAAGATATTACCCATTTGTTTATGATGACAAGATCCGGATCTGGTCAGTTTTCTTCTAATGACCGTAATCGTGTTTTCTTCTAATGACGAGATATCTCGATTTTCAAGATCTCTCCAGATTTGCTAATGGCAAGATACTCCGTTTATACTACCAAGAGGTTTCATTTTTTCGCCAGTGTAATTTCATTAGTCGCCGTAATAAATGGTAAAAATTCTAAATTGTTAACGTCACTGCACTTTGATTTTGCTTGAAAAGCCTTCTGATGCACACTCACCTCAAACCATTTGCATTCAAGAATCTCATCTTTTCCACTTTGTAGTTAATGGAAGCTAAGTAATCCTGCAGCCATGATAATTCACCAATGTGACCTGAAAAAAGAAGTCTAAGTAAGGGCTTTTTCTTTAGGATTCAATCATAGACATGAAATATAAGTGATTCAGCAATTTTGTGACCTTCAAAAAGTGTGACCAATATCTCGACTAGTAGTCACGTGACTGTTCTGTGAAAAAACTGACTTGATTTGCCGATTTGGAAACGTATCGCCTCGTTTGGCGATATAACGTCTTATGACAGGGTAGTGTGGGAAATGACATTTCTATAGAGTGGTGACAAAATTGGTGAAATCGCCAAAGTGTACTATTATGTCACGCGGATCAATCAGATTACGAATCAATGGATGGCCGTCTTCTGCAGTCGCGAACACCAATCAGGTGATGTATGTTAGGATCCACCCAGCAGACTAAATCAGTCTAAGGGTCACGTTATTACTAGTTTTGGTCACATGATCCTGGGCATATAAAAAGGTTGCCATTCTTCACTCTATTTTTGAATTTCCTCTATAGTTCCAATTTCAAATTGAGAATATATGAGTCATTTTTTGTCAAGTTAAATACAGGTGGCGGTAATATTTCTGCGCCGATACGTACTTCCGATACGTATTCTGAAAATGACGTCAGTTGTCTTGTTTTTGGAATTCAGCCCTTAAATATTCCATTGATATATGATAGATGATTGGAGATCACTAATCAGTTTAAACGCCATACGTTGGCAAAACGGCAATAAACTACATTTCAAGGTATCTCCAATATGTATCATGTGAAAGCATTTGAACAACAGAATTAAAACCTTCGAAGACCGTTTGGTTTGTTTGCACTGAAAATCCTAATAGTACATTTTTGCTTGTAATCTTTTTAGTATTTTTATTGCGTACTCCTAATTGATTTAATATATATATATAAATGTGTGCATAGAGAGAGTGGATAAGTAGGTTGCTGAATTTACGTCGCACTGGAGCAACACGACAGGCTATTTACACAACATAGTACCTACAGTTTATGATTTATGGGTTGCCATGCTTCTTACATTCAGTTATTTTAAAGCATGTTTCCATTTCACTTCAATGGCCGTAGGAATTCAATTACAAGTATACCTTGATTGTAAGCCTCGAAAATAAAAGTTCAAGGTCACAAATCGTGTTAAGAAAATTGAAAAAATAAACTCAGGATCTGGGTTAAAAAAAAATTCTTTAAATCGCGAATATCTCCTTCGATTAAGGTTTGATGCTTAATTTCGTTAGGGCTCTTAAGCAATTCGTTAAATTGAAGAAATTAAAGTTCGTAAAATTGAAGTTCCACTGTATTTACTGTAAGGGGTCAGCGAACATTTTTAATTTTCAAAGCAGTCCGTGGTTTGAAAAGTTTGGGAACCACTGCTATAAGCAACTGCATAGGCATCAGTAATTATGAAACTTAACAGTAAGACAATGAAAATTTGAAATAGTTTAATTTTGCCTTATAAAATTTTACAGAATTGCTTTGAATTCACTTAATGTCAGAATCTGAAAAATATTCCGTTTGAAAAGAATTTATGAAATAAAATTTACCATATTTCGATGATTGCAGGTACTCGACAAAATAGCCAGTGAAATCCATACTCTCGTCACCAGTCATACCGCCTAGTAGCAGATCTGCAGGAAAGAAAGATGTGCTTGTTTATAAAGTTGTTTCTTTTTACAACTCATACGAAAAATCCATTTTTTGGGGAGTAAAATCTTTTTCAAATGAATGTTAAGGTGTATATATACATCAGAAATAACGAAAATCGACCAGAGTATATTAATTTTTATTGCTTCAAAATATTACCCGACTCCTTAGCTTTCAAAATAGCCCGTTGTGTTGCTCCAGTGCGACGTTAATTAAAAATACCATACCATACCTTAGCTTTCAAATGATGCTAAGGTTTTGTAAATATTCGGAGGCCCGGTTGGAAGACTAACGGATTAGCAACCGGAGGGTTGCGAGTTCGAATCCAGACAAACACCGTCGTGTACAAAGGCGCTGGTGCACGTTAAGTCTGTCGTGGCCTCAAATGTCCTCACGTTGGCGTTGTGTGGAAGTTTGGAGCTTAGGTATTGCCTCGTCGACGACAGTGGTGCTGTCCTCGGATCTTTCCCTTTGGGATTGATCCCGGACCATCACCAATAGCCCGTTGTGCTGTTCCACTGTGTAGTTAATTAAAATACCTGAATATTCGGAATCTTTTTATAGTTACAAGTGTTTTTCGTTAGGTACTGTCAGCATGTAGAAATATGTTTCCAAAACTTTCAACTCAATTTCTGAAGAACTGTGTTTTTGCAATATGATGTTTTGTTTAAAAGGTGATAACTCACAACAATGAATTGATCTATTATAATTATTTTTGTACCATTATAATCTATATAATACAGTGATGTTTTGACCCTCAATCAGTTATTAGTTATGAAAATAATTTTTAAATATTAAAATTTCTGAAAAAGTCTTGAATTTTTTTATGCTTCCTTGAACAAAATGGTAAAATAAACCTATTCCTTGTAGCAACTTTATTTAAGTTTAAAACATGAAGAAAAATCTTAGGAATAATTGCTAACAGGAATTGTGTTTCTGAAGAAATTAGAATTCGAGATATCACTATTCAAAAAACATGATAATTAGTTTTTTATATCGAACTGGGGAAAGTTATGAATAGCTTAATCTAATTTTTTCACACTGAAATGAATTTAAGTATAACCAATGATCAGTTGCAAAAAACAGGATTTTTTAGTCAAAATTAAAAAAAGTCTTCTAGTATATACATACACCTTAAGATGATGCGTTTAAATTTACGATCTAACACAGTGAAAAATATCGGAAATTTCTACACACCCAAACATTCTTTAGTGATGAAAATATAGGACTCTACTAGAATCCTTTGGAACTATTCCATTGTCTCATTCTGTAGAAAAGAATCATTCGGAAATTTCCTAGCATTCACAAACCTAGAGTAGTAGGAAAACCCACTGAGCCATGGAGGCATTTAAGTCGTAAACGAATAATGGTTCCGTAGAACAATCCGTATGATACGTATAACATTTTGCTTTGCTCCTATAGCATACTTTTAAATAACAAACCGCCTAATCAGCCACCCCCTCTCTCCAGCAAGGTGAGGCCAAGAATGGGCAGAAAATAGGCTACACGAACAATATTTGTTTTAATTCACTAAATCTTTATTTACCTTTTACTTTAAAAACTTACTTTAAAAGTTATCTTTAATCAATTCTAGTTTTTATTGTCACTTTGGTATGGTGTGGAAGTTTGGAGAGTGGAGTGCCAGCTCAGGTGTGACCTCGTTATCTGACCGTGGTCCAAAATTACGTGGTGTTGTCCTTGATCTTTCCCTTCGGGTTTGATCCCGGACCGTCGCCAGTAGCGCGTTGTGTTGCTCCAGTGCGAAGTGAATTATAATACCTATCGAGTTTTTATTGCTACTGCTTTCAATTCGTTAACCTGGAGAAAACTCAATAGCCTCAAATTGCTCATCAGAGAACTACAGGCGGAGGCTTAGGGCTCAGTGGCCATATTTGGCAATGCTGCGCCAAACACAGGACGGGCAGCACCAGTTAATGGACGTATGCACTCAACGCAAGTTTTACCAACACAGAAGAGAGAAGTACACCCAGGAAGGAATGAACGTGATAGGAATCAAAAAACTGCGTCGCCTACAACTCGCAGGTTGCTAAGGCAGTGGGCATACCCACTTAGCTCCGACGGAGAGGAGCTTTTACTAACAGGTTCAGAGATTTGTAATCCTTTGAGGGGCTTACAAGCACAATTCCATTTCGCAACCTATTGTCTCCTTGCACAACTTCTAACCAATTCCGACCTTCTTAAACAATAGAATATTTCCAAAGGATTCAATTCTAAGGAAAAGAGCAGTAGAACCTTTCCAAAGGATTCTATTCTAAGAAAAGGAGGGAGAGAGTCGAATTAACATCGCACTGGAGCAAGTCAACGGGCTATTGGCTACGGTATGGGATCAATGGAGATATCCGAGGACAACACCTCGTAATTTTGAACCACGGTCAGATTAAAAGGTGAACACCTGAGCTGGCATCCCTAACGAAAGGGGCAATAGAACTTTCCAAAGGATTCCATTCAAAGGAAATGACGAATAGGATCGTTCCAAATTATTTTGTTATACAGAATGAAACAATAGAATCGTTCCAAGTGATTTTATAACAAGGAAAGGACTAATTGAATCGCTTAAAATGCTCCTTAGGTTGAGAGAATCCATGGATTCGTTCAGCCAATCGATGTGGTTATTTAACCATTTGTGTGTTGTGAGGTATAAACAATACTACTCGCATGTTTATCTCAGAGGGTTGACAACAGAATCCGATACGCACTTATGTCTGGGATGCATCGAACACCGTATGAATTCCACGCCTGCCACATCTTCTTGTCGATCTTGTCGTCATTGGAGTAGATTCCGTGGAGTTTTCGAAAACGTCTCTTGTTTTTCGAGGACACATTCTGGAAGAAAAGAAAACATATCGATTATCATTCAATGAATTAGATTACCTTCGGCACTATGTCGAAATCACGAATTTTAGAGCACCAATGGAACGGACCTTATAGGAGCTTAATTCCTTCCCAAGTCTTACAAATAGTAAAATAACCTTGTTTAACCCTATGAGGGTTTCACACGCAAAATTCTACCTTTCAAGCTGCAGTCTTTCCTATATAACTTCAAACCAATTTTGACCTTCTTGGGCAATAGAATCTTTTCAAAGGAATCTATTCTAAGGAAAGGAACAGAGAATATTTCCAAATAATTCTATTCTAAGGAAGGGACCAATATAATCTTTCCTAAGAACTCTATTACAAGGAAAGTGACAATAGAATCTTCCAAAAGGATGCTATTCTAAGGAAAGGATCAATAGAATATTTCCAAATAATTCTAAACTTTCGATCCAGAAGCCAGCACCCTGACCATTACACCGATTGGTCGGCTCTACCCCACTTTAAAAAGTTTTATCTCGAGTATCGTAAGTTACCTTCCAAGTGGAGACGAGCCGCAGGATTGGCTCGACGTGCAAACCCTCCAGCACTGCCTTTGTGGAATGCAGGTTATTGAGCTTGTGGAGACGCCTGGCTATCAAGATAAAGTTCTTCACCACAGCGGCTCTCAACTCCACTGTTGGAGTGCTCAGCACCGTGTCCTGAACCCAAGTAGTAACCTGTTGAATAATAAAAGAGGTTTTCAATTTGAAATCTGTAGGTACAGAGATTTAAAAGTTTGAAAAAGTCTCTTAGAGGAAGATCTACTCACAGACACGAATCCTCCCAGGAGTTTGGAGATGTTGGGGGATTGCTCGAAGTCTTTCTTGACACTATGTCCTACCTCCTGTAACATTTGAATCGCATTTTGTTAAAAACGGAATCTTAGAGTAAAAGGAAAACTTTAGTCATAATCATAGTCAACAGTAAAAAAAGAGTTTCGAAGGATGACTAATAGAAATAGTAAAAAAAAAACCAAACTGGTCGATGACCACCAGCATATGGACCAAGCAGCCTGTAGGATAACGTATCCATGCCGCGTGATAAGATTAAATTGAATTGAAAAAAAGGTTTGGTTACCCCGTTTTCCATTTCACCTAACTAGGTTTGAAAAAGTCAATTTGATAAATTGCTTCTGTTGTGAAATCAACACATCTCTGTACTACATCACAGTCTGCCCCCTCATAGCATCATGGTATATGAGGACACCTGTCGATCACCTTAATATCGAATGACTCAGGAACATTGCTTGTAAACAAGAGCTGGAAGCTCAAAATTACTGGCATGGTGAGATTTATAGACTCATCAGGACTTGATAATCTCAAGAGATTAACTTTTCTTTTTACATGTTGCATACATAGTAAAATAAAGTATGATGGTATAGATGTAGCAATGTACAGATGTATGCTCTAACATTCTGGATAGAGATTCCACCTCGGTGGCATACTCTATTCTCTCTCTCATCCCAACCACACTTATTTAAACTGATAAAGTGTCTCACAACACTAGGAACTGGAGTGTGCTATGTGTTAGTAAGCGTGGAGAAGAAATTTCTATTTTAAAACTAAACAACTAAATTTAACATGATTTTTTTAATTTTACCATCAATTTTGTGTTAAACTTGTGATAACTCTAAGAAACGCTCAATTCAGTGTATAATGTGTGCCTCTTTAGTCAGAGAAGTAAGTTTTCTCGTCCCCGCTATATCGCTTCCCTCAGTATATCACGCTTTTTTCTAGACCCCAGAAAAGCACGATGCGTCGAGTTTTTCGAGTTATTGTATTTTTTAACTTGTAATACAAACAAAAGAATAAGTGATAGAATTATATAATGTTTTTTACAGTTATCGATTATTATTCCAATGTATTCCAATGACGTTCATTTTATAATCTGTTCGAGATTGAGAATGAGAGAGTTGACTGTTTTATAAATTTCATCAGACATTACCCTTTTTTCCCTTCTATAGGCTAAAACTTACTAAGGAAAGGATCAATAGAATATTTCCAAATAATTCTAAACTTTCGATCCAGAAGCCAGCACCCTGACCACTACACCGATTGGTCGGTTCTACCCCACTTTAAAAAGTTTTATCTCGAGTATCGTAAGTTACCTTCCAAGTGGAGACGAACCGCAGGATTTCCCGATATGATCACAGTTCATGTTTATCTGCCATTTTTGGCTTTGCTTAGATCTTTTGTTTTAAATGTGCTTAATTTTCATGCTACATTTTAAATAAAGTTTACATTAATTTTGAAAGATTTAATTCGATTCATATTCCATTAGCTTCAATAGCGGTCTCAAGGACACGCGTTCCCGTACCTTACCCTAGTTTGTAAATATGGTAACTTTTAACGTGATCGACGCACTGAACTTTCTTTACTCCACTAGGCTAGTGATCTATTTGTTGAGAAATAGGGCGAAATCCAATTCCAAAATAGGAGCAAAGTGGGAAAATTACGTTCTGCATTTGAACAGTGAATGCTACCATAGTTACAGGAAAGGTTGTGACCTTTTGTAAATTGGCCCTATTGGGTATTTTTTCAAAACAACTTGCCAAATTTTGCTTGCTCTAAATGGACGTTATAGACTGTAGCCTATTTAGAAATAAACATTGAATTCCTTATGATCAATTAAAAAGCAAAATTCCTTATGAACATCTGAAATTAGTTCCTTTACCTCACGAGTAACTGCTTTAAATGTTTTCCAATCTATCAAAGTCAATTGGTCCTGCAAAATTAAAATATAACATTCAGAATATAACACGCAATGAGATTCATCAGCTAATTTCAATAAAATGTTACAACACAATTCTATTATCCTTTTGGTGATTTTTAATGTTCATGAATTCTCAAACATCCTTATGCACACAATAATAATAATTCACAGGAATCTTAGGAGAAGTGAATTTACCGCAATGGTTTCAGGTTTGTAGCTCAGGAAAGCTCCCACTACAGGTGGAATCGGAAGATATTCCTCCTGAGGAAAAAATAAAGTTCTTAATTTAATCTATTCTTTGACCGAGGGCCAGAGCATTAATCTCGGATACCAACCAGGCTAACTTGAGCATATGATACTTAATATGTTACTAGAGCTTGTTAACATAAAAATTTCGAGAATTGCCCGGTAAAAAACTGAATTTACGATCCAAATGAACTCCCCCCACAAAAAAAATATGCCTAAAATATTACATTTTTTACAGAACTTCAAATAAAAAGAGTTACATTTAAAGAAACAAAAAACAATCAACATTTCTATGCAACAAAGTATTACTCTCTTTAAGATACAATTTTAAATTTGTTACACTTGCTCCTCGATCAAACTGAAAATCTTTACTTTATTTGTAAAAAAAACCCAGACACATAAAAAGACAAGAAATGCAAATCCAACTTCCATTGCCTGACAATTCCTGTGTCAAATCGTTTGAATTCAACACAACCCTTTAATTAAATATTTTTAGTTTTGCCACGGCAAATGAAAATTTTCATTTATTCCTGGAAGCATAATTGAGTATGTCATACCTAAAACCTTTCAATTTTTATTCATCTTAAATCCCGTTGGTCATCTTAAATCTGGTCGTTGTCTCGACGATATATCTAGTCATTAGCAAAACTGACCAGATCTTGATGAACGAGGTTGTCCATCCAGATCTCGTCGTCTCCCGTCATTAGAAGAAACTGACAAGATCTTGATTTTGTCGTCATCAAAACTTTGGCAATATCTTGATGAGTTATTGGTCAGATCGTGATGAGATCGTCAGATGAGACATCTTGTCGAAATCATAGGATGGACGAAATATCTCGTCGTCCCAATCACCACAGGGCTATAGCTACCATCGTTTGAGGAAATTCGAGGCGAGTTGCTTGTTTTGAAGGTAGGTAGGTAGTTAATTAACGTCGCTCTGGAGCAACACAGCGGACTCTTGGCGACGGTCCGGGATCAATCCCTAAGGGAAAGATAGAGGACAACACCTCTCGGGATTATTTTGAACCACGGTCAGATGACAAGATGAACACTTGAGCTGGTACCTCACTCTGCAAACTTCCACGCCACGCCAACGTGAGGACATTTGAGGCCACGACAGATTTAAAGTGCACCAGCTTCAGTGTACACTACCTCTTTCGTTGAACCGAGTTTCTAACTCGCAACCCTCCGGTTACTAATCCATAACTCTTCCAACTGGGCTACCTCGGCCCTTGTTTTGAAGGAGTCCACCCATCGTTCCAATGTTCGATTCACGACTTCAAAAGTAATTTCCTTAATAAAAGGATGTGTTTAAAATTTATTCTTGTTTTATGTCTTTGATAGGTATTTTAATTCACGTCGCACTGGATCACTGCAACGGGCTATTGGTTATGGTCCGTGATCAACCTATGTCTTTGAGCATGATAGATATTTATTTGAAAATTATTCAATATTCTAGTTTTATTTTCAATTAATTAGAATGATTCAATGTATGCGGAGAGTATGATTCCAATACTTTTCCTCTCTTCTAAATTTAAACATGGTTATTTTTCATTTTATCTCCTTACAACGAACAAGCTCTCGCCACTGCACCGTTTCAGACTTTTAATTTAAGGGTACAGATGCATCTAGTGCTTAGTCTGGTGGCAACGCTCTTGGCGCACTTTTTAAGTCGCCAAGGAAAGAAATCTTAGAAAAAAAATCTTTTTTTTTTATCTTTATAAATATAATATCTTCACAAATCTTTCCGCTTGCAGAGATTTCCATAAAATGGGAATAAACCTAATAAAGATGGGTTGCCTTCACCTGCCATAACTCGCTACTAAAAGTGCGCCAAAAACGCGCTAAGAGCGTTGCCACCAGACTAGGCGCTAGATACAGCTGTACCAATTTAAGAATATTTCGTCGAAATAAATAACTTTTTCTGTTTCATAGTTATATATTTATCTAAAAGTTGTCGTTTAAGGTGAGTTTACTTACAAAATCCGAAGCTGCGTCGGTTTCGGCCAGACAGTCGTCTTCGACGTTGGTGGTGAAACTGAAACATGTAAAACTGTTCATGCAAAGTGACACTGACATGTATTTGACTATGATCAGAAAAGAATACAGTTAAACTTTTTGAACAAGACAAAACAGTAATAATCAGATAACCACCAGAAGAAACCTCGAGTCTGTCCTTTTGAGGGACTTATCAGTTGGACGGGCATTCCTTGGTACTTTATTAAAAAGCAAAAATAATAAATATATAAGTAATAATAAATAAATAAATGACAAAGTAGTATTTCTGTAGAAAATCACCACTGTGGTATTTTAACCCCTTTAACAGAGGGATTGTCCAATAAAAGTAATTTTCTATAATAAAATTTTGAGTAACTGAATAAAAGATTATTTAGTTCCATAGTTTGTCACTACAAAATCCACCAAAAAGCGGCCATTTAAGCAAACAAAAAGAAAATCCCACTCTCTTAATGTTTCAGAACGAGACTGTCAACTGCAGTGACGTAATTTAATAAAAGTGATACAATAATTTTAAATGTATCTAATCATTTAATTAAGTGTAAATTTCTTAAATATGTTATATAATCAAATAGCAGATAATTTGTATATTTAGTTGTGTTTAAATGCAACATTTTACACAAATTTGGCGAGAATATACACGTTATGTATAGGGAATCAAAATATACAAAGTAATCTCATTTCTATCAATTAAATCAGACATTTTCCACTCCCAAACGCTCAAAGACAAAACTAAAGTAATTTGGTGAACACTTACAGATTCTTCAATCCCTTCCAAAATCGTCCAACCATTTTCAATCTTGGAAGAAATCAACAGTTCAAATGTGAAGACTCACGAAGTAATAAGATGAGTTCTTCGACGAAGTAAATTCAAATCGCAATAAAATCGATCCAAATTCAAAGAGAAATATCAGAAGTTTGCTTTTTCAACGCTAGTAGTACAAAAACTTTGCATGAAATGGGAAGAAACAAAGCATCGGATTGTACTGTTCGAAGAATTCATTGTTATACAAAGCCAAGTAACAATGTTCAAAAGATTACAATTTGAACATCGAGTGGAGTGTTGGGAAAAGAAGACATTGTTGTGTTTATTAATAGAGATTAGTTACAATGAAGATTGGTTATTAACAATGAGTCAGTGATGACAGAGAAAATTATTGATCTAGTTGAACTCGCAAGCATTTAATACTAATATTAAGTACAATTAAATGTAATACATAAAATAATTTATAATATAAAATATAATAAAATTTTAACTGTAAATTTTATAGCATGACTTTTTCCATTTCAATCGAAAGATTACTTTTTGACTTCATAGGTGCACATAGAATAAAAAAATTTATTCAAGAAAATATTTTAAGGGTAGCACAATTAAATCGGGATTTTATCAAGGTATGAAATACACTCTGCTTAATGTCTTATAAAACCTAAGTATGTAAAGTAATAAATGAGTCAAAATTTTACATACGTATAAGGTACCTAAAATGGAACATCTAATTTTAAAATCTTGCCAAAAGAGGAGGAATAAGATTTTTGATGAATCAAACGCCAAGCCAAATCATGAAAACGACTTTCAAATGACCCTTGCAATAACTTGATTTTTTTCAATATATTTGGTCAAATTGGCTATTATCCGCAGCACATTCACTCTGCTCTTTCAAGTGTGGAAATTGACTAAAATCCTGATTTTCTAACTGAGATGAACAGTTTTAATTTCATTTTTAATGAACTGATGCTATTTACTAAGATAGGAAATAATTTATTCTTGCCTTGTAGTTTCAAGTTTAGATCATTGAGATGGCTAGTAACATCAACTAAAAATGTCAAATCAAATAGCCAGTTGTTATTAAATATTAGGTAGTTCATTTTCCTGTTCTAAAAATTATAAACAGCATTTTTCAATTTCCAAAATTTACTCGCAACCTGTCCTCTAGAAAGCCAGCGCACCTCACAATGAAGGACAGGTTCACCATATTCCAAATCTAACAATTCACAATATTCTCTGAATTCTTGTCTGTTTAATGCTCTTGCTCTAATTTTATTCACACACTTTACAACCGGTAACATAACATGCTGCATATTTAAAGTTTTTTCCACACAGTGCAACTTGGTGATGCAGTGATATTTTAGTACAGGACGATTTAAAAAATTTTCAAGTAAAGTTGTAGTGCCATTGACTTTACCTATCATTGACGGCGCTCTGCCACACACTGATGTGTTTACTATAATCTAATTTTAGATTTTCTAGGCATGATTTTACTTTTTCAAATTTGTCTGATCCTCTTTTTTACCATGCAATGACTTCAGACTGGCAAGTTCTTCAAAGACTTTAAAATAATCATCAATCCTTCTTATAAAAATGCTTGACTGGGCTACATCACATATGTCCGTTGATTCATCCAAAGCTAGAGAAAAGAAACTGCAAGAATGGACGAGGCTTTCCAGTTGCTGAGATACATCCTGAGAGAGTTCCTCGATACTTCTCGTAACTGTCTGCCTTGATATATAGCAATTTCGTCTGCTTTCCTTTCAATACTTTTATTACCAAGACGGCGTACAAATATTTGGAGACAAGGCTTAACAATTTCTTCTACGTCAGAAAAGGTTTCTTTTTTTTCGCCAATGCTAAAGCAATTTCATAGGACTTTTCTGTCATAGCCAAGTCTCCACAACTTTAGCAAATATATTTTGTCTTCTGATTTCTTCCTTTTTCTTAGTCACATATTCTTTTCGTAACTCAGACCGAAGAACGAGCTTCATTTTTCCTTCTATATTAGTCTGATGCTGTGTTTTATAGTGTCTATTAAGATCATGTCATTTATTATGTGAAAGAGTACTTTCACGAACAATGCAAAACGGTTTTCCTGATGGACTTGCTATAAATAACTCATTTTCCCACTGTTCATTAAATTTACGCTTACTATCACTTTCTGTGCTTCTTTTGCTCATTTTCTTTTGCTCTGTGATGGATAACAGGGATGTAAAAACTCTGAAAGTCAAAATGTTGAAAAAGAACAAACAGATCACAAGTACGTACGTCGTATCACACAGAATATTAATTGTAAATAGTGATGGGAGTATTCGAATTCAAAAGAACTCATGTACTCCATACTTAAAAGTAATCGTTGTACTCGATTCTTTTCCAAAGTATTCGAATACCAAAGTACTCGTATCCAAGGTATTCGAATACAAGAGTATTCAGATACAAGTATTCGGTTACCAATGTACTCGGATTCAACGTATTCGGATACTCGAGTACTCAGATACAAGTATTCGGTTACCAAAGTATTCGGATCCGTATTCGAATACAAGGGTAGTTGGATACAAAATATTCGAATACGTAATTAATCGGATCCAAGGTATTCGGTTACAAGAGTACCATCCTAGGTATTCGGATGCTAAAAGTACTCACTCTGTGTATTTGAATACCAGTCTTCATCTTAAGTAGCAGTGTCACATTGCATGGGGGTATCCATGGTTCTCGTTAGTGTTATTTTTCTTGTCTTGATTTTGCTTTTTCCTATTTTACATGTCCTGAAAATTCATGTGATGAGGAGTCAAAAAATTCCATCGATTAAGGGATTGGATTTGAAATTTACTGGAAGCAATTTCCCGAACAGGCAGGCTTAATTATCAGTAAGTTACACAATGGTTTGCCTTTTATTTTTGAAAATCAAACTGGAAGTTTTTTTATTTTTCGATTTTAATATTGACTATATTTTTAATTTTAATTATTTACACTTAATTTTTAAAAATTTAATTTAATTTTCAAGTTTTTTATTTCTGACATTTAAATCTGCAAATCAGATACATAATACTTGATGTGCTTTTCTTTTTCTTCATGTAAAATAACGTTATTTCATTCTTAAGATGGCTGTTATTTTCTTTAAAATACCTGACACTGACTAAAATTCTCTTTAAAAATATCTGACAAAATCTTTATTACGATAGTAAAATGAAAAATAATACTTTTTCTGCTTTGACTCTACCTCTTCTCACATCTTCTTACTCCAAACAGTGGTTGCAAAAATAAAAAGTAAATTTCCAGGAACAAGATTTGATTATTTAATGTAATTTATATTTTATAAATATTTACGGAACCATTCTTTCACTTAGATCAACCGAGATGTGTCATTTTTATGATAAATTTAGATAAATAATTTTGAAGTATCAGATACTGGTATCAAAAGAAACAAAATATTTTTTTTACATTTATACAAACTTTTTAAAATTGTCTTTAAAAAGTTTCATTCTTATCTTCGGGGCTCCCTCCAAAATAAAATTCTGGCTACGTTTCGTGTTAAAAGTGATTACTAACGATTTCCTCAAAATATGGTAGAAAACCAAATCCTTCCAATACGAAAACTAAAATTTAAAATCTTGATTTGTAAAATCAAGATAAAAAATACTTGACACATATTTATAATTGCAGAAAATATATGCGTGACCAGAAAATTCAGCAATTTGAACATGGGATTAATTTTTGTTGTGTTCTTCAAAATACAATTTGTCTAGTTCAAATAGATTGATAATAGTAGTTAAGCTTAAATCTTTAAAAAAAATAATATAAATAATTCGGAAAAGAAAAAAAATTAAATATATAATTTTCAGAAAAAATTTGAGTTTTGTGAAAAATAAATTCCTTTTTAATCACAGCTTAATCAAAATATTAAAAAATAGAATAAATTTGATTGTCTTGTCAAAAATTATCATTTCATTAAAAAACAACAATGTATCAAATTTACCCTGCTTTCATACAAAACTTGTGAAAATGTGATAGTTTAAAACTAAATAGGATAGTGGGTAATTTTATTTCTGAGAATAACGTATACCGACAAATGTGGATTTAGTTTTCATGTGCAGCAAACGTCTTTAAACTAAAGCGAAAATTAAATATTCAATTTAAAAGCTAAACTTTAGTTATTTTTTTATTGGTCCTCAACGGGTAAAATGCGTAAGATAAGTTTTAATTTTCATTCATTTTTTACATCCTCGTGTTACATTGAACTCGATAGCACTTGAAAATGAACTTCTGATTTACTGAACTTAATTTACTGTGAGCTTATTTTCATAGAATTTATATTTTAATCTTGTTAGTGTTATTACTACTTAAATCGAAATTTTTATATTTTATATATATACGCGTAGACGTAAATTCTATTAGCAATCTCCTGGTTTTCGATATATACTGTTTTTTGAGTTTCCTTTGAGATTTTTTTAGTTTTAACATGATTTTCTCGTTTCATCGTGGGTTTAATCAAATTTTAGTTGGAATATTTCCCAGTCGTTATTCCATTTGTGCTACAAAACTCCTGAAAGAGGGTACGTTGGAGGGTTAGTTTTCGTTCCGGATAGTCGGAACTCAGGGAAAATTGTGTTTAAAAATTAAAAAACTAATTATTGTTATACATATGTGTTATTTGTGCTGATAAATTAAAATGTTTAGATAGGTTTTAAAATATAGAGATTTATATATATTTGAAGGAAAATAAAATAAAAATTTGCTATAGATCGTGGGAAACACGATAAAGCCTGCAAAAATAACATAAAAAAGATAGATTATCACCATTGCCGGATTTTGTTTGCGTGTCATCCTTTGATAGTACTTCGTAAACAATGCCATATAAACAGAAATTTCGTTTCCATTTCCTGGTTCTAGAAATGTAGATTTTTGTGGCATATATTTTTATTTTACACTGTAAAATTTTAAGGAAATTGTTTGGTCATTTTCTAGTTAGTTACGTTTTTACTTAATCGAAATTTTACAGAAATATTCCAATTTTTCATACGCAGTTTCGCTTTTACGATAAAACACATTACAAATGACTCATCTGCTATCTTCTTGAACCCAAAAAATCCGTGATTATCCCTTAACACAAAACAAATCCTTACTATTTTTTATTGATGGGTGAATCATCTACACTGGAGAGTGAAGGTTATAGGATTTTTTCCTCTAGTCTTGACAGTAAAAAACGAATACTTTAGGTTTTTAGAGTTAATGAAAATGAATAATAATGCCACAATTTGAATTACATAAAGCACTGTTTCTCTGTGATCCGCTGGCTCATAACATTACCTAGGTCCAAAATAATCCCGTCATTCGAAAAATTTTGAAAAACGTACGAAAGGCTAACGGGCAAAAATTTACAACAGAGGTTGATGGCATTGGCATTGCACTGAAACGCATCGTATACTATACGTTACGAAAGATTTACCTGTTTAGTTTGTCACTTCTGTTTAGCAAGTCGATTATATTAAATTTATTTATGTACAAAGATTTAAGTTCAAAAACACTTTATTCACAGGCAAAATGTTTTACAAATCGAAAGAATATCAAATTTTTACGTCGTTTTGAATATTTTGTCGACTATTTTAGGCATTTTATTGCTCATTATGCATTATTTTTAAGTTAACGAAATCCAGGCTCTTGTGAATACAGAGAAATCAATTTCTGATTGGGAAAGAAAGATTTTCATCCTATTTTTAATGTCTGTAAAATTAAAACAGTTGATAAGGGGCAACAAAATATCTTATCAAAGTGACATTCCCTTTAGAAACAAGGCAATACTTCTGCTTATGCTTAGTATAACAAGAATATCTGAAAAAAGATTAGTTGCGATATTGACAAAAAAAAATAATTTTTTCAAAGAAAATCATGATTTTTGTATCTATTAAAAGTAAAATTTTAAGCTGATTTGAAATCCGTTGAAATTTTGATTCCATCTTCAACCATTCAGAAGATAGAAACTTGGATTAAGGGAATAAAAAAACAATTTAAGGCATAACGGAAACTGACCGTGATAAACGCCCAAAAGGTGTTCACATGATAGCGCTCGAAAATTCTTATCAAACGCAGTCCATGTGAACGGGGCCCAACACCAGTTTTTGAGAGGCCTTTCAAATCAAGTGGGGCAAGTGTAGTTTCAGTTCTCATTTCTTGGCTCCGCCCCCTCTCTGCTGGTTTCAGTTCGCACTTTTGCGAGTGCGAGCGTCGCTTTTTTACTTGTCTGTTATTTATGTGCCTTCTGTTTCTATGTGTTGATATTCATGTATGAGCTGTGTAATAAAGAGGTAGATTTGAAAAAGTAATCTCGGAGGATGATTGCGGTTTTTTAGACTCCTAGTCCTTTCTTTGATGGAGAATCATGCATCAAGTTGACGTGAACGGCCCTACAACTTTTATTGAAAGGGAATACATTTCGCTTGTTGAGAATTGTTCCCTCCACTGTATGAAAAGAACTGAGAGCACTCTGGTGTTGAAAATATGAAGATGGATTCAGTTATGGCGCCTACTTCAAAAGAATAAGTAGGCGCAAGGATGTAATGTGCCACAGGTTGGCCACCCCTGCTCTAAACTAAATCTAGAGGTCTTTTTCAACGATATTAAAACATTGGAACTGTATAGAGACTTTTGTGTATTCACAACTAAACATTCCTCAATGCTATGTTTATTTAAGGATGGTTTACCCTTTCAACGAATTTTCTTGGCTGAAAATTTAACTATATCTAATTTTAATTTAAGGCTTATCCTTCAATTGAATTTTTACGTCAAAAATTATTTAACGTTCCTTTGCCATGATCATTTTCATATTAACCCTCCTTGTAGGTTTCTCGACGAAGTATCTCGAAATTAGCAAAATTCACAAGACCTTGACGAGCGAGATATCTCGTCATTAGAAAAAACCAAATCTTGATCTCGTCTAAATATCGGCAATATCTTGATGACAGGATATCTCTTCAATAGCAAAATAGGTCAGATCTTGATGGACGAGATATCTCAAAGAAACGACTAGGAGGGTACAGATACAACCATCATTCAATGTTTGCTCTTCAACTAATTTTATATTTTGTAACTTTGGCTATGTGGAAATTTTTATACAATGTCAAATATTCTCAATGTTTGGACATCAACTAATCCTTGTTTGGACAACAACATCCCCCTGGTGGTTATCTCGAACTCGGCATTAGCAAAGCATCAAGATCTCTTCGTCTCTCGCCAATAAAAAACTGACCAGATCTTGATCTCGTTATCATAAAAAAAATCGACATTATCTTGATTACGAGATATCTCGGCATTCGCCAGGTTGAAAAAACCCACGAATTCTTTCAACCTGTAGAAAAATTCTATTGCTCCTTTTCTTAGAATAAAATCATTTGAAAATATTATATTGCTCCATTCCTTAGAAAGAATCCTTTGAAAAGATTCTGTTGGTCGAGCAGGTCAAAATTCATTAGATGTCATGCAGGGAAAACTGCAGGTTGCGAGGTGAAATTATGGGTGCTCAGAGGGTTAATTTGATGGACGGATGCAAATGATAAATAATCTGTAAAGCCTCTTGTTTTCGCAATGACTTTATCGATTGAAAAAAAATTTTCTGACAGCCTACAAGTATATCAGCCAACTCGGCACTCAGAAATGGTTACCCTTGACCACAAGTGTCCCTGGTTTAGTCGACTCCGGAAACGAGAGATTTATGTTTAAAAATATTTTAAAAAGGTTGTAGGAAAGGAATAATCTGCAAAAAATATAAAAACATATTTATCTTTGGTAGATATTACAGGATATCGCTTATCTTAATTGGGTCCATGCCGTCTGACTGTAGATTACAGGTTGTTTTAATACAATCATCAACACGACACCTGCCAATTTATGGAGTATGCATTCGGTTCTTTTATCAACTTTTATTTATACATTTCAAAGAAGATTAGCTTTCGTATTGTCAGGTTACTTTAACTTCTCATTTTTGCTCCATTGCATCACCGTTATGTGTGCGACAATATCGCATGAAACGTATGCTGACTGATAAGGAGGTATTTTCCCCTTTTATTTGAAAACAAGAGTGTGATTCATAATAAACCGAGGATATTTTGAGATAACAATGGGAACTTTGCTGGTTTTAATTTTACGCCTGCACTAAAATAAATATTTCTTAAATATTCCGGGGTCTTAATTTCTTAGGCCCTTAATATTTTATGGCTGTTTCCCGCCCAATTTTTATAATATTACCCGCTATAAATTTTTTCCCTGATAAATATTACCTTCAGCTGTCCGATCTGAGAATCGAATAACATCGAGGTAGAACAATACAATACGATAACCACCTTGCGGAGTCGGCCACTGGAGGGTTTACGGCCATTAACCCTCTTGGTGGTTGTCTCAACGAAGTAGTTCGTCATTAGCAAAACTCACCAGATCTTGAAGGACAAGATGTATCGTCTTTAGAAGAAAACTTAACAGATATTGATCTCGTCATCATTAAAAAATCGGCAATATCTTGATGACGAGATATCTCATCCAAAGGGGTCTGGTGGAAATAGTTTCAGATGAACTCCCACCACGTGGGGTGCGTGTGACAAAGGTGCTCAATGGATCTACAATAGATTTGATAGGGGTGAAAACTGGTTTATTAGTGATCGGTGATTCAATGGAGTGATGTATATCTGTGTGGGATTTGGGACGGAACTTATTTGTGTTTCTCTAAGGGTTTGATAGGATTTTCAACCAGGGTGCTGTACAGCACTAAAGAGGGCTCTATGACATCAGGGTACCGCGAATTATGGTACTAAGTTGTTTTCAAAAAGCTTATAGCTTTGACTAAATAAATAAAAAGCTCTACGTTGAAAGGAAAAGTAAGAGGTAATCCTTTTAAAATTTGCTATTTTAAATGGCAAATTAATTATTGATATTCAATGGTTCTTAATTATCCATTTAGTTATATTTTTATATTGTGAACAAATGAGCTGTTAAATTTGTTTTTTCATTCCCTTTTTTATTTTAGTTAAAACAAATTTTCCTAATGATTACCGCTTATAAATTGTTTTCAATTATAAAATAAATGAATTATGTATGTACAGGCGCGGAAAAAAAACCGGCACCACCCCTCTTCATTCGAGCAATTTTAACAGTAGAGAAAATTTAAAGATGGCGTTAGACAGCAACTAACGTCTTCTATAAATTCAAATGTATAAAATTTGCATAAGGGACAATCTTCATATTAAACTGAGCACCAACTTCATAATTTCTTATTTGGAAATACAATTTAAAAATTATATCAAAATTTAACTTCAGATACTAAATTTCATGTCATTAGGTCTTACCGCTTCGAAGTTATGAGTACAGAAAAATTGGAGCTCCTAATGTTAAATCAATTTCTCAGACTTTTATGGATATCTTTCAAAATATTCTATGGCATTGATATTTTGTACCATGTTACTGTTAATCAACCCAAACAAAATCCACCTAATATTTTATTTTAAAAATAGTTTTTAGTGTGCAATAATAATAATTAAATTAATATTTGAAAAAATTATGAATTTCAACTTTACCATATTTTAATGCGAATCGATTAAGAAGGACTTCTAATATGACCATGCAAAATTTCAGCTCATTCCAATCGTTACCTTAAAATTTGTCTCATTTTGGCGATTTTAGTGGGGAACCAAAAGTTTAAAAAACGTCTGACAAACCTGAGGAATGCTTAAATTCTTAAAATATGGTTGGAAATTTCATTTATGTAATATAAAATACATTGCCTTTTACCAGTTATGTGTCGTATGGATGAACTCTACTAATCAATGATCAATTGAATGACTCACTCTATTCACTTTTTGGACGATCGGAATATCAGTTCGATTGAATTAAATAACTGTAGGTAGGCTTCTTGGTTGCATACATGGACGTGAACGCTAATTAAAAAAATTAACATTTATTAAGAATACTAAAGACGATACAAAATTATACGAACATCGATCAACACTTTCTCCGTTTCGAATTGTTTTCAATTCCAAAATCCTTTAATAGTATTTTAATCATGGTTACACAAGTAAATCTGTGGGTTACAATTCACAATATTATCGTCGTATAATAAATATTATAATTCTCCGATCGTTTGCACTTGCATAATAAATAGAATAATTCTCGAATCGTTTACATGCACTGACAAATACGTTTGTAATAGTGTTCAAATTTGAAATTCGTGTAACTATAACTAGTGATGGGCAGAATCGAGTACTTTTGAGAATCGAGTAAGTATTCGAATACATACACAGAAACGATTAATCGATAGTAAGAATCAGAGAACTACGATATATGGTACTTATTTAAAAATAACAGCTAATTATTGTGTCGTTCTTGATATAATAGTTAGAGCACTGTTTTTGTAACATACCGGTTCACGGTTCGAATACGCTACGAGAGGAATTTGATAGATTGTTGTTTTAATACGAATGATAATTTTTAACAATCGAATTTATTCTATTTTTTTTAATATTTTGATGAAGCTGTGATTAAAAAAGGAATTTATTTTTCACGAACTCAAATTTTTTTCTGACTTATATTTAATTTTTTTCTTTTCCGAATTATTTATATAATTTTTTAAAAAAGATTTATGTATAACTACTATTATCAATCTATTTGAATTAGACAAATTGTATTTTGAAGAAAACAACAGAAATTAATCCCATGTACAAATTGCTGAATTTTCTGGTCACGCATATATTTTCTGCAATTATAAATACTAGTGGTCGCCCAGTGGTCGAAATTCGACCATAATTCATTTAATTTTTAAGTTTGAACGTTAATAAGGTTCTTTTGTCAAACAGTATACCTCTATATTCATTGCATATATATTTTTTTAATTTTGTTCTACTACGTAAGCTGCGAGCATGTACAAATACGTCATAGGAAAAATGCGGTATAGCTTGGTTAAGCCATATCTAAAAAACAATAACGCGTTGTTTGACATTTTCTTGGTTTTTTTTATTGGTATACTGGCCACAGGTTTCGCCAAGGCTACACAGTTAATTTGCCTATCTTTTTTAAATTATATAAAATTTAAATAAAAAATAAATCCAAAAAATGAAAAATGAAATAAGGAATACGTGCTTCGTATTTTTATATATATTTTTTATTGAAACAAAAAAAACCGGGTGGTTAAAAAAAATAAATGTTGTCCATTGAACTTGAAATAGTTCGACAATGAATTTAATGATTCAAAACTTCTGTGTAGACGATGTTTTTTGTAAAAACTCTTTCATCGTTTGCTAAATGCCCTTGACCGTTATATTCTGAAATATAAAATCTCAAACCATCGAATGATCGAATTCTACTTGCTGCGACGTACAATTGACCATGTGTAAAAACTGGTTGCCTCAATAAAATTCCAACTTTTTCGAATGTTTGTCCTTTAGACTTATTTATTTTCATCGCAAATGCAGGTATAATTAGAAATTGAGTTCTTTGAAAGTTAAATGGTAAAATAGTTCCGGAATATGTTAAATTTATACGTGGAATCAAAATTCTCTTATTGCGTGCGGTTCCAGTTAAAACTTCGCAATCAATAGTATTACGATGCATAAATTTGATGCGCATTCTTGTTCCATTGACTAATGCTTCCTTTGTATTTAAGTCTATGATCAGCAAAACGATGCAATTAACTTTCAATACTAACTTACGTGGTGGCAAATTATGCCTAATCTCATACTCCTTCGTTCGCGCAATGTGCTTAAAAAGGGGTACAAAGTTTTTTCTTCACGTATTAATATATATATTACAGTATATGAACGTAAACAATGAATGTTTTATTTTGTTTAATTTAATATATTTGTAACGCATATTATACATTAATTTTATCTTTCTGCACTCCTTCTCCATAGGAACTTTAATTATGCCAAATCTAATACTCCTCCGTGCGCGCAATGTGCTTTAAAAGGGGTACAAAGTTTTTTCTTCACGTATTAATATATAGATGTGTCAAGTGTTTTTTATCCTGATTTTACAAATCATGATTTTTAAATTTTAGTTTTCGTGGAAGATTTGATTTTCTACCATATTTTGAGGAAATTGTTAATAATCTCTTTTAACACGAAGCGTAGCCAGAATTTTATTTGGGAGGGAGCCCAGAAGTGGATAAGAATGAAACTTTTTGTACAAAACTCTTTGAAGACACTTAAAAAAGTTGGTATGAATGTAAAAAAATATTTTGTTTCTTTTGATACCAGAATCTGAAACTTCAAAATTATTTATCTAAATTTATCATAAAAATGACACATCTCGGTTGATCTAAGTGCAAGAATGGTTCCGTAAATATTTACAAAATATAAATTACATTAAATAATCAAATCTTGTTCCTGGAAATTTACTTTTTATTTTTGCAACCACTGTTTGGAGTAAGAAGATGTGAGAAGAGGTAGAGTCAAAGCAGAAAAAAATATTCTTTTTCATTTTACTATCGTAATAAAGATTTTGTCAGATATTTTTAAAGAGAATTTTAGTTATTGTCAGATATTTAAAAAAAATAACAGCCTTCTTAAGAATGAAATAACGTTATTTTACTTGAAGAAAAAGAAAAGCATATCAAGCATTATGTATCTTATTTGCAAATTTAAATGTCAGAAATAAAAAAGCTTGAAAATTAAATTAAATTTAAAAAAAAATTAAGTGTAAATAATTAAAATTAAAAATATAATTAATATTAAAATCGAAAAATTAAAAAACTTCCAGTTTGATTTTCAAAAATAAAAGGCAAACCATTGTGTAACTTACTGATAATTAAGCCTGCCTGTTCGGGAAATTGCTTCCAGAAAATTTCATATCCAATCCCTTAATCGATGGAATTTTTCGACACTCCATCACGTGCATTTTCAAGACATGTAAAATTGGAAAAAGCAAAATCAAGACAAGAAAAATAACACTAACAAGAACCATGGATATCCATGCAATGTGACACTGCTACTTAAGATAAATACTCTGGTATTCGAATACACAAAGTGAGTACTTTATGCATCCGAATACCTAGGACGAGTACTCTTGTAACCGAATACCTTGGATCCGAGTACTTTGGTATTCGAATACTTGTTTCTGAATACTCTTGTATTCGAATACTTTGGATCCGAGTACTTTTGTAACCGAATACTTGTATCTGAATACTGTTGTATTTGAATGCTTTGGATCCGAGTACTTTGGTAACCGAATACTCTTGTATTCGAATACCTTGGATCCGAGTACTTTGGTATTCGAATATTTTGGAAAAGAATCGAGAACAACGATAACTTTTAATTATCGAGTACATGAGTACTTTTGTATTCGAATACTCCCATCACTCGCTATAACTACAATTAATCTCGATCTAACGATTAGCAATTTTCAATGTGATGATCCCTGATATTGACAGCAATTTTAACATTGAATATCTCTGGATATAAAGATAGTAAAGTTATAAAATTTCATATTTAGACTAATTTAACGATGCAGAATCTTATTAAGGCATCAAAACAGAGTATTTCCATTGGAAATTTTGTTGTTTGTGCAAAATTTGATATGAAGACGTTTCCTTATGCATTTTTTGGCATTTTGAATTTGTAGAGGACGTTCCCTGTTCCATAATGACGGTAGATTGGCGCTCTTGCGCCAATTAGTTGAACTGTAACAATGGAAGCGTAATGACGCTTAAAATCTGGGCCGCGAAATGAAGCGGAATTGCATTGTAATTTTAGATCTCACCTTATTAAATTTTGTTAAATTTTATTCTCAGTGAATTTATTGAAACTGGATTCAAAAATCTTGACTCTGGACATGAAAATTTGCAACATTTGGAAACAGATATATACTCTTGAAAACATTAGCCCTCCCACCCCTCCTACATATTTTTTGGTGCCGAAACCCGGGAATGGAATATTGCCTTTAAAATGGTAAGAGAATTCTGAAGTATCTGCATAAAAAAATATTGATCTTTCAAGAACAGCGTCGAGCTATTATATGTTCTATTGCTAGCAAAGTGTCCGAATTTGAATTGATTTTCAGGTTTTCTTCCTGGACAAAATTGAAATCCGTAACTGCGTGGTGTTTGAGGTTCTACAATAATGCTAAGCCAACATCTTCAAAACTTAAAGAATTTTTACTATTCAAGAACTTGAAAAAGCAACCATTTTGATTTTGAAATTTATACAGCAACTTGGATTTTAAAAAAATTAAGCTTTTGAAAGCTTTGAAGAATTTAACTCTCAATAGTAAAATCTTGGCATTGAATCCATTTCTTGACAAAGAGGAAATCCGCAGAGTTGGTGGAAAGAAATCCTCAGAGTTGGTTGGCTTAGAAATTCAAACCTTTCAGACCAAAAGCATCAAATCATTCTTCCTAAGAAACACCATATTACAGATTTGATAATCAAACATTTTCACGAAGTGAACCTCCATGATGGTCTTACGTTAACAATGTCAACTCTCCGACAAAGGTTTTGGAACATTAACTGCCGAGACGTTCTTAGAAAAATAATTTGGAAATGTATGAAGTGTTTCAGAAATCGAACAGCTACTGCCACTCAGATAATGGCAGACCTCCCATCTGCTCGTGTTGTGCCAGACAGAGTATTTTCCAAAATTGGACTGGATTTTGCAGGACCCTTCCTGATTGTCTCGAAAGAGAAGTGTGAAACCATTTAAATGCTATGTTTGTCTCTATGTATGCCTACCAAAACCATTTATCTAGAAGTAGTCAGCGATCTCACTACAGAAGCATTCATAGTATCGCTGAAAAGATTTGCGGCACGTAGAGGGAAACCAAAAGAAATCTTTTGAGACACAGGTACCAATTTTGTTGGAGCTGACCGAGAATTAAAAAGAATCATGGACACACTTTCTTCTGCTGAAAAACTCAGAACTATTTAACTGAAGAAAATATTTAGTGGACTTTCAACCCTCCAGCTACACCTCCCTTTGGTGGCCTCTGGGAGGCTGGTGTAAAACAAATGAAAGTTCACTTAAAGCGAACTGTTGGAACACAAGTTCTAACTATGAAGTGTTTCACACACTAATTGCACAAATCGAAGTATGTTTGAATTCCAGGTCGATAATTTCCATCTCTTCGGATCCTGATGACTTAAATCCCTTAACACCTGGGCATTTCATAATTGGAACTGCATTGACTGCTATCCCTGAACCTGATTTTACTATAAACAAACCGACCCCAATAGAAAGATGCAAATTAACCCAACAGCATTTCCATAGCTTCTGGAAACGTTGGTCCACGGACTATCTCTCACAGCTGCAAGGACGTGCTAAATGGTCGAGGGATAAGCCCAATTTGAACATCAATGACTTAGTCTTAATTAAAGACGACAATTTGCCTCCACTAAAGTGGAGACTTGAGCGAATAGTAGAACTGTACCCTGGTGCAGATGGAAAGATGCGTGGTGAAATTAAAAACTTTATTTGGAGAACTGATACGCCCTATCCATAAACTTTCAATCTTGCCCTTATCTAAATAGACTTTTAGAAACATTAATTATGATTTTAACCCTCTGGTGGTTGTCTCGACGAGATAACTCGTCAATGAAAGAAAACTGACTAGATGTGACTGACGAGATATCTCGTCAATAGAAGAAAACTGATAAACGTTGATGGACGAAATATCTCGTCATTGGAAGAAATCTGACGAGATCTTGATCTTGTCATCATAAAAAAAATCAGCAATATCTTTAGGACGATATATTTCGTCATTAGCAATTTTGATTGACGAGATATTTCGTCGAAACCACTTAGAGGGGTTAACCGATATTTCAATTTCTGGGCAAGTATTCAAGTTCATTTAAAGTAACCTAAAATCAAAACTAGTAAACAAATAAATCTAGTATTGCTACTAGTTTACAAAGTGGGCAATTCTGCTCCCCGGGGCTCTGAAGGAATCTTGGGGAGGGCAATGCTAGACTCATGAGCAATAGGGAGCATTGAGGAGCAAGAGGGGGTAATAAGAAATATTTGCATTCTAAAAACGTTTTACCCCTTTTTTTATTGAACAGAAACAAACTCGGTACACATAAGTACGACACGGCGTATATAGATGTAAGTTGATTAATCAAAGAAACAGTGGAATATAAAATTCAACTAAAATTATAAGATTTGACGAACTTAACAAATGAAAGGAAAAGAGTTTAAATCCAACAAAAACATTCGAGTTTCGCTGGCCACGTTTTACCCAATCTTCTCAAATCATCTTGAAAAAAAAAAGGTACGTTCTTGAATTATCAAATGCAAGACCACACTGTAAAGCAAGTGAAATCCCTTGTGTAGCTACATCGAAATGTATTCCCTTGTGTAGCTGCTTTTTTGAACACTAGCACATACCGCTAGTCCAGAGGTAGCCAACCCGTGGAGCATGCGCCAAACGTGGCGCATTGGATGATTACATATGGCGCATTGGATGATTACATATGGCGCATTGGATGATTACATGTGGCGCATTACATCCTTGCGCCTACTTATTCTTTTGAAGTAGGTGCCATAACTGAATCCATCTTCATATTTTCAACACCAGAGTGCTCTCAGTTCAATTCATACAGTGTAGGGAACAACTCTCTACAAGCGAAATGTATTCCCTTTCAATAAAAGTTGTAGGGCCGTTCACGTCAACTTGATGCACGATTCTCCATCAAACGAAAGGACAAGGGAGTCTAAAAAACCGCAACCATCCTCCGAGATTACTTTTTCAAATCTGTCTCTTTATTACACAACACATACATGAACATCAACACATACAACATAGAAACAGAAGGCACATAAATAACAGACAAGTAAAAAAGAGACGCTCGCACTCGCGAAATTGCGAACTGAAACCAGCAGAGGGGGCGGAGCCAAGAAGTGAGAACTGAAACTACGCTCACCCCACTTCATTTGAAAGGCCTCTCAAAAACTGGTGTTGGGCAACGTTCACATGGACTGCGTTTGATAAGAATTTTCGAGCGCTATCATGTGAACACCTCTTGGGAGTTTTACAAGGTCAGTTTCCGTTATGCATTAAATTGTGTTTTTTATTCCTTTAATCCAAGTTTCTATCTTTTGAATGGTTGAAGATGGAATCAAAATTTCAAATCAGCGTAAAATTGTGCGACAGATCGATACCAAAAACATGATATTCTTTGAAAAAAAAAATTTTTTTTCTCAATTGTCGCAACTAATCTTTTTGAAGATATTCCTTTTTTACTAAACGTAAGAGGAAGTATTGCCTTGTTTTTAAAGGGAATGTCACTTTAATAAGATATTTTGTTGCTCCTTATCAACTGTTTTAATTTTACTGACATTAAAAATAGGATGAAAATCTTTCTTTCCCAACCTAAAATAAATTTCCCTGTGTTCGCAAGAGCCTGGATTTGGTTAACTTACAAATATATAAAAATGACCAATAAAATGCCTAAAATAATCTAAAAAATATTCAAAATGACGTAAAAATGTGATATTTCGATTTGTAAAAAACACCCGTTCCCTAATTGTCAAAGATAAAATATAAATAAAAAAACGAAATTCAAAAACACAGCACCCAAACATTCAATACACATGAATTGGGTCAAAGCACACCCTGGCATCATTCGAAATGAAGCAGTTGACCAAATGGGCAAATTAGCAACTAAAAGCACAGCGCTCTCAAAAACATCCCTCAAATGGCCAAAGAGACACCTCGTTTAAACACTCAATCGGTAAATTATCTAATAGCAATCAGAATGGGAGAACTCGGATAAAGGAAGACACGTTTTCCATTAAAAAAATAACAGTATTAAAAGTTTCCACCAGAGTAACCAAGTTCTACAGCGACTATATCGGCCCTTCCCATCTTATCCTAATATATTAACATTAAATGGTCCTAATTGCGCTCGCGGTGAAATTGCTTAGCAATTCACTATGTAACTATCCCCTCAACTCTCTAAATAACATTTCAAAGCACCAAGTGGTGCTAATGTCAAGGATTGTGTGCAAATATTACAAGAAACTGTTGTACAGGGCTAAATAATAAAAACCTTACATTATCTTTTCTGCAACATAGATAATATCTGTGAAACCTTGTAAAACTTGTCTTCCTTATATGTATCCCTTCACAATTTTACATTTCATTCTCACTCCTAGGAAAATTGCCACACCCATAATTCAGTTCATAAAACCTCAGAAACTATCCAAACTTGCATATGATTTTTTATGTACCTCATTCATTAGATTAATTAAAATATGTAACGCTTTTCTTGGTCACTTCTTTCTACAGGTAAATATTAATCGTGAACAGAGTACAGCGTAGCCCAAAGGACCATTTTTGGTAATAGAAATCCAGACACTCGTTTTGATCAGTCCTAGCATACCTATAAATCCGTCTGCGGCGTCGACACACTTTGAACCAAATTTTAATGGGCTTTTATACGGAATTGCATCACAACAAAACAATGAGTAATAGATTCAAATGTGCTCTTTACAATTGTGTTAATTATTATTATAATGGAGGGTGTGTCAATTTTTAAGCACAATTTTCAAAGGCTCAAAAATACGTGATTTTGAATTAACTTAAAGGACAAGTAACACAGTAAAAACACACATAAACAGTGCCTGTGCCATGTTTATGGTTTTTACGATTTTCAATCTTTGTGCCGTGGCCAGCTGGTGAATGGCATTGGTGTGTCTTACGGATGATGAATAAAGGCTTGAATCGTGTAGTATTTATTTTATTTCAATGGTTTAGTTTTGACAAGTGTTCACAAATAATCCGCTTAAATAATTTTGAGAATTATTTTTATTACAAAGTATTAAATACATTGTTTGCAATAGATGTTTTAAGTCACTTTGTAGCAAAAAGAGTAGGTAATTACTATTATTTTTTTTTACCCCAGTCTGTCATCGTCGGTTATATCGGTTATCAAACATATCTAACCCCTGAGCTTACTGTAAAGTGACACGATTCCAATAAATATCAACATAAAGTAACTATCCTTATTAAACCAGTCTGGCAGTCATAAATGGCTGAGGTGATAATTTAAGAACAGTTCGATAAATCAAATAAGGATGAATTAGCTTTTTCCAGGTTTGGGGGCTTCCTCCCGTGGGTGGGTCCATGAATTAAGGATATTGCATTAAACAGGGTATTACTTTTTTCTGGTCTGGCTGCTATAAGCCCCTATGTATGTGTCCTAAGCACTCTTATCCGTAGATGCGCGAATGAATTAAAATGGATATATGTATTTGCTTATTTCGGGACAAGGGGGACTTAAGCCTCCACCCCGTAGATGAGCCCATGAAATAAAATTTATCTATTTGCATATTTCAGGTCTAAGGCGCTTAAAGCCCCCGTAAGCGCGTACATAAATTAAAAAACGATTTAGTTATTTTTTCGGATCTAGGGGTTAAGCCCCTTAGCCCCCTCGTAGGTGCGCCCGTGAATTAAAAAAAAATTTCGGGATGTCCCACGATCCGAAAATGTTTCAAGATGCAAATATATGTTGGGGACAAAAGCCCTCCAAACATATATGATTCATCGGGTCTGGGGTTTGGGCTTAACCCCCTCCCCGTTGGTCCGCCTATGGTGGGGCTACTCAAATTTGTGTCCATTTTTCTAGTTAATTTTAACTTATTTATATACGGTAGGTATGTGTAAATCGAATTAAGGGGACCAGTACCTCAAAATTGGTCAACACATGTATCTTTTGTTTGTTTTAGTCTTAAATTATATTTTACACATATCCAAAAAAATATTTCAGCAAAGCTGACTGCGAGAATTTTACGATATATATTTTTCTTTTTTACTAAATTAGAAAAATATACACACTATTGTTTAAATATCTAAGAATTTGCTCATTCTCTTTCCTCTAAATCCTCTAGACGCCCAGTTTAATTCCAAAACTTATCAACCAAATCTTAGTGTGTGAAACATCAATTTAGGAGGTATTTTCCATATATTCTGGTAGTATATCGAAGATTGCCAACGATGATCCTTTGGATATTCCGTCAATGTGAAATACACATTGCGAAACTACAAATAGTATTTAGAGTAAGTTTCCAAAAGACAAATTTGCCTTTTCCAAGTCTTTCGGTTCCGTTTTTGTAAGTTTGAGCATATTTTTGGACTGTCCAAAAGATTTCGAATAGGAAATCACGTTAGCACGTAACAAGGAATATGTCAATCACAAACCGAGCATAATTGGTTAGAATAAAAATGCCCCCTTTATACTCTTAATATCAGAATGTTAAAAAGCTAATTAATCTTGATATTAAAAACAAAAACTGGCAAACGGGGGAAAATTATGACTTACGAAGCCGGAACTCATTTTTTTACTCATTTTTAATACTTTTGTTGTCGAGATTTAACTTTACACTCAAAAAAATTTATCGCACTCTCATTGTGCATCTACAACCTCTAAAGTTTATACCTGGAAAACATTAAAATACGTATTTTTGTCACAAAACTTCCCCAAAAAAAGCCTTTTAACTAAAATTTGATCACAAAGAGATAAGAAAAGATCGAAAATAGATTTTTCACAAAAATCAACTTCCTACCAATAAATTATGTTTGAAAAAGTGGCAGGAGATAAAACTAATTGAAAATCACAGAACTGAAAAATGTTCCTATTAAAATGTTCATCTAAAATACTGGACATACTTTTCTTTAAATATGCACATTTTTTATGGTCTTTGGAACTAGAATCTATCCCAAGATGGAATTTAAGTGGAGTATAATTGATGACTAGGGGGCCTTAAAAATATTTCAATCGCTCATAGTCATCAGAATGTAGGTAGGTAGATAGTTTAATTAACGTCGCACTGGAGCAATATAACGGGCTATTGGCAACGGTACAGAATCGAAACCGAAGGGAAAGGGGCTTCGGGTAACAAATTTGCAACCGGAGGGTTGCGAGTTCGAAACTCGGTCCAACCAAAGATCGTCGTGTACACGGGGGTTGGCCGTGGTTCAAAATGACGGGGTGTTGTCCTCATATCTTTCCCTTTGGGATTGATCTCGGACCGTCGACAATAGCCCGTTGTGCTGTTTCAATGCGACGTTAATCAACTACCTACCTACCCGAAGGGAAGAGGACAACACACCTCATCACTTTGATCCATGGTCAGATGACGAGGTCAACACCTGAGCTGTCACCCCACTCTCCAAACTTCCACACCACGCCAACGTGAGGGCATTTGAGACCACGTCAGATTTAATATGTATCAGCCCCCACGTACACGACGATGTGATTGGATTGAGTGTCGAACTCGCGATCCTCCGGTTGCTAATCCGCTACTCTACTATGGCCCCTCAAAATATAGAAATAGAAAAATATTTACAGGAATTAAAAATTCTAACTAGATTTTTAAAAATAAATTTGTAATGCTGGCATAAATATGAAGTGTTCAGCGAAGAAAATTAAAGAATGCGAAAAATTTCCATCAGTGATCTCGTCTGACTTTAAGTAGCAGGGTATGAAAAACCATGATTTAAAAAAACATAAAAATCAATTTGATATAAATCAGATTTTTTTTATTTAAATAGGATTTTTATGATTTTAATTAATCCCTTGTCCGTACAAGTTTAAACTTGTTGGACACAAGACACGCAAGCCATAGTTCTAGATAGTTTTGATTGATGTTAAATATTAATATTTATGATGATAATATTAATGTACTATTAAGGCAGGATACATTTTGCAAGATTAAAATGCGATATAGGAATTAGCACAGTTATTCACATGATAGAGTAAATACAATTGCACAAATGCCATGCATATGCAATGTTTTCCCATCTGATTCTCGGGCGGTTTGGCTTAGCTTGATTGAAACATAACTTCTTTTTGAATCTAGATCTATAAGGTTTCCGGGATTCCACTAAATCATATAAAATTTTGTATAAAATTAATCAATAATCAGACAAATTTCAGAATTTTGCATTATATATTTTTCATACAAGAAAAAAATGTATGGAATTTCTTTAGTTATTTTTATATAAAGTAATTAATTGATTCAAGACTTGTTTTGAGAAAAAAATCATATCACCAATACAAAATAAAATAAAAGGAACTTGCAATCAAATTCATGAAAAAATTCCCACTTCTCATTAATTTTTTTGCTTGCAAAAAGTACTTATTTGTGAAAAAATGTTATTTGTAATTAAATAGTAAAAAATGAGACAAAACATAATAAAAATACATCAATTGAAATCAAATTTGCCTATTTTTCACATTTTCTCAGCATTGATAAGTATTTCAGTTGTATTCCACGCATACAAAAAGGTTTTATGCATAATAATAAAAACTTAAACTTTCCTCTTTGAACAGCATAGAATAAGTGTAATAGCATTCCTCCAGATCATGCCAATCGAGTGGAATTTTGAGCTTTCAATAAAAAAATCATCACATTTATTAAAATAGCTTTCCGCTTCAATCCATAATCTAGTTTAACATATTCATTGAATTATCAGATTAGTAATTTAACTTTGAATTCCTTGGGATCAATGCATAAAATTTCTCAATTAAAAATTGGAATTCTTTTGTGATACTGCAGAAAATGTTTCATTATGACTGTCTATTTTATGGAAACCGAATACTTAACAACTTATTTGATATATTTCTTAACTTAATTGAATAAAATAACTTGCATCTTGTTCATAGTTATTTTATTTTCAAATCAATAAACTTAATACACAGAAAGGAAAATGAAATTTTAAATTTCTTTAATTTAATATTTTTTAAAATAAAAATAACCTAATTTAAATCAAGCTTATTTAAATCGGCCTACTACCCTGTTAAGTAGTGTACAGAAATATAGTAGGTAAAACAATCCACACAACAATTAGTTTGCTCTTGCAAAAACAGGAACACAAAACTTCCAAAAACGTTCGGATTACTCGATTTTCTCGCTTGGACCTCTTCGGTTCACCGGCTAACTCCTCTGCTTTTATGGCGCCTTAAAAAAATCAGAATAATTCCAAAGCGATAAGCCGCGCCAAGCTGTTACACACGACTTTATTTACAACTGAAGATTCCAATAACCTCCCAAGGAGCTCTCGGTGTGCTACGACACACAGGTACGACACAATAATGATGCAATAAGTTTCTGTTTCCAAAACGATTTGATTGGTTGTGCATGTCCAGCCCTGGACACGCGCAACCAATCTCGCCAAACTCAACCAGACTCGCCAAGCAGCCAGCCGGTAGCTTCGTTTATTTAGATCGTCTTAAAGAGTTAATGGAAGCTGTTGAGTGCGGTGGATGTCGCTGGTAATCGGTGATTCTTCGGATTAATTTTTTCAAAAACCTCATCGGCAGAAGTTTCCACAGGTGTTAAACTGTTGCATTCTTTTTCCCGAAAAAGGTAAGATTATAATTTTGTTCGTTTCAAGCAATCAGTGTTTGCAACACTGAATGCAAGAAAAACATTCTTATTATTTTGAACTGTTAATTAAAAAATCGATACGAGATCCTTATAATTCAGCATCGGACACAACAAATATTCAAACATTTTATTGCTATTACGCCAAAACTAAGCGATTTTTCATTCCGTTTGATATCCTGGGGTCGTAGCTCAGTGGGCATATCCACTGGGCTAGCAACAGGATCGATTCCTGTCAGGTGCATTCCTCCCTGTGTGCAGTGGCTGACTGTTGTAATTAATAACAAAGAATTCTCTAATATTGCAACATTTTTATACTTGTTTAATACCAGTTTATTATATACTTTAATTAGCTTACTTGTTTAATATTAGTGCTAACCATTATCATGTTTACTTGTTTAGTAAAATTCAATAGTTAGCTATGTTACACAATTTTGAAATATGTAACAAATATTTAGCCTGGCAATATTTCATACAAATTTACTGTTGGATGCCGAAATAGCAATTACTGGATGTGTGATGGTCAATTACTAGTCCAGTCACTATTCTGATCTTAGACATTACTGCTATATCAGGATGTGTGACTGGGTACCTGAGTTTAAAGAATGACAAGACAATCTAATGAGTTCTCAAAGATCTGAGATAGACACAAGACTCCAGAAGTGGCAGTCACACCCAATGTAACAATGTGATGTAATAAACCTCTTGTAAATAAATTCCCCTATCCATTGTAAATAAACAAATGCTAAGAACACCTCTTTTCATCTTTTACAACATAAGAATTCTACATATATATATATATATATATATATATATATATATATATATATATGTAGAACTCTTTATTTGTTGTACATATATACATATGTATGTCATAATGGACAAAAGTATCCAGACACCTGTAAAGTTTAGTTCTTGTACACACAAGTCCAAAATTAATATGCAGTGGCTACTTTATTAGGAAGAGTGTCCACCAATCGTTATGTTTCAGCTGCAATGGCACATCATTCTTGCAAATGAGCAGTGGTCAGTTCTGAAATCGATGTAGGCCAATATGGCCTGGCTCTTGAACCAATTCATCCCACAGGTGTATAGGATTCAGATCAGGGCTTTGTGAAAGCCAATCCATTTCTTCAACATCCCTATCAGAAAAACAGGTCTGTGCAACATCCACTGTGGACGGTAACCTGATCGTATTGAAACAAAAATGGGCAGGTACCAAACTATTGCCTCAATATGGGAAGTGTTGAAATGTCAATATAGGCATCTGCCTTTAAAGTTCTTTCACAGGAATCGGAGGGTGGTATGTGTAACATGTTCAAAATTTCCTGAACAGATTTTTCACAATGGTAACCAGCAATCACTTTTCCTTGTACAATGTTCGCATTGTCCACCAATTGTACATATTACAGTGCATACTGAACATACCTGCCTCCTTTTATCAGTCTGCGTGTGCACTGTTACATCAGTGGCTGAATTCAATCTTTCTTTGGGTGTGTGGATACTTTTGTCCATACAGTATATATATGAGTATGTTATGCATAAGTATATATGTACATGTTAGGTATATTAAGAAATTGTGTAAAAAAATTATGACTATGTCCTTGATCAATACCTTCCTTGGTGTTAGAATTGATACAGTATAAATTATAATGGGTACATGTGTAAAATCCCATCAACCATGAAAGTTGGCACAATTCCAGCCAAGCTTACACCAATCATTTCGGCGGCCATCATGTTGCTATGTTGAGAAGCAGAGGAGCAAAATAAGAAAAACTGCGTTTGATTTCACGCTTTCCATTATTGGCGGACTATCGCATCGTTTGGTGAGAATGGTCGACGGGATTTTATACATGCACCGTATTATGTATTTGATTATAATGTATAATGTGATTTATAATGTAATTAATCATTCTGAAAGTTATAAAAAACAGGTATATTGTCACATTTTAAATTTTATTGAGATGACGATCTGATGCATAATGTCCATTATTAATATGCCATTGTCAAAAGTCATTAAAATTTGTACAAGTCTAGATTTCAATAATTTTAAATGAGATAATTTGCAATTTTGAATTAACACATTTAAAATTTTCCATGAAAATTAACTTTGAGAATAACTTCTTAGCAGAATGGGAAAAATCTAACCAATAATTTGAATATTCAAAATCAAGGTCAAATTTATTGAGAGAAGTCATTGAATGTAAATGAGATCCTAAAATGTATTAATTTTAGCAAACTTTTAAAGCCAGGTGCCCAATACCTTTCTTGCCTTTATTTTCACTATGAACACAAGATACACAAAATTTCATTTCTTTTTAGTTTTATTTAATATTTTTGCTTAGTAGATTTTGTTTAGTCCTAAGAAATTTTGTGTAATGAAAGAAAAGTTACTCCAAGGAAAAATGTTTTTCAGAAATTATTGAAAGTGGTTGGTGTCAAAATGCTTTTTTTGACTAACTATTTGGCTAATAGAATTCATTAGTAATAGAAAACCTGTCATTATTTGTTTCTGTAATTTTTCGGATATTTGTTCTTCTGTACTTAGAATATTTTCATTCAAATGTTTTTACATAAAAGAATTCTTTGTTTTTATAGATGCTATTTATTCCATTTCTATTCGTCTTGGAGGAGAATTTGCTTCCTCATCTTTTGTGGTGGGAGAACCGTGAGAAAGGACTTTTTAAAAAGCGCTATTTAAGCAAAAGTAATCCAAAATGGGATAGATCCTTTTTGGCTCTGTATCAGGTAGGTTAATTTAATTACTATGTGTATCTAACCTTCAAAGGTGTCCTCAACATCTACTCTTCGTGCTCCAGAACTTAAAGATTACTGAGTTTAAATGAGGGACACCTTATGAATGAAAATGTTCTCTAATTCTCAATGTATAATTTGCACATGCACATTTCCCCCTTCCTTTATAGAATTATTATACTCTTTGGTAATAAGCACAAGACAAAATGGTAATCTTTTCGCTTCATTAGTATTTTTCGGGTCTGTTGTGGCTCAGTGGGTATGCCCACTGCCCTAGCAATCTTTGAGTCATAGGCAACGCAGGTTCGATTCCTGCCAGGTGCATTCCTCCCTGGATGTTGTCTTCTTTGTCAGTAAAACTTTCATTGTGTGTATATAACTTGATATTGTATTTCTTGTGTAGCATGGCCCTTTTTTCATAAACTCCAACCAACTACCCATTAGTATTTTTTCATTTACTATATTACATCAGCGCTGCCACAGGCTACTTTTTGCTATTTTGCAACCTTGGCAACTTGGTATCTTTCCAAGCAAAATTGTTTCAAAAGCTCTTGTTTTCAAAGTTTTGGCGACCTTTTGAAAATGTTGGTGACTGAAAATTCACCGAAGGCCAAAATTAAGCATCCTGTTTCCCAAGAGCATGAATCTGTCGGATTTTACCATTGATTATGGCATTACGGCTAATAGTGAAAAATCCCACTTGATAAAATGGTGTGCTCAGTAAGTTGTGTACTAAAAGTCTTTTTTCTCAAAAGGTCACCAAGTTGGAGCTTTAGAACAATCCAACAATTCCAACATAAGTTTAAAAATGTGTAAAGAAATGCTTCTGCCTATTGAGACAATGTTGGAAATTCAGATTTCATATTAAGAAAGTATTTATTATTTTGTGTTAAAAGGAAACTTCTTTGTTAGTTTAACATTTGTTTCATACTAATTAACACATTTTGTCTTTTGACATTCATTTGTATCTGGGCAACTGAAACTGCTACTAAATATAATGTGAGAGAAGATGAATCTGGCTCTATCTTTAAACATTTATGCTACTAAATCTACTATTTTACAAGTGCTTAGGCTGTGGCATACCTCCAATCTATGAACAGCTAAATTTCTGCCCAAGTTTTTAAATCTTAAATTTGTAAACTTTATTTTTTATTTAAAAAATGAGTTACTAAACACTTTGAAAAAATACAAAAGAAAACAAGAACAAAGACTGAATTAAATAAGAACATGAAAAATTAAACTTGGCCGCACAAGATGGAAAAAGGTCTATTGACCCATTCTGTCTCTCTTACCAGTTGTGATCATCTCCAGCATATGCATGAATAGGAGGACAATGGAGAAGCTGGGCCCTGTCCATTTCCTTTGTGAAGCTGCAAAGCTTAGACAGGGTTTGGGACAATGCTAAAAAATTAGGTGTTTTGTAAAACAATCATTTCTAGTTAGTAGTTAGAATTAAACTGTTTCTGTACCATTAAAAGAAATATTTGTATGTAATTTTATATTTAACAGTACAGCCAAAGGCGACTTTTTGATACTATTTTCAAACTTGGCGACTAGGAGTTTCTTTTTAAGCAAAATAATCTCTAAATCTCCCTTACCCATCACCTTATTTTTATAATGTACAGCATGTTATGGAGATCAACATGTTTTAATCATCCCTTTTATATTTATTTCATGTTAACCATTTGCTTAATTCTTTTCATGTTGTTGACCAACATGTTTAATCCATGAACTAATTAAATTCATATTTTTTAAGTGTAATTTGTTTATCTACCTTTTATGGCTGACTTACATGTTTCTTGAATTTCTTATTCTATCATAAATATCTTGCGATTGATTGTTATATTATATATGTTGCTTTTATTGTTTTATCTTAAGCTTGGTGCAGCTTGCCCATTTTGGACCTTGCTCTATAGAACCCAAAAATCCACCCATCCTCTCATTTTCAAAAATTTTGAGACTTTTTGAAAATTCACCTGAGGTCAGCAAAAATGTAGCCCCTTTTTAAAATAGTGGACGGAACAAAATTGTCTCCTTTCTTTAGGGAGAAAATTAGTTGTGGAAAAAATTACAAAATTTGGGTCATAAGGTAACCAATTTCATAAGTTTTACCACTTTTGAGATCCATTTATGCTAGAAAACTGAACTTGGGCTTATTTTAAAGCTCATGAAAAAGCTTCTAATTGATATGCTACACCATGACTTTTTATAGAAAAAATTTCAAGCTCAAGTCATGAATTTTTTACCTTGGATTTTTAAAAACACCTAAGTTTTAAAAATTTTGAAAAACAGATTTTTTTAAACCTATGAATGCTTAACATATGCTGAAAATTTGGAGTTGGAACTCTTCCTAGATTTAGAGACAGTTCATATTTTATGGTTCAGACTGACTAAACAAAGGTTTGGCGAACACTAAACTAAAAACAATTAAAATTTTTTTTGCGTTCTGAGTTGGAACTTTTAATGCATACTTGGCTAAAAAGACAGGTATTATTTATTGTTTCAGAATTTTTAAAACATAAGTTTTTGAAAAATTAATTTGTCTAAATTTAAATTTTTGAGCTAGATACTCGGCTAAGTTTCATATAATGTTAAACCCTGTTTAATGGGCTTTCAATTGACACCAAAAATAGCCTTATAACAGGTATATCGCCAGATATTAAAAGCAGAATGTTGCAACAGTTTAAAAAATAGTCAAATATTCAATTTGTTATTTTTTAACAAATCAAATAATTGTTTCAGTAACTTGTTTTTTTAATTTACTATCTAATGAGTAACTTCGCCAATTTTTGTTTAAATTAGAGATAAAGGTTGAGTGCTATGTTGAATTGACATGGAATGACCTAAATGCCAGGCAATTTCCAATCAAGTTATTTGCCCACAAGCCTCCAAGTAGCATTGAACATACCCAGTGTCCTGATGGTTGTGTATAAGTATTTTTGTTGACTGTTTTTTTTAATATGTATGCATTCAAATAATTTCCAATTTTTTGTTACAGATTCTAGATGCAATGGATGATGAAAAATATGAAGAGTATAAGAAGGATCTTAAATATGATACAAATTGTAAAATACGATGTAGGGGAAATATGAATAAATTTATGTCAAGACCTAAACCCTATTTCTCCTATGTGAAGGAGTATAAACATTTGGGTCCTGTGAAACAGTTGGGTACTGTAAAAGAGTACAAGTTAAGTTTTTCTGGTAAGATTTGCTGCAAATTGAATTTGTTGAAGTCAGGCTATGTCCTGATTGTTTTTAATCTGTTTAGTGTGAAGTGTTTGTGGTCTTGCATCTATTTAGCACACCTTTGAGTCACTTAAAATTACTGAGTGAACATAAGGAATGTTCTCTAATATGCATACCTACTAACATGTATGGTTAGGCTGTACAATGCATGGATTTTGCCTGAATAGAAAGATTATATGGATGTATGGTAAGCTTGTATGATTTCTCGTGAAATTTACAAATGAATCTTACATTCTGAATTTTGTTCCAAAGGACATTCGATGCATGTTTTGGGTTGCCAGCTTAAGGATTCTTCATAATTTCTATAGAAAAACATTCTGTACTATGGAAAAAGTAAATTAATAAAATATAATTTACTTTACAAAATATAATTACTCGAAAATAATTTTTTAGTTCTTGTGGTATATTTTCCTCTATCTGTCTTGCATCTCTTTTCAGACCAGGTTACGAAAGTTCAAGAGATAAGAGAAAGGTCAAAATTATCATGTTAGTGTCACAAAATCAGGATTGATGTTCATGGTTCCCTGTTTTATTTTGCTGATAAAATATAGTTACACCTTATGCTTATTCAAGCATACAACATCAAAATTCAACCCCTCGGGGGTTTACTTTCCTTGTAAACACTTACATCACAACCCTAAAGTACCCTAGTGATCTGCCCTCCCCTTTGTTTTACCCAACTGCCCTCTTTCATTGATTACTTGACATTGTCTCATGTTTAGCGTAGCTTGGCCAAATGTGGCCCTTGTACCATAAAACCCAAAACAACCAACTAGGATATACTATTTTATTGATTAAAAAATATTGATAGCTTGAATATTATATAATAAATTAACCTTGTATTACAAAAACAATTTATTTCAATCCAAAAGAGCATATAAAATTAACAGCCATTCCATGCATTAAGAACTTTATTTTTCTGACTTAAGATTGCTATCTACCAGAACAGTTTCGCTTAAAGTTCAGGTACTAATCTAGTTGTTTCCAAACTTAATATATGTATAGATGTCTTAATTTTATTTAGTCGACGATTGACAATGGAAAGAGGTGATTTACTAATAAAGATTACCTCTTCAGAAAGTGAGTCTAAACAAATATATTTCCAATGTCATTTTGTGTGCTGATGTGCAAATATTGAAAGCATTTCTTCAAGTCACCCCTCTAGAAAAGGATGTCAGTTTCCATGGCAACTAATAGGATCAGACTACTTCTACTCCCTTTTACAGTGTTGCCATTTCTCAGTGGGTTTGCAACTCGCGTGTTGGGGCACAGGTTCTATTCCTCCCTTTGTACATCAGAATCCAAGGTATATTTCTTTTGTATCAGTAAAACTTTCCTTGTTTGTATGTCCATTTTACTTGACGTTGTTTGGCTCAGCTTTGCTAAATATGGCCCTTTTGCCATAAAACCAAACAGTGGTGCCCTCCTATTTTCTTAGTCTGACTTCATAAACAATCATTTTACATCATGATTTAGTCAATGAAACAAAAATATTTTGCAAACATATAAAGCAAATCTTATTAACAAAATACATACACATATTTGCCTACTTGTCCTGAGAAACAGGGTTTCCAATTTCCTGTGTGGAAAAATATGTTGTTTTTCTTTAGGGAGAATGTTTTCAAGTGATTCCAATTTCAAAGTTTTGACAAAGCAAAAAGAAAAACATAGAATCAGTGGTTGCCTAGATTGTCTTAAAACCTTCCCTGTCAATAATTTTAAAGAAAAACATACAAATATTCCTCTTAACAATTGTAAGAAAAGTTGAGAATTAATCAATTTTGTGTATATTTGATGCCATTTTGTGTTAAATATTGCCAAATGGGTTTCACTGTGTTCAAACTGCCACCAAGCTTGCAACAGTAATAGAAAGCAAGGTTACTTTTTCTGCTTTGAATAGCTTTCATAAAGCCCAATTTGGCCCAGTAGTCGCTAATTTTCTTAGAGGTTGGCATTTATACATGTTACCATTAAAGCTCGAAAGCTGTTAATGTGCACATTACCTAGGTAATCTGCAGATTAGCTGATTTGTTTCGTTAAAGTGTGGAATCATCTACAAAATAAGAGTTCCACACTTTACCTAGGTAATGTGCACATTAACAGCTTTTGAATCGTTAAAGTGCAAAAGTTTGTTTCTCTAATTTCCTTTCCCTCCTCCTTCCCTTTCTCCTTAAGCTTCAGCTATTCTGTTGATTGATTGATTCTATCAACTTATTTATTTATTTTTCGATATCCAAAGAATCAACATTATGTTTCAACAATTGTCAGTATATTTTATTTACATCTGCTGATTATGATATGAAATTACTTATAACTTAATGGTATAAAAGTATAGTGTGTTATTCAATTAGTAGTACCTAGTATTACTGAATTGTTTGAGCAAAGATCGTATTTTCGCTTTAACGAGTGCCTACTAGGTAATGTGCAGATTATCTAGGTGATCTGCAGATTACCTGATTTCTGTACTTTAGCGGTAATACATACATAAATTTAACCCAACGTGAACTTAAAGCTGAAACGGTAACTCTTGGACTTGCTACTAAACATTCTGGTTGTCAAAGTATACTCTTTATGTGCAGCTTTATAAATTCTTTAATATGACATTCAATCTCATAATGTTAATCAATGGTTGAGTATTATCTTGCTACCTTTCTTCCATCAATTGGAGTTATGGTTTGATGGGGGAAATGTGGTTATCGAAAATAATATTTTTGGTAATGGCAGTGCATCCCTTTGCAATAATCTTGCCTACATTTTTGAAAGCATTGCACTAATTGGTTTCATCTAGGTATATCCTCTCTTGTGTATCAAAAGATGATTGTGGAGTGATAGAAGCAAAATTGTGTAGGTACCATGGTACCTCTCTTGTGTAGTTCTTATGCCTTGGTTGTACTTGTTACCAGATGTTTCTGATAATTAGATCTGACAAATTCTAAAATCTGTAGTACTGTTCAATGAACTGGATCCAAGACAGTGGTAGTGCTCATGTAAGCCCAGAAGCCTGGCAAATCCTGATTAAAAAAATAAAATTAGTGACAAAAATAATCATAAATTCCGAAATGTCAATTTTTTAAATGCAAATCTCAGTAAGACACTAGTTTCAATTTTAGCTACCATGATTTTCACTTCAAGAAGCCAACCAGACAATGCAGATGTCTCATCATTTCCTCTTCCAATGATATCTTACTATGATTGCTTAATGGCGCTTGTGTCACAATTGGCGCCTTGAGCACTGACTCTTCCTCCTTCACCATGCCTCCAATGGAGGCTAGCATCCTCTTGAAAGACATGTACTTTGGTCTTTGAGCATGGTCTATTCCATGGCATCCCTATTTCAAGATTCTCTAAATTGCAATCTAAGTCCATGTGGGCTGGTACATCTTAAATCTGTTGTGGCCCAAAATGTCCTCATTTTGGTGGTTTGGAAAGTGGGGTGCCAGCTCAAGAGGCCAGTGCAAATAGAGCTGCTGTACATCAAGTGATACATTTTAAACTAATTACGCATTTCAAGTGATACATTTTTATTATAATTGATCTGAATCCTCATACAAGCTTGGAAGTATTTCCTATTTATTACTTGAATATTCATTTCTCTATTTTTAATATTAAAATTATGATTTTTATTTCAGTAAGTAACATTCCTTCAATGTTAGCAAATTTATCGAAGGAAAAAAAGATCAAGATTCGAAACATGGTAAGTAAATGAAAATTAGCTACATATAACACATAGCTGGTGTCTAATCTACACCATTTGACAAATTTGGGCTGTTTAGTATACTTACTGTTAAGAATCACTAAAATTATATGTGGAATTGTTTGTTTGCAAAGCCTATCGTTAGGCTATCATGCTATTAGCTCAAAACTGTTGTGTAGTATAAAATATATTGTATATACACAGTGTATTAAAAAAGTTCCAGGACTCCCGCTCCTAAAAAAGTGCAGAAACCTTGCTGCTGCGAAACCTGCGGTATGACGTAGCAACGACCTTCAGCCACGCGTATCACGTGGTTGCATTCAATTCTGACTAGTTCCTACTTGTCAGCGTTCATTTTGCTTGTAAAGCGTGTGTGCGTCGATGTCATCGAAAAAAATGGAGCAACGAACGAACATCAAATTTTGTTTGTAAATTGGGAAAATCGGCCACGGGAAACGTACAAAATGATTATATCTGCGTATGGTGCCGATGCTATGAGTCGTTCGCGAGTATTTATTGGTTTTCGAGGTTTAAAGCTGGAAGAGACTACCGAAGACGATGAGAAATCAGGTCGTCCATGTTTGAGTCGAAATGATGAAAATGTGGAGCGTGTGCAAGCGTTGGTGAGATCTGCCGCCGAATAACGATAGAAATGATTGCTCAGTCGTTAAACATAAGTGTGGGATCTGTTTTCACGATCATGACGGAGGATTTGAAAAAAAGGAAGCTGTGTGCGCGCTTTGTGCCGCACACTTTGACTCCTGAACAAAAAGGAACACCGCATTTCCTCCTGCAGATTTGATTGTCGTGGCCGATCAGGATCCAACTTTTTTGCAAAATATCGTAACCCTAGATGAGACTTGGTGTCTCGAGTACGATCCGGAGACAAAACGCCAAAGTGCTGAGTGGACAAGTCCGAAAAAGTCGGCCGATGAAAGTTCGCGCTTCGAAATCGAAAACGATGCTGATCACCTTTTTTGACAGTTGGGGCATCATTGATCGAGAATTTCGTTCTCAAGGTTCCACTGTGACTGAGGCATTCTGCAAAGATGTTTTGGATCGGCTTTTGAAGCGAATGCGACGTGTGAGGCCCGATTTGTTGCACAGTGGAAATTGGTGCCTCTTGCACGACAATGCACCGTCTCACAAGTCCATCCTTGTGCAGCAATTTTTGGCGAGAAGGCAGGTTGTGTGCATCAACCACCCCGTACTCACCAGATCTGTCCCCCCGGACTATTTTTGATTTCCCAAATCGAAATTGAAGATGAAGGGGCAGCGGTACGAGTCGATAGAGGAGATTGAAGCGGCTGTGACATCGGAACTCAATGGTGTTGGAGTGGAGGTATTCCAGAAGGCATTTACAGACCTGTACACTCGTTCCAAGCGTTCTATTGAATTGGGAAGAGACTAGTCGAAGCTTAATATCAAATGTAAATATATCCTCTGTTATATGGTCTGTGCAATCAGTCCCGGAACTTTTTGAATACATTGTATGTGGTGAATGGTTAGTGAATGAAATCCCATATCTATTAAACCTATTCACAAGACTTCCAAATTCCTAAGAAAATCATCAACCATTCGATCTAATGATTTTTATACATGCAATTTAAAATTTGATGCATGTCCTTGTTAGCACAAGATGACAGTATATTAAACACCTTGTGACATTGAATTATTTTTCTCTTTCCATGAGGCATTGTCCTCAAGGAAAGTTGATTTCCCTTTTCATCGTGACTGGTGTCTCGTGAGTGTGCCTGGAATTCGATCTACATATTTATGTAAAATACTAATTTTGTTGGTATAGAATTATATTTAAGTTAACTACGGATCTTACAACTAAAATTTCCTATTTGTGTTTCCGTGATCCATGTGTTTTGTGAAAAAGTGGCATCTATTTAAACATGGATTCAAAATGTGTTTTTTTGTTATTCATTACTCAGTTTAGTATACAGGCACAGTATACCGCTCAGTCTAAAAGTTAAGTACTTTCTGAAAAAATCTTCCCATCAGTTAGGGAAGATTTTATCAACCTTTTTTACTTAATGTTTCTGTTATTTAACCAATAATTTTTGAGTTGTAAAGGAATTCTCTGCAATTAATCATAAATGAAAAATATGTTAAGTATTCTGATGAACCATTATAAAGATTTTGCATTTAAAAGTAATTTAAATTTGATATATTGAGTTTTAATAATTTTCAGTTTATAAATAGTTACAATTTTATTTTTAAGGCATCAGATCTAAAGACAGGAGGAAAGGTAAAAAAACTTCAGAATCCTACATCTCACTACTTATGTCTTTCAATGAAGGTAATCAAATTTTTTTCTTTAGTTTTAACTTGTGTTAACAAGGGCCGTAGTAGCCCAGTTGGAAGAGCAACGGATTAGCAACCAGAGGGTTGCGAGTTCGAAACTCTGTCCAGCCAAAGACCATCTTGTACACTGGGGCTGGTGCATGTTAAATATGTCATGGCCTCAAATGTCCTAACGTTGGGGTAGTGTAGAAGCTTAGAGTGGGGTGCCAGTTCAGGTGTGACCTCGTCATCTGAACTTGGTTCAAAGTTACAAAGCTTCCTTTGATCTTTCCCTTCGGGATTGATCCCGGACCTATGCCAATAGCCTGTTGTGTTTCTCCAGGGACATTACCTACCTTGAGTTAATAGTTTAGAATATTTTGAGCCAAATTATTGAGACTTTGAGTGAATATCTAAAACACTACAGAAAATAGTAATGTTTCCAAAAACTAGTTCAGAGATGCTGCATAAAGAAAGAAGGTGCAAAGAAAAAGTATTCATTTCACATAAAAGGAAGTTAAATTTTATATACAGGGTGAATCTAAATTGTTTTTACAAAATAAGAGGAGTGATAGTACCCATCCTGACGAGCAATAATTACCATGGAACATAGGGTCCACTCTGAGAGGCAGAAAAGAGTAAAGTCGATACGCGTCGAGCATGAACAAGTCATCGCCTCTGACGTCGTTTTGTACCTGCATACATAGCACATTGCCAGACCGTTTGACTGGTGCAACATACCGTATCTTCTTGGAACAAGTGCTTCCCAGTTTGTTGCAGGCTGTTCCGCTCTCCATCCAGAGAGACGTGGTTGATGCTCGATGGAGCCCCAGCACACTTTTCCAGAACGGTCCGGCACTTCTCGAATGCCACATGTCTTGCAAGACGGATCGGACGTGGCAAACCTGTGGCTTGGCCTCCTCGCTCACCGGACCTCAACCCACTGGACTTTTTCTTCTGGGGGCACATGAAATCTTTAGTGTACCAGACGCCCGTGGACTCGACTGAAGATCTCGTAGCGAGAATCGTTGTTTCCGCAGACAAAATTAACACAACACCAGGAATCTTCGAGAGGGTGCGCCAGTCATTCCTTCGCCGGCGTGAACTGCAACGACACGCATGGCCGCCACTTCGAGCACTTGCTGTGAATTTTTCTCTGATCAATAAATCAGATTGTGCAACTTTTGGTATCGTTCATTCGCTTTCCCAACTCTGTTGTAAGTTCATGTTGAAATTCTAATTTGACTTTTCTGCCTCTCAGAGTGGAATGCGACCCTATGTTCCATTGTAATTATTGCTTGTCTGGATGGGTACTATCACCCCTCTTATTTTGTAAAAACAATTTTGACTTGCCCTGAAAATTCCTAATTATTGGAATTGCAGATCATCCAGTTGTAAGAATGTTCAGTTTCTTTTTGTTTATTTGTATCTGAAGATCTAATAAGTTAGGCTAGGATTTTGATAATTTTTTTGTTTTTCATTTTAAGGCAACTTTTTGTCACTTTGGAATCTGCATATTTTGGTGTTTTTTAGATAAAGGATATTTTTGGATGAACTTCCCCAAACACTATTTTACGCCCCTATCGGGTAAAACTTTTTCCTTGATAAATTTTCACGAAACAGCAGTGACGTTTAAAGTGTAGTCCAAAAACTTATTGATGGTATCACATTTCTTTGTTTCAAATGATCCGTTTCAATCAAAACTTAATGTTTCATTGAAACAGGTCCAGTACAATGCCAAACATTGATATATTAACCTTTATGCTTCAGCTTAATATTATTTCTTATGCTATGATAGTACAACTGCCATAACACAGCAGTTGTGTATAAGGTATCTGAAATAGGATAACTATTATCTCCATTGAGTCCTGTGTCCTGTAATTTTCAATTATAGCCTCAGTAATTTTTATTGAAGCAAATACATCCTATGACATTAGACCATGCATTACAATATTAGATTAAGGTATTTTAAGACTATATGGGGTTATTCAATTCCGCTGTATTGTTTAAAACAGCTGACAAGATAAACATGTGGATGACGAAAGTATTCATGTGATCACAAGCTAAATATTACTTCTAATATTTACCAAAAATATCTATTTCTTTCATTGACTATTTCCACCTATCTTTTTACAGAACACGAATCTTTGTACTGCCTCTTTGGCCATAATGTAAATTCCAAGAATCAGAATGTTTCTAAATCTGCCTCAGAATGGAACTGATGTATCAAATGCTGGTTATGTTGTAATCAAATTAAAAATAATTGTTATTTATGATGTCAAAAACTTGATATTAATCAGTCTGAAAATTTGTGTTTATTTTTTCAATATTTCTTTTTCAGAACCAAGAAATTTGTGTTCCTTCTACTAATGTTGCCGAAAGGCTGCACGCTTCAGGCAATGGAGATCAGGCGATATCTGTTTTAAATCTGCCTATAATTGGAACTGAGGTATCAAATACTGATTATGTTGCCAAATTAAAAATAATTTGTATTTATATGTCTAAGTAAAACAAAACTTGCCTCTAGCCTATACCTACTTAACAGGAGGTATATGTTTGCAATTTATTACTTTAAAACCCCCACAATTCATTATCTTTCTTGGAATCACGACTCTTTTCACTAGTTAGAATCGTCTTTATGATTCTTGAATATCTCACACGCGTGTCCTTTTTCATAAGCAATTAAAATCCATTGTCAGCGATTCAAACCTATTTGACATCGTGTCTTGCTGAACTAAGATTCTTCAATCTTAACTTCAGACAATCCAGTTGAATAATCTGCTGTGTATTGTGAGTCTAATATTGATCCAGCTGTTTCTTGACAAATATTACCTGTAGAATACTGACATATATATAATATGTCAGTATTCTACAGGTTTATCAATTTTTATGTAGGTGGATCAAAAAGTGTAGGACACGAGTGCTCATTTTATCAATCTTAATTGTACTGCACATAGATACAGCCTTTATACTTTCTGCTGTATATACAGCTGAAGCTGTTTTCTATAATGGGCTTCAGCATATCTGCAAGTTCCCATTATAAATTTTATATATTCACTAATGGCTTAAGTGTATTAGAACAGTTAGATCTATTAAGTGTGTATGAGTCCTTACTGTATTCAATCTCTTAAACATTCTTATTAACCTGAGCATCATGAGATTTCCAAGTAGTGTAGTACTTTTACTGAACATCTTTAATGAGTAAATAACCACATCCATTGGTCCATGGTGTATTTTTTTAGAAAATGTGAGTAAAATCAGAAATTTTGATGAAAAACGTTGATGGTATACTGAAATCCATGATTTGTTTGAAAATTAGTAATAAAATTTCAATAACTTAAATAGTAGCTTAAATATAATCTTTGAATTGTAATAAAAATATTTGTGAATCTGAGCATCATTTTGCATTAAATATCACCAAATCAGTAGTATAAACTGGATTCTTACCAAACAGAAAAGAATGACTAAGACCAGGGTTGATTTTTCTACGGTCAAATGCATTCATCAAGATTTATGTTGCAATTTTTGCAACTTTTGCATTCTTTTAATAGGGCAGCTAAAGCAACCTTTTGCTTCGATTTTTCAATGTTGGTGGCTGCCAACTTTTCATAGCAACATCACAAAAGATACTATTATGAATTTGTGACTTTTCAGGTGTTTTCCAACTTAATCCTTAAGTGTTGCCAGACCTTAGACGTGTGTCACCATTATTTGTGTGCATTTGGTAACATTTTGCTTTAACAATATGACATCTTCAGTAGGTGTCATAAGGCGATTTTTAAAAGATAAAATTTTTAAACTTGGCACCTGTGTCGGGTTTAACCCTCTGGATACCGACCCGCCCGAGACGGCTTCTCATTCAGACATTCGCTAGCCGCCCGTCCGGCTCTTAAAGTAATCAGCATTTCTGCCCCTCTACCAGTGAGGAGGGTAATCGGTCATCCCCACTCTACAAAGGATTTTCGAACATCTCCTTGTCACCTGAAGGTGTGCTAAATGATCATCAGGTGTTAGGGGGTCGATTTCTAACTACGTTCTTCAGTCTGTAAGCGGATCGAGTAACCACCTGTGAGATTTTTTTGCCTTTAAAATGCCTCAGTACAGAAGAATTTTGTCTCGAGAAGAGATCGAAACAATACTCTTTAATGATACAGATGAATCAGATTTGGATAGGAGTGAAGATGACGAATTGGAAATGCCAACTAAGGAATTGGGAAACAATTCGATCAGTGTCGATAGTGAATCCGAAGATGAAGAAAATATAGATATTCTTCATACTGAAAAAAATGACGGTACCGTTGAATGGGATTCAGAAGTGGTTGAGAATGAACGCATAAACGTCCCCCAATTCACTAATTTTTCTGGTCCCCTTCATATGTTACCACCTGGCTCTTCAGACTATCTAAAATTATTAATGAGTGAAGAGATATGCGAACTCATAAGGTTAATACAAATAAGTATGCTGAATTTTGTGCCAAAATGCGAGGATTTACAGACGAGAGATGGGAACCTATTGCGAGCATCAAAGAACTGTGGAATTTTTTTACAGTCCTGCTTGTAATGAGTATTGTACGCATGCCTAGAATCACTGATTACTGGTCCAAAAATGAGACACTTGGAAATTCAAGAGTGAAAATGATGATGAGTAAAAATAGATTTTTACGCATTAAACACTATTTCCATATATCCGACAGGGAATACGAACTTAAGAAGGACAGTGAAAATTTTATTTTCACCAAAAAGTAGAGCCACTAGAAACATACTTGAGAAAAGAATTTTCCGAACATTTTAAGCCGTACGCTCACTTATCAGTTGACGAAGCACTGGTCAAATTTAATGGAGAATTCTATAATTCTTGCTATAATTTAGAATACAGTTACCGTTGTTCGGTATCTGTGCTTTAGAATACAGTTAGATAGTTCTTCGGTAGCACCTCGATCTATCACACATTGTTACTTTCACTTGGATTAATGTTTGGTTTGGAGGCAGTAGAGAAAATATGTCTGTTTCTTTAGAACTGAGGGCTCAAAGCTTCCAACAATTTCTTTCACCTTACCCATGGGATCCCCACAATGTTAAATTTCACGTGGGTATTTACCACCCAAGTGTTAACTGGACCTCTAAAGAAAGGTAGAAAAATAGTAAATGGCCTCTCTCTATTCAAGGCGGCTCTTAGGTTTAGCTCTCACTGCTTGAGGATGAACACGTGTTTTTGCTGCAATGAGAAACGTAAACGACTGTAGCTGAGGGTGTTTTTCGCGTTGAAGAGAATAGAGCGGAGTTGGGACCGAAGTATTCAAGTGATCTATTTTGTCCATTGTCCCTTTCAATACTATGCTTCATATAAAAGAACCAGTGTTGCTGTTTGTATACAGGTTACGGGAAATCGAAGCCTGAGGGACAGAGGGAGATTCTTGAGTGAACAATTGATTTCGCATCGATAAGCCAGTTTCTCTTGTATACAAAACCACTTGTATCGACCGGTAACATGAAATAATCCGAGAAATGTTTTAAACATTAGTCCCGAAGTGGTCGTTGAGGGTATGTCGTAACCCAATAATCAAACGAACAAAATTCTAAGAATGCATACTTTAAGAATGAGATGACTTTATTAGTAGCTGAGTTTTATGTTTTCTCTCATCTGACCATTTTAGCCCCTTGGTTTTTTAGAATGGAAGTTATCACAAATTTATAACAATAGAAGAAACTATAATGCACTTCTCATTTTGAGTGACGCTCACTTGACCGTCGCTTTCAACGCGAAATTTGACTCAAGTACATGTTCACTTGTATTGTTATGTAAAATTTAATTCCAACACATGTTTTGTACCTACGCATATACAATAGTAACTGAAAAGAAAAATTGTGTAAAGAATGACTTTTAAATTTAATTACGAGCTATAAATGCTAATTTTTCGATTTATTAGTGAGGGTTGGGTAATAGTAGTAAAGTGTGAATTTTATTTCTAATAAATAAAGGTTATCACACTTAAAGGTTTGCGGATCTCTGTTTTAAGGAAAAAGCGCATATTTTTAAGTCCCGCAAACGAATAAAACGTCCATTTCAGGGACATAACTGTGACGTAATTCTTGCATATTTTATTGCAAGATGCTTTTGGTCTACAATTTTAAAAGAAACCATTATCAAAAAAATCACGCTGCTTTTAAGATCATATTTATAAGGAAGAATTATTGAAAAATAACCACTTTTATCACTGTATTATATTTCCGAAAACCTTTTTTAAACATCAATTTCAAAGCAAAAGATATATTATTAATTTGAAAATTATCACGAATTTTTGATACATTGTTTTAAAAATAAGATAAAAAATTACAAATTAATTGCCGATAGCACAACAGAAAAAGTATACATTGTATATTCCTGTTGCAAGAGATTTGAAGTAAAAGAGATCAGAGGGAAATAAAGAAATTAAATTGCCTTTTTAAAACATTTAATGAAAAATATGTACTTAAAATTAAACGTAACCTAATGTGTTTGTTCTAAAATTAAAAATATTTTTCTTGTTTTATAAGTAATTGCAATTGCTTTACTTTTGTGCTATATTTCATTAAAAGAAAATTGTTCTTTCTAACAATTTGACAATTTTCTATCCGTGTTTTCTTTTTGAGAGTTTAAAAATGCTATGTAATGGACGCTGAACATCAGCATACACAACATGTCTATATATATATAATTCTAAGATCGACTTATAAGTTGAAAAGAGCACTTTCCATACAACCCCCCATTAAAACCAGCGCGGTTTTCGGTCCCAGTGTAGAGTCCCCCGATTAGGTGTAAAATAAGTTGCAAACGAGGGGGGAAGAAATATTGGTGATTGAACTAATGCTACTCGGGCGTTTTGGGTTTCTGAGGACATGATGTTTAGATGGGTACGGATGTCAGAGGGTTAAAGTAACGTTTCAGAGCACGTCTTCCAACTCTCCCATTTCCATTTGTCCAATGCACATCTAACATGATAAATTACACATTTTGTCGTTATTTTGTGTAAAAGAATTAGACTTGTATTAACAGGAATATTATGTAAAACTACCTTATCCCGCATGTTATCAGAAAATACTGCATCGGAAATTTTTTTACACATACTGAATCATTTGTCCAAAGATACTAACGCAAGAGGCCCAAAATGTGCCCTAGTATTTCTACGGTTGTTTCGAGCATCACATCTAGCATGAGCAAAAAGGCTCTTTATGGTTCTGATGCTGGTGGTTATTGACACTTTGCTATTTTTTCTCTTTATCAGTTTTTTTAAGTTTTTAACTACTATTCTAGCTAAGCTATTTCCTTTTACTCTAGGACTGTTTAATAAAATGTGATTATGTTTCAGGAGCAACTGCAATGTGCTCAGCGAGACAGCCAACAAGCGCCCATCGATACCACATTGCCATTCGTTTCTGTGAGTAGATTTCTTTAATACTGCCTTTTTCAAACATTTTTGCTTTACGACTTATCTGAATGCAGATTGCAATGATTATGAAATTTCACCATTTATTGCAACATTAATGTCAAAGAATGAAATTATATATTATGGATAATCTCATTAGTTTATGAAAAATGTATTGCCAAAAGCCATTTTGCCAATTTTTCACAAAGTTACCATTTTATAACAATCCAAAAATTTCACTTCACATTCTATCTACATTGCAATGTGGTGTTCTTTATGATTTTTATCCTTTGGCAGTGGTTTGGTGACAAAAAATTTAAATAGCACTAAAGTTTTAAAAAATTATTTACAAAGACCATGGCAAGACAAACAGTAGTACTATACAAAACAGATGAGTTCTACACCACAACGTAAAAGGGAAAGTACAGAAAAAAGGAAGAAAATCAGAGTTAACACCCTAAAAGTTCTCTCACTCTGCTTTATTGGGAAATCTTTTATTAGAAACCATGAAAGAGTAAAATGTTCAAATGAGTGAGTGCCAAGTTATAAAAACCTTTCAAACAAATTTTCATGAAAAACCTACAAATATATCTTTAAAAACACTCAAGAAAAAGTTTAATTGCACATTTTTGCATATATTTGGTGTTAAGTATTGGCAAATCAGTTAAACCGAGTTCGAACTGTCGCCATGCAAAAATAGTAGTAGAGAGCAGTTACTTTTTCTGTTTTGAATTACTTTCAGAGCCCAGTTTGATACTTTTAATTATTTTATTTAAAGAAACACTTGGCATTTTTCGTTTTTGATGTGATGTTTACTTCATGAGAACTTACTTCACTGATAGCACTGTTTACAAATGTGTAAGTGTAAAAGATATCTGTGTGCTAATATTAAGCATTGGTATTTCTCTTTGTAGTAAAAATATTCCAGATTTTTTTCTTGAAGGTTGGCAGGTATAGTGTTACTGTTTGTATTTACTTACGACACCCTTGTGCCAAGAAAAACCTGCGTTGAAAAAGCTGACAGTAGGGGATAATGGTTGAATTATGTTATGGGAATAGTTCTTTAGCAAGAGAATTAATGCAGTAAAGAGAAAAACTATAAAACAAAAAATTATGTGTGGTTTAGTTATCTTGTACCCTTAATCTTAATTAAAATGTCATATTCGTGAAGCAAGGTTAATAATGCAGCATTGCTGAAAATATTCCTGAAAGCAGCATGAATGAAAGGTAAAATCAGGGGTTGACATCTCTGCATTGTGTTTTTTGCATATTTGATCATGGTCCGGGGCATGGTAGTTTACTATGCAGGGATGACTGATATTGTGTTTATGTCTGGTAAAACACATGTTTAACTGAATCTTATGTATTGTAAATATATCACAAAGACCATTTGCAAATTTTCTTGAATGAATACAATATTTTCGTCATTCGTTTGTCTACAACAATGTATTTTAATACTCAATGAAGTGTTATTTGTTTAAATACACTTTATTTTTAATTTAAAAAATCTATTACGAACATATGACAACATTTGAATATAGAATTAAGATACAGAGCAGACACAAAGGGGGTGTGCCCACTGCACTAGCAACCTGCACGTTGTAGGCATTGCAGATTCAATTCCTCCCTTGGCGTATTTCTCTCTTGTGTCAGTAGAACTTTCTTATGTGTATCTCCATTTCTTGATATTGTATGCATTGTGTCTGGCATAGCAAGGCCAAATATGGCCCTTGTGCCATAAAAACATAACCAACCCCTATTTAATTTGTGCAAGGTCTGTTCAGAAAGTATCTAGTGTTGTAATATAAACAAGGTGCATTGTACCTAGTTTGTTTTGGACCTACACAACTTACTACACTTCTCCCAGACCCTCTTCCACTCTTCAAAGTAAATTGTGGAATTTCCATTAGCTGCCTCATCATGTTCTGAAATCCTATCCCTCTCAGAGGCGATTTTAGCTCAGGAAAAACTCAGAAGTCGCAGGATGCCAAATCCAGGCTGTAAGGAGCTGAGTCACTTGGATGATTTGATATTTTGCCAAAACACCCTGCTCAAGATGTGATAAATAGACGGGCACGTTATAATGAATCTGCCAATCACCAGTTCCCCACATCTGCGGTTGATTTCTTCGTATTGCATCTCTCAGCTCGCCAAGAACATCAAGGTAGTACTCCTTTTCAATTGTTTGACCTATTGGAGCACTCGTGATAGACACCTTCATTTTCTTTAAAGAAATGCAATCAACATGGTCTTGATGGTTTGGCTTTGCTGCGGCTTCTTTGTGGAATAAGGACTATTCGTCTTCCATTGGGTGAACTTGATGATCTGAATAGTTTCTGCTAACGAATTTTGCATTCGAAACTGCAGTTTCAAGTTCAACTCAAAATGTGATGTCAATTTGCTGCACTTGATCAGTCATTATGAATACAATGGTCTTGCAAAACATGCTCACTTAAGGGCATAAGCATCCAGTGGGTTCGCGACTTTTCACACATATGAATCAGTCTCTCCTCTCTTTGACTGCCAAATTACATCGATGTGACACAACCCGTTATTTTTTAGCAATGGCTGGATATCTTCTGGAGAGAACTTGAAAATATGTATTTATTACTTTAGTTCTCTGTATGTATCGTATAATATGATTTTTCATTCAAATCGGCCAAGTTGTTTTTGAGTTGCATCGATTTTTCCATTTCTTTAATATCTGGAGACTAATGAAATGGTATCTGTAAAGTAAGCTGCCTTGAGTGCATGCTGACATTGTGCAATTAGAAAATTTCCTATTTAGGATTTTATTGAGTTTCTCCAACTGTTACACCAGATTAGCTCATTTTTTGTATTTAACTGATTCATTTTTATATGAATTGCTAAAATTTGCAGTTTGAGAGCATTTTTGCTACTTATTTAAGAATTGATGATATGGAAGCTGGGGATGTTATACATATGGCAGTTATTCGAGCTGGAAACATTTTATTAGGAGTTCCAACTACTATGGTAATCTTTTTATAATTACATATTTATTTGCAGTAAAGTAGCATTCAAATATATGTATTTCTTTAGGAAGTATCGGGTTCGGAAAGTAATTCCATTTTTTCCCAACAGAGGACTTAATTGTATTTTTTCACAGCCAACTTCACTCTTAAGCCGCATTGTCATTATATATTTTGACAGCTAATATAGCAAGGCTTGTTTGTGAAAACGTTTGTTTGATTCTGCGCAATAGTTTTTGTTTGCTGCCCTATCAAATATGGAAAGTCTAAAGCAGCATTTTCGGCAAATTTTACTTTTTTATTATCGAAAAGGTAAAAATGCTGTTCAAGCAAGAAAAAATTATTCGATGTGTATGGAGAAGATGTATTGACAGAACGCCAGTGCCAAAACTGGTTTGCAAAATTTTGTTCCAGCAATTTTGATGTTGAAGATGCACCACATTCTGGAAGGCCAGTTGAAGTTGATGAAGGCAAAATAAAGGCATTGATTGATGCAAACCACCAAATAACAATTCATGAGATCGCTGAAATTAAATTTATCGAATTCGACCGTTCACGATCACGTGAAATGCCTTGGTTTAATTTTAAAACTCGACATATGAGTTCCACCTATTCTTACAGAAAGAAATTTGCTCCGTTGCATTGACGTCTGTGATTTGCTTCTCAAACCTCAAGAAAAGGATCCATTTTTGAAGCGAATCATCACTGGGGACGAGAAATGGGTTGTCTACAACAATGTTAAACGCAAGAGATCATGGAGTAAAAAAGATTAACCGGCACAAAGCACTCTGAAAACTGATATTCATCAGAAAAAGGTGATGTCTGTTTGGTGGGATTTCAAGGGAATCGTTTTTTTTAGGACAATACCACGATCAATTCTGAAGTGTACTGTCATCAACTGGACAAATTGAATGATTCACTCAAACAGAAAAGGCCATAATTGATCAATAGAAAAGGTGTAGTGTTCCACCAAGATAATGCGAGACCTCATACAAGTTTGGTAACTCGCCAAAAGCTTTTAGCTTGGATGGGATGTACTACTACACCCACCATATTCTCCAGATCTGGCACCTTCGAATTATTGCTTGCTCTGGTCTCTACAAAATTTTTTAGACGACAAAACCTTTACTTCAAATGAGGATGTCAAAAATGGCTTGGATCAGTTGTTTGCCAGCAAAAATCAGAAGTTTTATGAGCGTGGAATCATGCTACTGCCAGAAAGATGTCAAAAGGTATTGGACCAAAATGGAGAATATATAATTCAATAAAATATTTATACACTATAAGACAATCGTCTTTCATTTTCATCAAATAATAGCCCATTGTGTTGCTCCAGTGTGACGTTAATTTAAATACCCAATACCCATTTTCATCAAAAAAACTAAATTACTTTCCGATCAACCCGATATATATAAACCCATTACCACACCCTTGATATCTGGTCCTATATCCTTTTTTGTAAATTTGTTTCCTAAAGTGGCATGTTTTATATATTTATTAGTATAGATGAGGGGTGGGTTACCTGTGACGTAGATCCTAATGTGCGGCCTGTTGATTGAATTCAAATTTTACAGAACAAATCCTTTTACTTTTATTAATACTTTATTTTTTTAAATTTGTTCTTTTATATTTATTTAAGTTTTAAAACGAACAAATTTAAATACCAAAGAATAAAATAAGTTTCAATGAAATAATGCTCCTAGGTTGGCAGGCACAATCAGAACATTAGTAAGCCATAAGGACAAAATTAATGACTGTTCTGCTCATTTAGTGTTAATTCTGCTCTAAAATGTCATAATTTTAATGAAAGATTCACCAACTTTGAAGAGCATGACATCACACTTAAATTAGCATTTCATCCTCACCTAGTTGATGTCACCAAAAATGGAATTGATCGAGCTCTCAGTAGATGGCACTCTCAAGTTTGATTCTGAGATCCAAATTGAAGTATGCAAAAGTGAAGTAGAATACCCATGCCTTTGCCAGCATGTTCGAAAAATGCTTCCTTGCTTTTCAACCACTTATTGCTGTGAATCTACGTTCTCCTATCTAACCCAAATCAAGATTCCCTGAAGGTCACAAATGATGGATACCCATCTAGGGCATCAACTGATACTGCCGACCTCCATGCTGCAACCAAATATTGAAATGCTTTCAAACAAAAAGATACAACATATTAAAAGATTGGTTAACATTAAAATTAAGAAATAGTTTTCATTTCTCAAAATTACTTAGTACATAGTTAGATTTTATAAAAACAATGCACATCTAATTGAAGTTTCTTGGCTGTGGTGTTATTTGATTACAGCTGAATGCTGTTAATGACATGAAAAGGTTCCCACTCCTAGTATAGATTTTCACTTAGTTTATTTTATTTATCTTGAAATAAAGCAGTCCAATTTCTATCTTTTTAAAAATAATACTTACAATATTTTTTGAATATAATTTTAAAGTTTTTCAAATCTTATTTTTAATTCTTTTTATAGGAAACTGGGGATGTCATATTTACGGCAGTTATTAGAGATGGAAGAATTTTATTACCAGGATTGGTTATGGTAATCTTCCTTTCAGTCCTATAACTACACCGACTCAGTAATTTTCAATTGATGCATAAATTCTTTTATTATAATTATAAAATAATACTAGAACATATAGCACATATAAATATAAAATGATGGTAGTATCGTTACTCATTTTTTATGGCTAATTTAAATCTGCTCATAATCGACATAAGCATCAATATTCACATTTCATACCTTGAAATCAAATCAAGTTAGTGAAATAAAATACAAAATAGCATTTCGTATACTTTTACTGGGGTTATTTCTTATTTCCATACCACGCTTAAAGTTCATACCTCAGTCATGTTAGTAGAATTAGCTCTTGAATGTCAATTTCATTTGCATCCTATTCACACTTGAAAGGTTATTCATTATACCTTAATATCTTATTCTATTTTCTCATTCACTCACATTTTATCTTCTATGCTGATTTCTATCTTCCAAATTTCTCATTGCGTTCTGTCATTAGTTGCAGAACATCATTAGAACAGAGCTGTTTGGAGTAATTTTTTAACAGTATTTCTATGCTTCATAACTCAAATCAGGCACATTTAAACAAATCAGCAAAATTAGTAGCTTATTTCATATGCATTTACTACCATTTACCAATATACAACTAAAACCGATTTCTGATCCTCATGCATTAGCAGAATTTGACACTGCTGCTTTATATAACCTCTGATTTTAATCTTTCTCTCATCAGTGTGTTAATTTTTTTTTACTTCTCTAAGTTAAAGGTTCTAATAGAAGAACATCTTTGCTAGCCAAACTCTTCTAATGGCATATTTTATGTATATGCTGTGTTTTTTTTTGCTTCTCTAAAGGTATACTAAAAATGATTTAGGCTTTATTGTAGTTATCTGGATTTTCCTTTGGATATTGAATTTGTTAATGATTTTGGATTTGAACGAATGTTTTCTTAATGAAGTTGAATGATTCAGCTGCTAATTTTTTGTTTTACAGAAATATTTGCGATTTTAAAAATCAGTGTGCATAAAAAGTCAAAATTTATGTATCATAATTTCTGAATTTCATTTTAATATTTCTAAGACTTTTATTTTAAAATTATTGTAAGTCATTTTGAAAAATATTTTAACATTTCACTCTGGAGATATCAACTATTATGGATTTTCTGTAATTGTTAGTTTCATGGCTGAGAATGAATAGTGAAGTTATGATGGAAAATTCCACTTGATAGTAAAATGGTGTAGTTGCCAAAATACCATGTTTGCATCTAACAATACAAAAATTCTAATCCATATTTTATCTGCTTTACAATGAGGCTTTCTTTTTTGCCCATTTTTATTTGGCAATGACTTGGCAACAAAAAATTGAAATTCCACAAAAGTTAATTAGGATTTTACCAAACTTCAGGCTTAAAAAGGATAAATCCAGCTTGCAGGGATCCACTGAAATATATATGTGAGTGCGCAAGACGATGGCTGATACTAACTTCATATGCATACAGAAACTTGCAATTTTAACATGAAAATTTTCATTCACAATCTTTATGCAAATGAGTATTTTTCTAGTTGCTGTATTTCATTGCAAGAGCCAATACCAAAAAGAGTCATGGAGCGTATAAGTCATCAACAAATTGCTTTCCATAAAACCCATCATACATCAGTGACCAATGTCTCCAATGCAAAGGACTGATGTATAACTGACCTGCCTTTGCATTGCATACACGATTCTCACTCATTGTCTTTACTAGGAGAGAACGTTCTCATTTTTTTCAAATTCGAAGACTCGACAGTGCTTTTTCAAATTCTTTTGTAACTTAATCTTTTAATTTAACTTAATCTTTAAAATTTTGTAACTTAATCTATAAAATTTTATGCATGTATATTAAATTCTTATACTTCTGTCCCAATTCTTGATTTTTCATTTTTAGCCTTTATCATAATGTTGCTATTTGTGGATTAACTTTGACATGTACCTTGTGCAGCTTATCCCGTTTAGGACCTCGTGCCATAAAATTCAAAATCTAATCCAATCTTAATAGATTTTACTTGTTTTCAGTAACGTCCTATTTTTGGATTATTTAAAATTTTTGCTATCAAAGCACCCAGTCTAAGCAATTTTTGTCCTTAAAATATTCGAGGCTGTATATTCGAATATATATAAAATATTCGAAGCAGAGTTGGCATCTGTCTGTTCCCTATACAAATCTACACTGTTTAACCAATCCACACCAAATTTGGTACACTTATACTTTAGAACTCTGCAGGTAACAGGTTATATATTAACCCCTGTTCTATTTGCCCTAGGGGCTAAAAACAATTCGAAATCCCCATAGGAATAACTATTGAGTATAAAACAATTGCTGTACGCAACTCATTTTGTTTTACTAGTATTGACGGAAAAGAACTTTTCCAATAAAATTGTTTAACCAGTATTGCTCGAAAAACAGTTCAAAAACAAATTAAATTCTAGTATTTATGTTTGAATTGATTTTTTTTTCTTCCCATAATATAAATAATACATGAATATTTGATTGGAAATGGATGGTTAAAATATTTAATTTTACAACTTGCATTTTGTAATGGAACATGAAAAGTCCAAATGAAAAACTCATTGATCATAAAAGCATAATTTTGCCATTTGAGATCTGGTAATGCCAAAGTTAATGTTTTATTTTAGAAATTGGACAGAATTTCGTGTTTGTGTATTTAGTTGACAGCGAAATGTTGCAGTCATATTTGAGCTTTCTAAATTTCGTAAATCATTATCATCTATCAATATTTTTCAAATGACTTTTTCGAATTGCTCTATTTCAGAATATACTCAGGAAGTCGAAATTCGACGCGCTTGGTCATGTCTTTCGTTATTCAGAAAATTCTGCATTTTTTCAATGATCAAAATTTCATTTCTGTTTGTATTTATGTGTTCCAGTATTTTACATATTGCAGATATATTATTTTGGAGTTAAATTTTAATGAATTATTTTTTACTTTCTGCAAAATATCATTAGACATGGGTAATTTCTTGACAGTATATGTATAACGTCAACTAACTTTCCTTAAGTCTGGTTAAGTACGTAATGGTTAGTAGAATTCTGTTTCATAAAAATAAGTAAAATATACAAAACCAAACCTTTTTAAATAATGTGTAACTTATTTTAAAATGATTTGTAAATTGAAAATATTATTTTAAAAGATAAGTTACATTTAAATTAAAATGGGTAGCATATGTTGTAGTTCAAAGATATTTCTAAATTGTCTTTTGAAGTAGGTCACCTCAGAAAAAACTTTTGTAGTGTCTTACAGCAGAAGTGTGAATATGAAATTGATTATATGGATGGATACGTCATGATATATATTTGCTTCCGAAGTAAATTGTAGAAGCTATGAAAAAATTAAAACAATGTTAAAAAATTATTTTCCGTGCACTTAAATGATGTTTGCATTTTTCTCTTAAAGAGAAGTGATTAGTTCTGATTAGGGATGGGAAATACTGTTCTTTTCGGCAAACAGTTCTTTGCTGTTCCGTTCTTTTTAAAAGAACTGTTCTTTAACCTGCTCTTCTGTTCACTGTTCTCAAATGCCTCTACTCGAAATGTGCAAGCCCTGTTCCTCCTCCTAGACCATGTGGCGCCAGCAGTTTTTGCGATACAGACATGGACCGAATTTTGTTGACAAATCATCTTGTTAGTACTTTGTAGGCATGCATATATAAACAAAATACAAATGACTCTTCTGCTAGCTTTTATATTGGTGAGATTTCTCTAGTTTGGACAGGAAGAAAACGAAAGATGAAATAATTTGTAGTCTTCGTATTGATGATTGATGGATTTTTATGGTCAAGGGGCAAATCTGTCCAAGCTGCGCCAAACTCAGTAATTAAGAAAAGAAAATCGGAATATATCCGTAAATTTGGAAAAGTTCTTGCAAATCGAAACGTTTAAATTCTCTCTGGGTCCCCAGTGGCAACTAATAATGTCTCACGTCTGAACCATTTCAAGTAGGTTTTCCCAGATATGAGGTGCCTAGAACAAAACAAATTCGCAAACGAAAGTAATAATTTTTTTAGATTTTTTGTCATTATTAAGTCAACAAAAAGATGGTCCGTGATCCATCCCGAAGAGAAAGATCCGAGGACAACACCACGTAATTTTGAAGTAGGGAGTTACCCTTTAAAAGATTATAAACACTTAAAAAACGCATACCGGGATTACCATTTGGAAAGTAAAATTAGTTTGTCAGAAAAAACATTAATTATTATATAATCTATCTAAACGTTTGAAACATAAAAAATGCAAGTCAAAAATCTTTCGCTTTACAACATATTAGTTTTATGGTGGGATGCTTGTTTCCGAGATGTCTTTAAAATCATAATAGCTGACTTAATGAGATCCCTTTTCAACTTATAGTGAAAGCATCACACCGAATCTCCCTTTCAGTGAAATACGTGTCCACAAATTTGAAATTTTGCTTTACATTTTGTAAAATTTAGTTTTAAAATAAAGTTAATAGCATTGGAAAAAGCTAGACAATAAAATCTTGATCAGTATTATTTAAAATGTTTTTAATTTGTTTAAAACTAAAAATTCATCGTCATGTCATTGTTAACAATTATAAAATTTCACAATTATTACGCTAATGTCCTCGCAAATTCATCAAACATCCTGGCTTGGTTCAGTCGAGAACAGTTCCGGGAGCAGTCGGCGAGAAAAGCTCCGAGAACGGAGAACAGCTCCGAGAACATAGAACAGGGTACGAATAGTTTGAGAGCAGGAATCGATTCCCGAACAGGAAGTAGTCTCAGAGCTGGGAGTTTTTTTATGAACAGTGAACGGGTGAATGAATCAACAGGAAACAGTGAGTCAAGAACTGTAGGATGAACAGCTGTGTTTCGGACTTAGCATCATTTAGAAAATACGAAAATGTTTAGCGAATTTAGAAAATTTGAGAAAAGAAACTCCTTTCTTTGCAAAATTCCCATTTCAACCCATCATATTAAAATCGATGTAGAAAAAAATTTGAATGTTTCTTTTTACAAAAGGAATGGAGAACAGGGTTTTGTGAAAAGTGGGAACAGGCTGTTCTCGTTCTTTTTGAAGAACAGGTGAAAAAGATTAGGTTGTTCTTTTTTCCCCATCCCTAGTTCTGATCACTTCAATCAAAATTTAAACAATTCAAGTTATGTATGAATAATTGTTTTTCTTTAGTAAAAATATATTTTTATGACTTTCATATACCCAATACACCTTATTAACAAAAATAATATCTCAATTTGAAAATATTGCTGTTTCTAAATCTGCCTTAGAATGGCACTGAAGTGAATATATTGCAATCAAATTAAAAATTTCTGCTATTGATGCCAAAAACAAAAACTGAATCCTATTATGTACAAAAAATTTCTACTTATTTATTTTTTCAATATTTCTTTTCAGAACGAAGTTAGTGTTCCTTCTACTTCTATGGTTGCCGAAGGAGAGTATTCATCAGACTTTTCTAGAAATCAAGATGTTTCTGGGGTTTTAAATGTGTCTCGGATTGGCACTGATGAATCTATTAATGATTATAGTGTAAGCACATTATAAGTGTTATTTATTATGTCAAAAACTCAATATCAATCCTATTTATGTACAAAAAACGTGTTCATTTCAATATTTCTTTTCAAGGACCAAAAAATTAGTGTTCCTTCTACTATGGTTGCCAATGTAGAGTATTCAGGCTTTTCTGGAAATCAAGATGCTTCTGGGTTTTTAAATGTGTCTCAGATTGGAACTGAGGAATCAAATACTAATTATATTGTAAGCAAATTAAAAATAATTATGAACTGAGGCTCTACGATTCCTACCTTTGGATAATCATTTAATCCAGTTCCTCAGAACTCTGCTGTGTTTTGAATATAACCAGCAGACCAGTGCATACCATCTTTATTGTTGTTTCTTTATCACTAATATATCTATTGATGGCAGAGTCATCACTCACATTTCATCTTATTTAAAGCCATTTATAATGAATATATACATCAATATACACTTTCCATACTCCCAAATGAAATAAAATTAATAAAAAATATAAAATCACTTTGTTTATATTTTTCGAATGTACTCTTAATTTGATGTCATGAAATACACTGCTGGCCACCGTAAATGCAACACCCTGAAGGAAGCATGCAAATAATATGAAATTTACAACATGCATTAGCGGAGGTGAGATATGCAAATGATTAGAATTTCAGCGCAGATGCACATCACGCGCGCCTGTGGCGCCACTTCAAAGCGCTATTTAAGGCTTGGAGATTTCGACGATTTCAAGTACGGCAATTGTGGTTTTTTCAAGAAAATGATCAATTATGCCTCGTAGAAAACAGCGATCATCTTTTGATCAAGTATCCGAGTTCGACAGAGGAAGGATAGTGGCATACCGAGATTGTGGATTATCTTTCAGGGAAATCGGTAGTCGTGTTGGACGAAACCAAACAACTGTAATGCGGATATGTGATCGTTGGATGCAGGAGGGTACGACGGACCGACGTGTTCGATCGCATCCACCTCAGTGCACCACTTCACGTGATGACAGGCATATTGTGCGTATGGCAGTGACGGATCGCTCAGCCACATCACGAACCATAGTCTGTACCGCATCATCCAGTGTCTGCGCGTACCATTCGACGCCGTTTACAGCAGAGTGGTCTGTCCGCAAGACGTCCATTGCTTCGTCTACCCTTGACGCAGAACCACAGACGTTTCTGCCGCCAATGGTGCGATGAAAGAAGGATGTGGACGGCAGAATGGAATGAAATTGTCTTTACTGACGAGTCACGCTTCTGTGTGCAACACCACGATGGTCGGATTCGAGTCTGGAGACACCGTGGAGAGAGGATGCTAAACAGCTGCGTTATGCACTGCCACACTGGTCCTGCACCGGGTATTATGGTATGGGGCGGTATTGGATATCCCTCTCGCACTCCTCTAGTACGCATTGCCGGTACTTTAAACAGCCAGCGCTACATCTCCGAGGTGTTGGAGCCAGTTGTCCTTCCTTACCTTCAGGGCTTGCCCACAGCCATATTTCAACAGGATAATGCGCGACCACACGTGGCACACATTGTCCAAGGGTTCTTCGTCAATCGCCAGATTGAATTGCTTCCCTGGCCAGCTCGCTCTCCGGATCTTTCGCCGATAGAAAACATGTGGTCCATGGTTGCTCAACGATTGACCCAGAATACATCCCCAGCTGCCACACCAGATCAACTTTGGCAACGTGTGGAAGCTGCTTGGTCTGGTGTACCCCAAGAACACATCCAAAGTCTCTTTGAATCAATGCCGAGGCGTGTGGCAGCGGTGATCTCCAACAATGGCGGCTACTCTGGCTACTGATTTTGGCAGGAACCACACTTCACAGAAGTCTATAAATTTAATCATTTGATACTTGGTCAACATGTTATCTACAAAATAAATTTTGTTGTGATATCTCTTGTCTTTCTTGGTGTTGCAATTTGGGTGGCCAGCAGTGTAATTCCACTTGATATAACAAACACCAATTCAAAGCAACCAAACTTGCTGCCTTCTTGACTTTGTACCCTCTTTGCCCAAAAGTAAATTTGTCACATGTTTAGAACAAAATTATGTAAACGAAGAAAATATGCAAAATAATGTGGAAATTTAAAAATAATTTTACTTCACATATGCATTTTCCCTATATTTTCCATGTTTCTTTTTCAGAGCCAAGAACACGTATCTTTTAACAATAATCCTGATTCTAGTGATGGAATTCATCCTTTTGACTTTTCTGGAAATCACGATAGTCCTACGTTTTCAAATTCCCCTTCCAAGGAGGATTTTTGCAATATGGAAGTAAGCATTATGTTTTTCTTTTCCTGTATTTCATAATTTACACCACTTTTTTTAACAAATTGTGACTTGCTTCAATCATAAATACAGATAATACCACTTTCAAATTTAGGTACAAGGAAAACTTTTATTTAAAACTTACAGAATCGCCTGCCATTTCTTGGGTTGAATTGGTTAAATGTTGATTGAAAGATCAGGCTAATTACTTTTCTCTTTCATAGGAAAATGTAATTATTTAAGTGTATAGAAAATACTTTAACATTGCTTGAATGATTTTATAGCTTTTAAAATTTTCTTTGGACGCAAATTCGTGTACATGTTATATCCATCTTCTAAATAATCCATTTCACATATACATTGCACCTCTGCTGTAAGACAAAACTACAAAAGGTGGCTACTTGATAAGTAGATTTTGAGTTTTGGATTGATTATGAATGTACCATAAGTTCATTTCCTGTAAAGACGAACTTACAGCTTAGTCTTGCAGTCTTCCTATCAATATCTTTTTACTTGTGGCATTAGGAATGCGATGTTTCTGAATTTCAACATTATTATGGGAGGATGACAAACTAAATTGATACAAAATTCATGATTAATTTTTTTCAAGCAAGTACATTAGTTTCAAAATTTCATTCTGCACTTAAAATCACAGCTTGTTAGACAAAACAAAGTTAATTTATTATAATTTTCTATAAAATGGAAGGTAAATTTTCAGTGTTCTCGAAAAAGAAAATATCTTCAACGAATATTTCACAGGCAGCTAATTTGTGTAATAGCTTCAACTCATAAAGTAAGCAACTGTGATCTTTTGTCATTTAAGACAAAACATTTTCAGGTATTAGTTAGAATATTTTCTATCTTTATATTCCAAGATCAGCGAAGTTTTATTTTAAATTCGCTTTACTCCAACTGATACGTAGTTTTCAATTGAATCCTTACACGTTTTTGAATTTAGATATTCGGGTTTTAAATGGAAGTATATATTTAGAATATATACTTCCTAATAGATATTATATTCTAAATAGATATAAGTATATATTTAGAATATATACTGTATATCTATTTAGAATGAGATATAGTTACTTGACTATTGAGTAGCTTTCAATAAACCCAATATTATTTCAAACATGAAAAACGAATAGTTTAACTGTTATCCGTTTTGTATTGAAAAAACGTCAAATTAAAAAAATCTTTGAATTACAACGGTAGCAATACTGTTTAGTATTGCTACCTGTCTTATTGTAAAAATGATTCTTTTAACTCTACCCATCCTTTTAAAAAGCAATTACACGTCTTTTCTTTAAAAGGTTTAGTTTTGCATATTGTATTTTTTTATGAAACAGAATTCTCTACAAACCATTATGTATTGAACCAACATAAAAAGTAATAGAACACAAATACAGCATTAGCAAAGTTAAATTCTGATCATTGACATATTGTAGAATTCCGAAAAAAGAAGTGTGATCAAACATGTCGGATTTCAACTATACTTAGGAATAGAAAAATTTGGAAAGGATTTCTCAACCAGTATTGATAGACAATAACAGTTTATTTACAAAAGAACGCATTCAGAATACCTAGAACTACTCAAATACAACATTTCGCTGTCTTAATTGAGATGCATAAACTCAGAATTCTAAATCATTAAACAAGTGAAACATCAATTCTGGCTTTGTCAGATACTGACAGTGTTAATACTTTTATTATCAGTGACATTTTATTACCGCTTATGCTTTTCAGAATACTCTTTTCGTTATAAAATATAAGTCAAATGCAGAATTAAATATTTTAAATCTTGTTATGTCACCTAAATATTAATAAATCATATTTTTATTATGTAAAGAAATAAAAAATACATTCAAACATAAGTATTAGAATTTAAATTCTGTAAAAGTAAATTTTGGGAAAAATTGCTTTTCCAACAATACTGGTAGAACAATAAGTTTCAACCTCAATCATAATACTCGATGTTATTTGTATGGGAATTGTTTTTAGGCTCCTCGAATTGTCTTTAACTTACATTTCCCACAGGGTTCTAAAGAATAAGTACCAAATTTGTTGTGGATTGATCAAATGGTGTAAATTGGTGTGCAGTAGACACCATCTCTGCTTTTTATCTGTACCTCGGAGGTATAGGACAATGTCCATTTTCTACTGAAATAGGATAACTACACACCCATTTGTATTTTTTTTACTTTACCCAGAGGTATAGAACTTTAGTCCTACATCAATAATTGTGAAAGTTACATGCTTTTAAAAGAACACCAAGTCCACTTTTATTTAACAAAATCAAACATGTTCAAACTGCTCTCCTATAAAGTGGACTTAGTGTCCTATACCTCCGCGGTACACATATAAAGATGATGAGCAATGGAAGACAATGAAATTAAACCAAAATCTCAACTTAAAAATTTAGAAAAATATGCCAAAACTTAAACAAATTCCTCTTTCTAATAATAATTACTTATGCACCATACTCTGCTGTAAGTATATAAACTTGACCTTTTTAAGTGACTGATTCAGATTTACAATTTCTCGATGATCTTGAGGTGAAGGAAAACTGTAATCCAAATGTAAGTATGTGCTAAAACATGTAGTCAAAATTAAAAACATTTGCGTTTTAATTGATGTAGGAATGGTTTTTTAATGATTGGAGAATTAATTAAAAAGTTTAATTTAATTTTTTTTTGTCTAAAGTATTTTCTGAAATAGATTTTTTAATGACCACAATTTTGTTGGCCTGGATGAAAGCTTGATAAGAGTAAATTCCTTGTTTAAGAAAATTTGATTTTTACTTTAAAGATCATTTATTTGATTATTCTAGTAATTGAGTTAGACAAAAACCATCTTCGCTTGAGTTAGACTAAATGGTATAGTCTGTTACTTAAATCAACTGTTTAATATAATCAAATTCCTAAAAGATTCAAATCAATGCAATATTATAAAATGTCGAGTTAATAAATTCAGCTGCTTCGTGTAACCAAATTACCAAGGGAAGATGCAAATCAATGCAATATTTGAAAATTGTCTGAATGAAATCACCCACCTCTTAAAAAATCCTACATTTTCAGTCATTCTTTACGCTTAGTTTGGCGTGGTGTGGAAGTTTGGAGAGTGGGGTGCCAGCTCAGGTGTTGCCTCGTCATCTGACTGTGGTTCAAAATTACTTGGTGTCCTTGAATCTTTCCCTTTGGGATTGATCCTGGACCGTCACCAATAGCCCGTTGTGTTGCTCCAGTGTGATGTTAATTAAAATACCCCCTCTTTATGCTTAGTTGCTACACTGTCAAAGTCAAAAGCAATAAGGCTACCACAGGTGACTGAAAGTCTTTTTTTTTCTATTTTTCAATTTAAGTGACTAGGGTATCTCAAAAGCTCCTATTTTCAATGTTTTGGGAACTTTTTAAAAATTCATCATTAGTCAACGAAAATTAAGTCCTCCCATTTTTTGACCAGTGGTCAAAATTTAACATGGTTGCTTTAGAATAAACTGCAACCTTATCAATATATATGTAGTCATTTATGTTAGGAATTGTATTTTCACTTCCATTTACAATTTCAAATAGATCAGGACCAGAGTCCTAATTTTCAGATTCATTTTGTCTGCCATCAGACACATGTTTAAAAACATGCATGTTTTCCCCCACAAAGATGAATTATCCACATTTGCATTTGTGAGGAGTAAATGAGGCTTTAATTATAGTGCGAGCTGTGAGAGATAGACAGAGTATACCTTAGTTATCCAGGTGGTGACATATTAATATCAGGAACCCCAGGTGATATTTTAATATCAGGAACCCATACACTTTCAGGGGAGGGTGCTGTGGCTACACTTCTGGCTGGTTATAAAAATCAGCCATTTAATCTAATCAAATAAGTGGTGTATATTATATCAAAATTACCTCTCACTTTTATAAAACTAATGAATAAAGTAATACACCATATTCCCAATTTTGTCTTTTAATATTATTGTTGGTTGTGGTATTTGCAGATACAGTTTCGAGTGTTTGCATTATATTCTTATAACTGCCATAATTTCATTTTTAGGATGTCGGTATGGATATTCAGGATTGGATTCTCCAGTGCCTTGATGATAAGGGTTCCCTAGGCGAAAATGAGCCCAGTTATAATCTTAATGTAAGTATATAACATTGAACATTTGTTCTTAACTTTAAAAGCATTTTTGTGTGCACCACTTAATATCGTGAGAATTTCCTCATTCAGTTGAAAATAAAACTTGTCAACTGATGTTTGCATCATAGCTTGTTATAGCTGACGTGATTTAATTTTCAGGGTATGTGGATATTCCAGTTTTGTTTCTCCGGTGCAAAAATAGCGGTTCCCCAGGGGAAATTAACCTAGTTATAATCTTAAACTGTTATAATTTTAATGTAAATACAGTAGAACCTTGATTATCTGAGAACCAGAAACTTGAATAAAACAGATGTAGTAGTGCAAAACAGCATAAGGTGAAATACAGAAAAAATACTGTACTACATGTTACTGAAAGATTCTTAAAGCTAGGATTAACAATAATTTGTTCTTGAATTAGTGTCACAGTATGTATTGTGACAATTTTAGAGTAAATTTGGATGCGAGCTTACATACTTTTTTACTTTACATACCTTTTAATAAACTCTGGAATAAGTCCGTAACAGTTTTCAGTTTCGCAGCTTTTTCTAGCCTCTTTGCTCAGTTTGATTTAAAACTTAAAAAAAACTATAAAATTTGACTTGGATAACAGAGAGAAGAGTCGGTTAATAGTTCAGACAATTAAGGTTCTACTGTATATGCTTTTGAAAGTTTGTTTTATATTTTGAAAGTGTTATATACAGTACTTGTGTAGTAAGGAATAATAGGATGGAAATATAAATTAAAAAGTTTAAAAATCATAATGAAATGGTACTTGCATTATAGATTGTTATAGTTAACAAAAATTGAATTTTCAGGGGATCAATGGGATGAATATTTCAGATTCGTTTCTTAAGTACCATGATGACCGTGGTTCCCTAGGTGAAAATGAATCTAGTTATAATATAAGTGTAAGTATTGAAAAGTTCTAAACCTGAATGCATTCTTGTTTGTATTACTTAGTGGAGTAAAGGCTTAAAAAATTAAATATTTATTTATAAGCTGATTTGAGCTGTAAATTCTTAAATGTTTTGATACAGATGAAAATTCTAAATGCTCAGAAATGAAATATCTAAGTGTAAATAGTATTCACTAGAGAAATATCCAATTAGAATTTTATATTTTCAATACCATCGATTAATAGATAATTCCCTCAATCAACATATCCAATTTTCCGTTGAGTCAGAAGCCAAACAAGCCTTACCCTTTTGGATGTTTTAATTATTAGGCATGTTTTTCACATATATCTATTGAAGATTTTACTGTATCCCCTATTTTTAAATCAAATGCAAATGAAACAAGGTAGGAGCTTTTTATATATTTGCTTTCCGAGCTATTAAATTATGTTCCGACAGAAAATCTCTTAAGGAGAGCTTGACTTTTTACGTGATGTCGCTTTCAACAGGATTCAAGACCTGTATCATTAACCAGATTTTCTATAAGTTTAATTAACCACCCCAATAGTTTAACACAAGCTCTAACAAAAATGGCTTCCAATCTTGTCTTCACTTTACTTAAGTTACGTTCACTTGAGTTACGTTCACTTAAGTTACACTATTGCATGAACACTTATTGGACTTTTTGATTTTAGAGTTGCTTTTTTCTATGTATAAGATCAATTTCCAATCTGTTAAATATCCCATCCAAACCACCAACAGGTGGGGAATTGATCATGTATTTTTCACATGTGGTACAGGTTAAATTGGTTAGATTAGGGGAGCCTAGAAATTCGGGTTGCAAGAACACATGCATCATGTAAAAAAATAAGAAAATTAACAAATCTACCATAGCCCAACTTTGTTGTGAATTTTCTCAAGTTTGATTTCAAACCAGTAAAAGTGGTTCGATTTCAGAAATCGGTTCTTGAGTTAAACTTAACCACTTTTACTTTGTCAAACACACTAGTGTTTCCTTGCCTCAGTCAGGAAAGGCTTAGTGAAAAAGTGAGTTGTGGCAACACTATTCTAGAACAACATATTTAAACTTGCGTTTCTTGTGATAGGACAGCAGTAGACCAATTGGTAGAGCAACGGATTAGCGACTGAAGGGTTGCGAGTTCGAAACTCGGTCCAGCCAAGGACTGTCATATACACTGGGGCTGGTGTGCACTAAATCTGTTGTGGCCTCAAATCTCATGGTGTGGGAGAGTGGGGTGAGAGCTCAGGTTATAACCTTGTCATCTGACCGTGATTCAAAATTATGTGGCATTGACCTCAAATCGTTCCCTTCGGGATTGATCCTAGATCGTCGACAATAGCCCGTTGTGTTGCTCCAAGTGACGTTAATTAACTACCTATCTTCTTGTAACCTGCATCTTTTCTGATGATGGACGTCTCACTCCACCAAAATGGTCATTGACCAAGCATTTTTCATTAACAAGGTTTTTAAATTGGAATTAGTCATTGTTGTGAAGTTTCTCCAATTTTCACCATCTATTTAGGTTTCCGAGATTGAGTATCACAAAGTAATGGCGGACTTTGTCTGACTGTTTTATGGTTCCTTTGATATTGAAAATGAACTTTGGTTTTCATTTAGAATGCATGTGCATATATGGATGCTTCAAATGATGGTATCTCTGCAGAGGGATTGCTAAGTGACAAAGATCCTATGTTACCATGCTAATCTCTCAAGAGATTGGAACTGCATCAAGTAATACTATTAATTTGTTTGTGTATTTCTTTAAAACTAGCAGATCCACGCATAGCACAGTTTCTTAATTGTTTGCATCTATTACTGGCAGTGTCATAACTCACATTTGATACCTTATTCAAATGCATTATGAATATAAGTGTATCAATGTGCTCATTTTGTATCTCCAAACCATAATGCAGTGTTTCATGTACTCATTGGTGTTAATACATATTTCCAATACAGTACACTTGTACCACAAAACCCAAAATCAAACAATACAGTACATGGCCAAAGTACATATCTCGGTCACGTTACTACTTTTAGCTGCTGAACACCCACTTCAATTGCATCCCATTCACTTGTTCAAAGTCAATTCAATATTTTTTATGTGTAAACCTGATTTATTATTGCCATTTGTATTCAGATTGCTAAAGAATTTCATGAGAGCAGCAAGCTCTTCTGTAATTTTAGTCGCATTCTGGAGCTCAACAACACTTATAAACTAAGTGGCTAAAGTGACAGATGGATATCATAGTAATTTTATATTGTTTATACATTTGGTGTCATTTACCAATATGCAAAGAATATCGATTTTTGTGTCAAGTACAGTGAAATATATAGATCTATTTATTCAGCTTCATAGATCAAATTAAACATATTTAAAGTAATTTGCAAAATTGGTGAATAAATCCTGTAACATGATTTTATACTTTTAATACCTATTTGTGTTGCCTCGATAAAGATTTTTAGGTCCTTTTTCCTTAGCAGGAACTGACCATGCATTATTATAAGGACTAAGAGAGGGTATTAGTTGAGAATTACAACAGTAAAAGGTTTCAGATGTGTAAGGGTAAACTGATGATATGTATCTACTGAAAGAAATAGTTCCATACCGAAAAGGTACCTAAAGGATAATGATCACATTCAAGTTGACAGGTAGAATTAATGATATTGATCAGATTGTGAAAACAGTAAAGAATTTCTCAAAGAAACTTGTAAAATAGTTTAGAAATAGAAACTTTATTTAAAACTGATCTAGGAAAATAAAAGTTACTTAAGAAACATGTTTTTAAGCCATCTCTGGAATGATAGCATTTGCTGCCATGGTGAATGCAAGATGCAATTGTTTGTTAACATGCAATTGTTTCCAAATTTCATAACATCTGAGAAAGTTAATACTTTTATCACCTAAATTGTGAAAACAAATATATAATCACTTTTTGTAGATGTGGCATTTCCTTACTGAGATACTTATTTAATCTTAGACCCCATGCCGAAAATTACTCTTTAGTTTTAATTTCTTTAGATATTAGCTCTCATACTGACTGCATTAGTCATTACTGTCAGTGTATATAAATCGATTCCTGAAGTATTATGAAATACTGCTAAAATAACTAAATATCATGACTAAGACCGGTGATTGTTCTTTCAGTAACAGTAATTCATACCAATCTAAAAAACTACTGTTTTGTTACTAGATTTCTAATCCTACTTTATACTCGTAACTGGAATTCTTAAAATCGTACTGTTTATGCATGTAATGCATTAAACCATAAATAAATTTTAAAACTTAAGCCAAATTGGTACAAATGGTGTTACGTGTTTAGTTAAGCTGCTGATAGAAATGTATGGTTATCGATTACTGCATAATAGAAAGGAATAAGTTTAATTTTCTTTCAAGCACATTCATGGCACATAAAATACAAAATGTATTTTGCTTTATGTTTTAGAATATTTACCTTAAACTGATATTTCTTATTTCTGAAAGCTTTGCTTCAGTTTCTTTTAATAAAAATCCTTTCTGAAGTTGTGTATAATTAAATACACTTATAAGGACAACTTAAAGTATTTATTAGAAGCACAACAAAATATGTTAAGGCATTATCAAAATCTTTCTTTTTCCCATAAAATTGTTTACTCTCGTAATACTATATATAACAGTGATTTCAAATGTCAAAATACTTTGACCTCACTTATAAATTAGATAAGATTCTCGGAAAAAGCAATACTTTTTAACCCTAGAATACTAACCATTCATGAAATTTATAAAAGCAGTGGTTAGTATTAACATTGTAAGTTATGGTTAGTAATATGGGGTTTATGGAATCTTGTAACTTTTCAGTTTCATTTGAGGATATAGAAAATTTCTATTGCCAGACTCTAACAGAAAGTAATCTACCGAAAACAGCAGGTGTGGGCAATAGCTGCCTGCATGCCAATAGTAAATTAGAATCTAATAAGATGCGCTTCAAAAGCAATTTTGCTGTACAATTTTTCAATCAAAATATTAAAGCCTAACAGATTTGTGCATAGCATCATTTGCATATGCACATTTCGTGTCCAAATAAAGTCTAAAATATAAAATTGATTTTTGTGTTTATATTTTTCAAATGTACTCTTACTGGCGTTAATTCTTATTTTGAAACAAAGTGTATGGTAATAGTTCACACCTCAGTCATATTACCATAATTAGTTTCTGAACATCCACTTCAATTGCATCTTATTCACTTGTTCAAAGGTGATTTTATATTTATTGACCTCTAAGCATGTTTTCCAGTGGGTCAGATTTTTTTGCACTAATTTCTATCTTTCAGATTTCTCATTGCATTCTATGAGATTATGCTGAAGAATTTCATTAAGGCAACAAAAGCTTTGATGTAGTTTTATCAATCTTATGCAGCTCCTAGCTCAAATTAAGCATAGTTTATACTTTGGAGCAAATTTGGAGAATTAATCTTGTAGTGGTTGATTTTATATTGTTTATATCCATTAGTTATACACTATATATATATATATATATATATATATATATATATATTCACTAATATGTAAAAAATGATGATTTCTGGACCATATACAAAAGTAAAATATATAGTAGATTTATATTTTTATAAATATGTATATTTTTCTACTTACAGGAATCTGACAATCAGGATGAAGAATCGTTTTTCTAAAACTACATGCATAACCTGGTTGACTTGTGATTTGAATTCTTATACTGTTAATTTTTGTTGCTTGTTTTGTTCAGTCAAATTTCGTAGTCTAATATAAATTAGCTACATATGTTCAATCATGTAATAAGAATTACCTACATAAGTTCAATCATGGAACCAGTAACCTTAATCGTTAGGGTTGAGGGACATGTGACTGTTTTTGTTTGGTTAGATTTGTTGCCCAGTGGTCTTAAGCTACTCTAGGGTTAGGCTTTGTTGGAATATGTTACAAAGCCCAATTTCGGCCTACAATTTCTATCTACCAAAATATTAAAAACTAGCAGACCCTAGCATCTGCACTGCATTCTTAATTGCTAATATCTATTGATGTCAGTTGTCTTGGTGTGGAAGTTTGAAGAGTGGGGTGCCAGCTCAGGTGTTGACTTCATCATCCGACCATGGTTCAAAATTACGAGATGCTGTCCACGGATCTTTCCCATTGGGTTTGATCCTAGACCATGCCAATAGCAATTCGTATTGCTCCAGTGCGATAATTCAACCTACCTATTGATGGCAGTGGTTTCTCACATTTTATACCTATTTAAATCAATTAAGCATCGATATACACATTTCATACGTCCAAACGGAACAAAACATGCCAAAAGTGTAAAATGTCATGCATTTACAACTGAATCTATCTGCAAATTGCAAAAATTCTGTTTGGTTAGAGATTAGAGAAATCACCTGGGCCTGGAATTTAAGATGCTTTTAAATGGGCAGGGAAAAGATCCTGGCCCTCCTGAAATATATTTATGATTTTGCATAAATAACTGTTAAAAATTAAATAAATGTTATGAAGGGAAATTGAAGCTGTTCCAATTCTCTCTTTATGTTAGTTTTAACAAAAACTTGGAAACTACTGTCATTCAAGCTTTTGCAGATGCTAGTTTAAAATGCCTTTTTTCTGTAGTAAAATTTTTAATGTAAAAATATTTACAATAAACATTGTTAATATTTTTACAAAAATTTTTCATTTAATGTTCATATAATTTTTACATGAAATAAACCAAATGTCCATCCAAAACCTCTTAGCTTTTATTTAAGTTAGTTTTTACATGTACTTATGTTAAAAAATGTCTGTAACAAATGTAAAATTCTTGAAATAAAAATAGTTATTTGAACATGTGAGAATTGTTTTTTTAATCATGTTTACACAATGTAGGATTAGAAATTAAGTGTTTAATGTACTTGAGAATGATTTGTAAAGGGAGATAGACCTTTAAATTTTTATTTTCAAATTTCACAGTGGTATACAATACATTTAGATAATGTTCAGGCTCTGAAAAGAGGTGTTCGTAAGAAAGACTTGTCGCTGAAGACAATCCTGCTGCACTCAGACAAGAGTCGATCATTCAGTGAGAACAGAGGGCATGGCAATTTGGGTATTAACTTCACCTAAATCACAAAGAAATGAATCCAATATTGTCATTTTTGTCAAATCAAAGCAATTACATCTGCCTCTCAGTTATTCAAGTTGCGAGTTCGAATCCAACCAGACTAAAAGGCTGGCGCATGATAAATCTGTCATGGCCTCAAAATAGATAAGTAATTAACGTCACACTGGAGCAGCACTACTGGTTATTAGTGACGGTCCAGGATCAATCCCTAAGGGGAAGATCAAGGACGCCTCGTAATTTAGAACCACGGTCAGAGTCGTGTTGTAGAAGTTTGGAAAGTGGAGGTGTCTGCTCAGGTGTGACCGTGGCTCAAAATTACGTGTGTTGTCCTCAGATCGTTCCCTTCAGGTTTGATCCCGGACCATCACCAATAGCCCGTTGTGTTGTTCCAGTGCGAGTTTAATTAAAATACCTACCTACCACAGTTACTCAAGATTTTCTAGGTGCTGTCCAGTTAAGGAAAAACAGGACGCATGAAAATTTGTGTAACTGACTTCACACTAATCATACAGTTGTCTTTGAAGTTTATGATGCAAGGGTCATATTTGACCATGCTGTGCCAGACACAAGGCATACAATATCAATAGATATACACCCACAATGAAAGTTTTACTGACACAAGAGAGAAATACACCCAGGGAGGAATGCACTTGAGGAATCGAACCCGTGCAGCCTACAGATTCCTAGTGCAGTGGGCATACCCACTGGGCTACGATGGCCCCATTCCAATCAGAAAGAAACATCCAAAATGTCATTTTTGTTGACTATCAAAGTCACAATAAATTCAGTTACATGTGCCTTTCAGTTACTCAACAGATTCCAGGTGCCAAATTGCAATAAATTCTATTATAGTCAGTGGATCCTCAGTCTCTGGTGTTCAAGATAGAGACTGATTCTGGAATTGGCAGATGACTGATAAGGACGGTTCTGAATTACCTCAAGGGCCATTGTAGGCTAGTTGGAAGAACAACCGGAGGGTTGCGAATTCGAAATGTCGAGCCAAAGACCTTGGTGTACATGGGGGTTGGTGCACGTCAAATCTATCGTGGTCTCGAACGTCCTAACGTTGACGTGGTGTGCCAGCTCAGGTATTGTCCTCGTCATCTGACCGTGGTTCAAAATTACGGGGTGTCCTTGGATTTTTCCATTAGGGATTGATCTCGATAGGTCGGTATTTAATTAACGTCACACTTGAGCAATACAACGGATTGATCCCGAACCGTCACCAATAGCCCGTAATGTTGCTCCAAGTGCGACATTAATTAACTACTTTCCTGAATTACCTCAACCATATCCTCCCATTGAATACCATACAGTAAAAAAAGATTATAAATACAAAAATCAAGCAATCTCGACTTATTACTTACAGTCAGGGAAAGATAAATACTTTCTCAACTCCCTGCTGAAGTTTCACTTTCCACAGGATGAACCGAGAGCTCTAGGAATCGCTTGTTTTCATGTTCTCTCTGGTCACAACGACCTACGAAATCATCTATACTTTGCGTTGTCAAACTCGCTAACTTATTCTCTGTGCCTTTTCAGACATAACAGGAACACCTCAATAGTTACCTTGATCTTACTGATGTAGTGAACAGTACTGCCGCCTGGTATTTTCTGTCAAGCTAAATGTAGGTGGCAGTAATGGTCCTGCTGCGATACGTGTTTCCGGTAGGTATTCTGCTGCAAAGGAAGAGACGGACGTATCAATTGCGGAGTACCTAATTGCTAACAGCTTACCTCCACATCATAATTAATAAAATAATTTTATGAAATTAAAGATTTCTATAAGAGAGATGTAGAGAAGTTAAAGGAAGTGTCTTAAACACTATAGTAAAGGAAAATGAATAGGAGAAAAGTAGAATTTATAGTAATTGATACCATTAGGGGTCCAATTCACGATCCAAAGGTGCACAAGAAGCAGACAATCTGATTCGAAAAAGAAGTGGAAAAGTGCACAAGAACTGCGGTCATAATTTTGTTTTCTGAAAAGAGAAATGATGACGAGATCAAAATCTGGGAAGTTTCTTTTTTCTTATAAGATATTTCGTCCAACATCTGGTCAGTTTTGCTAATAACGAGACAACAACCTGGAAGGTTAAAGAAAAAACTCTTCCAGAAGAGAATTTCCAAGGTGTTTAAAAAAATTTTGTGCTACAGCTCTGGGAGTGACTGAAACCCTTCTGTCCACTTAGATGCGCCTCTGAAAAGCCTATATTTAAGAATTAAGGCAATGATGTCCCATGTCTACTCGAAGTGACAATAGATGGCAGCACCAGTCCTGTTCTTTGGGAGAGCAAGATATTGGCAATCACGACTCCTTGAAGGAGCCGAAAGCTTGCAAAAAGCAAATTACAGGGGCCCGTCATCTAGATTGGGCTCAGGAAACCGGAAGGCACTGCAGTGACCTACCCAAGGGGGTGGCAAATGGACTTCAGCCACCCCCAAAGCAATAGAAAATTATAGTTCAGTGACTTTATACCTTCTTAATTTGAGTTTGGTAGGTAGTTGAATTAACGTCACTCCGGATTAACACAACGACTATTGGTGACGGTCTGGGATCAACCCCGAAGAAACAGATCTGAAGATACCGTAATTTTCAACCACGATCAAATGGTCAACACCTGAGCTGGCACCCCACTCTCCAAACTTCGACACCACTCGAGATAATTTGAGACCACGACAAATTTAACGAGCACTAGCTCTCAAACACGAGATCAGAGGACAACGTCCCGTTATTTTGAACCAGTCAGATGACGAGAACGATACCTGAGCTGGCACCCCACTCTCCAAACTTCGACACCACGCCAACGCGAGGCCTTTGAGCCATGGCAGATTTACCGTGCACCAGCCCCACGTACACGACGGTCTTTGGTACGATCGAGTTTCGAACTCTCAACCCTCCGGTTGCTAATCCCCTACTCTTCCAACAGGGATACCGCGGCCCCATCTTCAATTGAAGCTTAGTAGATTTATTGCAAACATTCTATACCAATCTCTAATGAAAGGTTGAACTCAAGTTAACTTAAAGTTAATTTTAGATTTGTTTCAATGCCTGACGGTATCTTTCTTAGATGTTTGACATCAGAGCAGTGGAAACAAATCTTCATGGGAGGGGCAAATACCTATCAGTTTTGATGTGATAAAAGTCCTCATTTTTTGCAATTTATCACCTAAACAGTGGGATTACGCTCGAAATAAATTTTAATAAAATTGATAAAAGTAAATAAATTCAGGATAATATCCATCCAAGTAAAGCACACGTCAAAATAAAAGAATTCTTTGCTCGAGCATTACTTTATAAAAATTCTCACACCAAGTACCATTTCCATAGTAACCAAATTAGTAGATCGATAAAATTATATATAATACAATTTCCCATGTTTTTAATAGCTTAAAAGGTGGCAAGGTCCCGGGTATTGACCTAATAGACTGTAATCTTTGGTGTTTACTGTACGAGCTGAACAAAACCATGTTCAATGTCCCATTCTCAAAATGCAAGCAGATGGAATATTTTTCTAAACTTCTAGGGTCGCGGATGCCCCCTTGTAAAAGTAGCGCATTAGCAACCGGAGGGTTGAGAGTTCGAAATTAGGTTCATCCAAAGACCGTCGTGTACGTGGGGGCTGGTACACGTCAAGCTTTTGCTGATGACTTGTTTGTGGTTACTCAATCCCATCAGTATAATCCTTGAAGATAATATATAGAAATAACATTCCGAATAAAATATATAATACTCTTACGGCCATTAAGCTACAAGTATCCCTGGACAAGATAAAGTATGTTATTGAATTTACGTCGCTCTGGAGCAACACAGCGGGCTATTGGTAGCGGTCCAGGACCTATCCAGAAAGGAAAGATCTGAGGCCAATATCACGGTCAGATGACGAGATCAACACCTGAGTTGGAAACCCACTCTCCAAATTTCCATACCTCGCCAAAGTGCAGATATTTTAGGTCACGATAGATTTAACGGTCACCAGCGCCAATGGCCTTCGCTTGGATAGTTTGAAACTCGGAATCCTCCGATTGCTAATCCGTGACTACCAACTGGGTTACCGCAGACTCCATATCTCTGGACAAAACCATTGTCAATGTTTTTGGCAGGTGCCCGAACCTGGGAAGCAACCTAATATTCAAACTCAATCATACCCATAAGTCTTGTAAATACTATGGTCCCAGATGATTCCCAGTAAATTTTCATAAGGTAATATTTTATTTCACGATTATCTTCATGGAGGTAAAAATCATTGACATTCTATTTCGTAATGTTAAAAAAAATGTGCAAACGGGTCATTTCTTTTAGGAAGGAGTACTAATTTAATAAGTATTTAGAAAGAAACTTACTATAATTACACATTTAGAATTTCGATATACCAACCCTTAAATCTTGTAAATGGTATGACCCAGTAAACCTCCATAAAATAATATTCTGTTTCATGATTATTTTCATGGAGGTAGAAGTCATTAGGAAGTTCTATTTATTAATATTTGATATAAAATGTGCCAAAGGGGCCTTATCTTGGGACAGAAAGACTATAATTTAATAAATGTAGAAACTAGATATATTTAGGGGATTTCAAGATACCGGCCATAAATCTTGTAACGAGTATGGCTGATTCCCAAAAAACCTCCATAAAGTAGTAGTCTATTTTATAATGATCAGGTGGTAGAAATATTTGATATTCCATTTCTTTATATGCTGCAGAAAAGTATCTGTCAAATTTTCTAATCATCTCAATCAAATTTATTAAAATATCGGGACAATTCAGTTAATTTGGGCGCACTTCCAAATCAACTTCTCTCTATGTCCTCGTTTTATATTCCAAGGGAATGAATCCTTTCTTTAAGGATTCATTTGCTAGTTAATTATGCCTCCGCTATGCATGTTACATACTAGTATATATATGTAGTTCTGCCCCACACTTTGGACGACGGATACAAATTATATAAAAACAGGGATAGAGCGTAAAAATCTATACATATTACAGCGAAAACACTATCTTTTGCATAAATTGCCATTTACCACTTATTTTGAAAAAAAGGTCATTTTTATAAAATTGTGAAGAGAGAAACGTGAAAAAAAGATAGCCCAAAACGGAGCTATCTTCATTTTAAATTAAATCAACGAGCTGTAAAGTCCAATCTTAAAAGGCCTGTTTTTTTCTTCCAATTTATTATAACCATTTTTATCAAGTACAAAACCTTTAATAATTTCATGCAGTGAATATTCTTTTGAAAGATTAAAGTTTTTATCTAAATCATAAAATACTTGAACCTTTTTTCCAAGAAATTCATCAGCGTTATTTACTATTCTATACAAGTAATCAAAATATTCTGAAATTAATTCTTTAAATCCATCATCATATGTATATATTCTTTAGAAAGATCAATTAAAACTTCACATTTATGAATAGTTTCATTAATATATCCACTATCTTAAGTTGCAAAATAAGATCTTAACTCTTGAAATAATTTTTCCATTTATTAGTAAACATTTTTTTAAATATGAAATTATTCAGAAATACTAATAGCACTCCACTGAAAAAATCTATGAATTTCTAAAGGTTCACTGTTTAATTTTAAACATTGAAATCTAAATACAAATCGATCAACTTCTGTTATTTTAACTATAAAAGGATCTCCATATTTGCAAATTGGTGTTTCTACAATTGAAGGATGAACTTTAAATGTTTCTGTGAAACTGACATTCATTTTGTTAGTTGTAGTTACCGGTTAATCTTTGATTACCTCCCATTTATTAGCAAACATTTTTTTTTAAAGTTCCTTTCTCATACACTCTTTTGCTCTATACCACATTTTTATACGATTTATTGATAAAATGATGAATGATTGATAAATGATTGATTATCGTATTATTTGATAAAATAATACGATTTATTTTATCAAATTCTTCATCTGAAAGTTTTAATTCCATCATAACTCTACAATCAGTTATTTTTTCTATATGTTTAACAAATCAAGATAGATCTTTTTGATAGTTAAAAGATCTTATTCCAATCAACAACCTCATCCAACGTTTCAATTGTACTTTCAGACATATTTTGATATCTAAAAATTAACTGCATGTTTAATTTACTAACGTTATCCATTATAAATTTATCACTTAGATTTTAATATCTAGATACAATATCCCAATCCACAAGGTCATCATGTGTGTGTGTTCACATAAAACCTTTCAGATAAACTATAAGCTGAAATTAATTCCCAATCAACTCTACCTTTAAACTCTAAAATGAATGATTCAGATAATTCTTGATGTTTAGAGATCAATTTCCAATCTACAGTATTTTGAAATCTTATAAGATCTTCACTTAATCCACGTTTTTCAGAAACTTCTTTCCAGTTCACATCTGCCATCTTTATTATATATTAAATTTTATAAAAGCTTTTCAATATATAGAAAGGTTTTAATTTGATTGAAATCTATTCTATTATATATATGGGGTAATAAAAGTAGAGATAGTATCATTGTGTTTACCGTACTCAAAAACTGTTATTGGTTTTCTATGTCACGTATCTCCGTTGAATAGATATTCATAATTCAATTTTAAGTAAAAATTTGGATTAAGATATAACATCCACGAATTTAAAATATAGTCATTTTTATATACATGGATGCAATAATTTGGAACTAAACAAATCAAATTTTACTTTAACCGCTTCTCCACATGATAGGCGTGATATGTGTCTTTTATAGTTGCAAAAAATGAATCTTCAGGTATGATCGGAGATGAAACATAAAGTATCGAGTTTTTATCATTTATTTTGTTTTTTATCCACATATTGTTTATGAGCGGCATCATTTTTATCTCGAGGATTTACAAGTTGTTTCAATGGAATACCTTTCACATCGTAAATTCCTTCCTTTAAAACTAGAGCATTATTTTCAAAATATTGTTTAGTGACGACATTCATATCATGAATAGAATCTTTTACATTTCCAATAATTTTACCTTTAGCATCAAAATCTCCTTGTTTAGTATGAGACTTACTTTTGATAATTAATTAAATTTAGATTTTAAATCCTCTTGAATTGAATCAACATAAGATTTAGTTGCTGAATCATTTGAATCAAAAGGATTATTCAAATTCTTCAATCTCTTTTTCCATATCATAATTCCCATCATTTGTTAATTTAAATCGAGGACCAGGAGGTTCTTCTTTTATTTCATCATCAAAAAGTGGATTATAAGCGGCCATTTATTTATAAAGAAATTAATCATCTTTTTTATTAAAAGCAATTACATTTCTAAACAAATTTAAATGGCATTTATTTTTTTTCAAAATAAAATAGAATATATATTCTTTTTGAATATTATTTCTCAATCTCCATTTAAAATGCAATGGTCTTTTTTCTACAAAAGTAAAGTTTTTATGATGTGACAAATCGAAACAGATGATGGGATATAATTCACTAAATTGTATATAATTTATCATACAACCCGTTTCTGTATTGATAGTATTTAAACCTGCTTTTAAAAGAGCAGTATATAAATTATTATAGTCATTCGAAGGAAAATCCATTTTGTAATGACTATAAGGATATTCTTCACCGTTTCCCGTCACCCAACATTTCACTATATTTAAATGATCAAATATCAGCTTATTTTTATATCTTTATTTTTATTGTAATTATCTTTTCTTTCAATATATTGAGGAATAACATAGAGCAGAAATTTCATCTGATTATGCTGGTATTGGTCAAGAACCATTCGATAATTTTTGTTGTACGTTGGATTTATCAATTCTATAATGATCCCAATATATTTTTATCCACGAGTCTGATATTTTTAATTGTTTAAATCTCACAGCTACTGAATTTTTAAATTCAACGTAAGGTAGAAGCAGAGATAAATCTTCAACCTCTACTCTAAAAGCTAGGATTTTGATCATCTGTAATTAACATATTCATACTGAGATTTCTCGCAAATTTCATTCTCACATGGAAACCAGTAAACACCTTTCCATATCCATTAAAAATATCAAATATATATTTCAAAGGAATCCATGTGTACTATTTGACTATTTTTTGTGAAATATCTTTTTTCAAATCCTTTGTATAATCTTCATTCATTTTTAAATTTAAAAAAATCTGTTATTTTAGTTGATTCTATTAAAGTTCCTTCATATTTTAATTTCTTTTGATCAGTAGTATCCGTTGTATCTGAATAAAAAACATATTTTTAGCTTCCGAAGAGGCATGATCTTTAGTAAAATTAATGTCTTAAGATTTTTTTATCTAAGATTGAACAATAATTACCATTTGTTTCAATTGTATTACTTTCAGTTTTTTAGTTTCAATTAAACCTCCTCCATTCACCAGTTATATTTTCTTCAATAGGATCTCCGTTATTTTTCACTATTTTTGATGAAGATAACCCCTGAATATGATATATTATCATCACCTCGAATATCAATTTTATAAACGGCATCTTCAGAAGGATTAGAACCTTTATTTTTTCGTTCTATTTCTATGTATTCAAATTTTTCTATATCCTCATTATGATGATAATGGGTATCTAACAAATCATAAATTTTCTCCATTTATTTAAGACATTTTTTAAAATCCGGTTCCACTTTTCTTTTTGGTTAAGATTTCATTTAATTTATCACGAACAAATGTTTTAGCTTTATCCTCTAAAATTGGTTTAGCTTCTTTACCGATGGCTACAAATCCTTAAAACTTCTTCCTTGTATTCTTTTACTTTTTCGATATAATCTGTTTATTCATTTATTTACGAAAAAATTTAGAGTAACAAATCGTAAATTTTTTAGAATAGTTTTCATCTTCCTCAATAGCTATGAAATAATATTCTACAACTCCTTAATTTAAATCTATTAATTCACCCTTTTGATTAGTGATTTTCATTTTTTGTCTACAAGATGTTTCCACAGGAAAAAATATTAAATTATCAAATTTTTCAGAATGTTCGCTACCAGGATAATTTAATCCTGGATAATTTTAACCCTAAAGAATAAATGACATGTGAATGGAAATTATTGATGAGTGCTCCATCCACTATATCACAATGAATGTAAATGATATTGTTTCCATGTGTTATATCTGCTATATATTTACCTTCTTGCTCTTCACTAAATATTTCAGGCTCAAAACCTAAAAGTTTATAAAGTTCACCATCTCTTAAATCTATTTGATAATTATTTTTCAATTTTATAGAAAATCGTCTTTCATCAATACCAAATAGAATAGGTGGATCGTTTCCAAATAATTTAACCATATATCTTTTTAATTTTTTAATAGTATAATTTCCATCGGGAATAGTTATAGTATCAATTTCTTTGTCCTTATTGATTAATTTAAATGTATTATTTTATATTTTTCACTTATACTGTCCCAAGAAACTTCCATTGAAAACGATCGTAAAGCTATTTTTTTAAATGAGCGAGGAAAAAAATTCCACTGTAAATTCCTCCGATTTTTTGTAACCATCCGATTTCAATTTAAAAGATCTCATTTATTACTCACAAAATTTTACTTATAATCACTGGGTTCTTGAGTAAATGAATACAAAACATCTACAACAGATTTTCCTTTATTTCTTTCTGTTATGTATTTCATACAATAAAATCCACATCTTACAGAAGTAGGTTTTTGTAAAAAACTAGAATTACCTCTAATCTCTTCTTTTCCTGAAGTTAAAAGATATCTTTTATATTAGGTAGTATATCACTATTTTCTTTAAATTTAATATACTCCAAAAGGGTCATAATATTTAACAAATTTATATTTTGGATCATTATAATAACAAACCTAATGAGTTCCAGGATCTGTTGATATATCTAAATTAATGACTCCAGATTCTTTTTTTTTTCATCTTTTTAGGTAATAAATCTAATGTAAATACACCTCAATCCTTTTTCATTTTCCGTATTTTTTTAATCATTTCATCACTTATTCCTGATTTTTTTATTTACCCTTTCCACGAGATTTTTTTTTACATCCGGTTCCTTCATAAGTTTGATATACTCGAGCTCTACCAGTTCCTAATACTTTTTAGTTCCCCAATTAGCAGTAGCAGCTCCAAGGCCTAAAGATGCTAAAATAGGAATTAAAAAAGGAAGAAAACCACCATTTTCTCTAATAGTTTTACTTATAGTAATTCTTTTTCCTTTTTTAATTTGATTTATTTGTGCTTGAGTTAAATACATTTCATAATTAGGCTTTTTAGATTTATCAATTTGTAATGTTAATTCATTTTTTCTAAGAGCTGATTTCAATTTATCTTTGTCCATCACTCAGATGAATTTTTTTTGGAATATAATTACTCATTTATTAAGTCTAAAGGGAGAAAATTATAATATTGTTTTACTTCATTAGTCATTGTTCCATCTTTCAATAATCTATCTAACAGAATAACTACTTGATTATAAATTTTTATCGATTGATTTCCTTTACAAATCTTATATGTCAGTTTAGCTAAAAGATCTATAATAGTGTCGATTTATTTCTTAAACCTTCTCTTATATTTCCATCTTTGAAAGTATTGAGAGCTTTAATATATGTTTCATCATTCGCATTTTATAATCTACGTTAATCTCATCAGATTTTTATGTTTACTTGCGGTTCCCTTCATTCGTTTATATTGATCACGTACTGCTTTTGATTTAATTATTTCATCCAGTTCTTCATCTGTTTTATTAACTAATTCATATGGTTAAGCAAAACCTACTTGTTTGATAAAGGACATATCTAAATCTTTATGAAAATACTTTCAATATATCTTCAGCTTCAAACATTTTTGCAGCATCTGAAGAATAATCTAATTCTGATTCTAGAGAATTCATGTTGTGGAATTAAAGATGTTTTATATGCTAAATCTTTTATGGCTTTTATTTGTTCTTTTTTTAGTTTCATCTTGTTTCTCCATTTCTTCTATAAGTGGCTTATGAAATTCTTTTAAAGATTTTTGAATGCCTAATTTCTCTTCTAATTGTTCTTCATTAAGCCTTCTTTTTTCTTTGTCTAATTTTACTAATTTAATTGAATTGAATCTTTTATTTGCTTTTTAAGCTTTTTTTCTCGTTCGTTCATCTATATGGAATAAATTTTACTGCCAGCAAAAATCATCTTAAATAAGTGAGAGTATAAAAAATAGTAAGAGGATTTTGGTGAAACACATGAATTTGAAGATCCTAATCAACATCCCTTAATGCCTATACATCCTGCTAGATGTGAATTAAATGCACATTCTGGGGGTGAGGTAAAACTAATTTATTAATTAATTTGATATGTAAATATTTAAATTGTGATATATTATTTATATGTGCGAAAGATATAAACAAAACTAAATATTCTAAATTACAAGACACCTATACAATATTTGAAGATATATAAAGAGAAGATATCGTAAAATGTAAGAAACTAAATAAAAAGAAAGAATTATTAGAATTGTATGATAAATATAAAAAAGACGTATTATTTTCTTCTGATTTAAATGAATTTATAACTGCAGATTATTTAGATCCTTCTGTTTTAAATATAGTCGAATATAGTATATAGAAAATATCATTAATGATTGTGTAACTGAAAACAATCAAAGAATTATGGAGGATTTGTATCAGAGGCAGAAAGAAAAATGCTACTTATTTATTTATCACAGAATTTTTATAAAATTCCTACTACTATAAGAAATAATAATTATTTCATATTTTTTGATGAGCATAAATCAAAGGAAATTCATCAAATTATGAGAAACAGATAGAAATTTATCAAAAGAATTTTAAAAAATACATATAAAACTCATTCAAAAGCATTATGGTTTCATTATGTTAGATCTTTTAAATCCTGAAATGAGGTATAGATACCAATTTTGAGCCTATATAAATGGAATATTTAGAAAAAAGAATTTATATTTACAGAAAGAGCTTCACTTGCTTTCACAAGATAAGCATATCTTTATTAGTAAGTTTATTTTAAGCTGAACAGGCGTATCTGCTTTTGTTTTTATACCTCTAGCTGCTTTGAGTCTAAGTGCAGGAATCGTTGAAATAATAGATAAATCTTTAAACGTTTCGGAAAGAAAAGAACAGACAAGCTTATAAATTTTATAAACAATTGCTAAATTTCAAAACGTTATCGGATCAAGAAATATATAAGAGAAGACGAATTTATTCAAACTTTAAAGTATTTTCCTGTAGAAAAGTATATAAAACAAACAACTGAAAGGATATAAATATGTGCACAGAAGAATTCACCCTAAATAAATGGTTTGCAAGTGTAAAACGTTTGTTATTCAATCCTTATCTAAAAATGGGAAATTTAAAGGAGGATGTAAAAAAAGTAGTCAAGTTGGATCAGGTGTATTTCAAATCTGGCTTCATTAAATTATTACCAGATTTAATCTAATTAATATCTGAATTAAGTGAACCAAAAACAGCTAAATACGGTACAGGTTTTACTAATACAGCCATTAACAATTTACCTTTCGAAATGCATTTACCCTGTCACCAATTTACGGGTCCGGGATCTCAGCTAACAAGTAAACAAGACCGGGTAAAACAAGATTAAATCCTGATTTAACTTATAAAGAATGGTCTAAACTAATTAATAGGGTTGATGAAACAGCCTATAGACATGTTTACTATTTAAAAAATAAAGATATCAAAACAAGAAATGAAGTATGTGATAAGAATTAACAAGATACCTTCTTGAAAAGTATATTATGATCCAGAAACTGGTTACTGTGGTATAAATGAGTTAAAAAGGAAAACCGGTAAAAGTAAAAAAAATTAGATTTTTTTTACATGGACAAGATGTGCATAATAGATATAAACCTATTATCAGAAAATTTAAAAGAGTTTATGTATCTCATATCGATGATCAATGGCAAGCTGATTTGTTATTCATCAAACCTTTTAGTAAATATAATGATGGGATGAATTATCTATTAACAGTGACTGATATATTTAGTAAATATGCTTGGGCTATACCTATTAAAAGAAAAACGGGGGAAGTGAGTAAAGCTTTCAAAAAGGTATTTAAAAAGAATTCCTAAAAAATTACAAACAGGTAAAGGAACAGAGTTTATCAATAAACATACTCAACAACTATTTAAAGAAAATAATATACATAAGTTTACAACTGAAAACGTACAAATTAAATGCTCTATCGCTGAACGATTCAATAGAACAATAAACATGAAAATCAGAAAATATTTAGCAGCTAATACTAAAAAATATATTGATGTGTTAGATAAATTAGTTAAAAATTATGATAATTCTTATCGTAGATCTATAAAAATGACACCTGCACAAGCTAGTAAAAAAAATAAATCTCCAGTCTATAAGAATTTATACAAAGAAAAGATAATAAGAAAACCACAATTTAAAATTGGAGATAGTGAGAATATCTAAATATAAAGAGACATACAAGAGGATATAATCCAACCTTTACGGAAGAAATTTTTATTGTATCCGAAGTATTGAAAACGGATCCCATTACTTATAGAATCAAAGATTTAAATATTGAAGAAATAAAAGGAACTTATGAAAAAGAAATGGTAAAATATAATAAAAAAGATGATATACATGAAATTGAAAAAATAATAAAAGAAAGGAAACAAAGTATTTGTAAAATGGTTAGGATATCCAGATGAATTTAATAGTTGGATAGATATACGAGTATAGATCAGTCAAACACTGACCTTTAAAAATAGAAGGAATTTTAACTTACCCAGGTGGTTATTTGATGAAAAGGATATTAACTTTAATTCAGGGGGCCCTGGATGGGGGATCAATCACTCCCCCATAAAATTTGATAGAAATATATATCCTTTAAAAATGCCTATCGTTTTGCTAGGGTTTACAGTGGATAATTTTAAAACTTCCCAGGTGGAGCCCTAAGGATATTTTAATTTTATGATATAATTTCAGGGAGGTAGAGTGTTTCCCCCTATATTATAAACAAGGATTTTAAAACTTCCTAGGGGGATGGCCATCCCCAGGATTTAACAATGTACTGATATTAATTTTTGTAATGGATCCAAAGTGGCTTTAAGAAAATAATAAATCTAATAATTCTAAACTATATTTTATAACTTCAAAGTTTATTTTGTTTTTAGTTAAATTTAAAAAAAATTATGTTTAATTTTTTTTTTAAATCCAGGGGCCTAAACTCTAAGGGCCCTGGATTTTACATATTTAGAATTTATAGATGATTTAACGCGATCGGAAATTACGATCACGTTTGAGAGGTAAATTTATTTAATTTTTGGAAGCAAATAATAGACTAAAAAATTTTATTTCATAATATACAATAAATATTTGACCCCTCCATTTTGGAGGGGTCAAATATTTATTGTATATTCATTAAGGAATTTACAATTTTATTGACGCCGTGAAACACTGCGTCTGAAAAATCCTTAAATCTTTATCAAGTAATTTATAGAATCGATCATATTCTAATATATCACATATATCTTTCCCATAGATTTTCGTTATCATCCATTATATTATACCTTATGAAGAAATAAAATGTAATAATCCTATAGTAAATCAATACGAATACAAACTAAATGAAAAACTTTATTTATATTTGCCTCCTCCCTCATAGCTGGCGTGGGTGAATTCCAGGGTTGATGGCCATCTACCCTGAATTTAAATCTCTTTTTACAATATTTTAAATATCATTTATAAACTGTTCCTCTGTATAATTATTTAATAATTTTATTCCATTATAATATACACTTATATATTCCAATTGTTCTTTTATTCTGTTATACAAATTTATAGCATTAGGATCATATTTCAATTCATAAACAATCTCTGAATTGGGATACATTCTTTTAATCTTTTGATGTTAGTGTTGTAATTTAATCTCTGAGTTCTCATAACATAATAAGATCGTTTTGAAGCTTCATTATTTTTCTTAATGTAAATGTAGATAGTTTTTTTTATGATTAATTGTTTTTGGAGTAATAACTTCTTCAATTTGTTTAAAATTTTCATTTACAATTGTTAAAAGACTCATTTTATTTTTAATATTTTCCAACTTCATTTTTAGTTCTTCATTAATTCGATTAAATTCATGAATGTAATAATTTAACTATATTGTATACTTTATCATAGAAATCCTTTGAAATCCAAATAACTATACTTAATATTAAAATTCCTCTTTAACATATAAGTACCGTTTAATATATTTTTAGTAGTACCTTTCCTTATTTCATACTATATTTTATGGCGGCTCACATCCAAGCCGCCATATTTTTCATCTAAATATTCAATTAATTCTATTGATTCTTTATTTCGTAACCAATTTTTAGCCAAGTTTAAAACTCCTACCTCCTTCTTTACATAGCTTTGTTGCATTAAAATATCCAGTATTCTTATCTATTGCAATTTCAAAATCTCCAAACAATCCTAACCAAATATTATCTTCGATTTGTTCATAACATACATCTCTCAAAGATGAATCCATTATATATTAGCAAACCGTTTTATTCAATACAAATGATTACTTTCGTAGCGACCCCTACAGTTCTCATTCCGGAGGTTTCTATTTCCTTCAGTACGATATCTTATCAGCTAAGCGAAAAGCTTTAAGGACTTTTGAAAAGATTGAAGGACATTTTAAAGGCTTTTATAAGGCCAATCCGTTCCCTCTATCGACATTTGTTGCGACTAAATGCGGGTTTAAATTATCGTGTGAATTTTATTAATAGAAAATAAATGGATCGAATTTTCTATGAAAATGTTGAAATTGTTGAGGAAATAGAATTTCAAGATTCCTTTGAAATCTGATGAGGAAATACCTGAAGAGTATATCAAGGTTTTTAATCAAATCAAACGTTAAAATATTGAGTGATTATGTTGATAAATATTTAAAACAGAGATATTATGGTAGGATTAGTTTTTTTAATAAATTAAAAAGAAAACATAATTTTTATAAGGAAGCTGATATGTTTATAAAATTTTTGGATTTTATGTATTTTGAAAAATCAATCAATTATATGTATTTTATAAAAAATGTGATTATCATGATATTCCGAATTATATTAAAGTTAAGAAAAAATGAAATTTGAAAATATTTGGAATGATTTCTGTTTAAAGAAATAAATCATAATAAACGGAGCACAAAAAATGCACTTTGTAAAGATATTAAACCAAGTTGGAATTTTATCATTGCAAGGTTAATCATCTACAAAGATATTGCAAAACTTGTGACAAAAAAAAGAAAATATGAAGCAATGATCTGTGAATGTAGAAAAACATACAAAAACACATTTATAGACATTTAAAACGTAAGTATCATATAAAGCGTGTCTTGAAAACCCTTTATAAAAATAGCTGTTAATAAATGGAGCATCAACTGAGAACCAAGACAGTGAAAAAGCTTTGATTATTGTAAAAAGTATGGAATTGTTAAATATTCAAAACATAAAAATCAGATATGATTGATTATATTATTGACCAGAGACAAAGACAAAAATTATCAGAAAATTTCCGCTTTGGAAGAGATTTATTTTTAAAATCAAAGAAACCTAGAGGGGGAACCTCAAATCAAGTGTGACACATGCGGAAAATATTGTAAAAACAAACTTATAAAAATCAACATTTACGAAGTTTGACATAGAAATACAACATATAATGATGAAGATATTGAAGTCGAAACATCTTTTGAATACAGATTAAAAACAGAATTAAAAATATCATAATTCCTTTAGAATATCTAGAAGATAAAAGGGAAATAGTTCTTGAAAAAATAAGAGAAATTGTGAGAGAAATAGAATAAAAAATAAATTTACAGTTGTACTGCACATGTTAGAAATCAGGATAAATTTCAAGAGCATTATTTTAAAACTCAAAATCAAATCATTACAAAAACATGATTTAGATACTTTTTATGACTATGCAATCGAAAGGTTAATGAATGAAACAGATGATTTTGAAAGAGGATAAGGATGGTCACTTGTTAAAATTATATATTTAGAACTTAGAATTAACAAATATGATCCATTAAAAGCCTCATCTTATATTGAATTACCAGATACAATTAAAAAGAAAAAGGATGTATTAAATATTAAAAATACTGATAATTGTTTTGCATGGTGTATTTGAGCATACTTAAATCCTGTTGATAGAAGCAATCGTAATCCAGGTAGAAGTAGTAATTACAACATTGAAAATGTGATGAAATAAATAAAAGGAATCAAGGCGCCAGTACCATTACACGATATTAAAAAAATTGAGAAAAATAGTGATATATCTGTTAACGTCTATAGCTATAAAAATAACTACACTATATACCATTTAAAAATTACAGAAACTAAATTTGATACACATGCTAACTTGTTATACATAAAAAAAAGAATGAAAAACTCATAGTTTAATAAAAGATCTCTCTAAATTAGTAAACTCACAAATGAAAAAGAATACTAAGAAAATGTATATATGTGATAGGAGTCTAACCCCCTTCTATTCAGAGGGAAGATTGAAAAATCATGAAATGGATTGTGCAAAACCAAAAAGGCTATAAAAATTAAAATGCCTAAAAAAGATGAATACATAACATTTAAAAACCATCGTAATTCATTAAGAGTACCATTCGTTATCTATGCTGATTTTGAACGTTTATTGAAAAAATAGTTACATGCCAACATTATCCATCTAAATCGTATGCAGCGAAATATCAAAAACATGAACTAGATTCATACTATATTAAATATGAAAATGAGGATTATAAACCTCCAGTTATTTATAGAGGAAAAGATTGTATGTATAAATTTGTAGAAATGTTAAGAGAAGTCAAATAAATTGAAAAAATTTATAAAGATATCAAACCGTTAAAAATGACTAATGAAGATGAAAAACACTTTCAAAAACAGATATCTGTCATATATGTGAACATATAGATGATAAAAAGGTCCGTGATCATGATCACTTGACCTCAAAATATAGAGGCCCAACTCATGAGACATACAATTTAAATTATCAAAATCCTACATTTGTTCCCGTATTCATTCAGAATCTATCAGGATATGATCATCATTTGTTTATCAAAAAACTTGGAAAATATAAAGAAGCTAATGATGTCATTCTAAATGCTGAAGAGAAATACATTTCATTCAGTCAGAGTTGGTAATTTGAAGTTAAGATTCATTCAAATTTATGGCTAGTAGTCTAGATACTTTATCAAAAAATTTAAGAGAATTACCGAAGGATTTAAAAGAAAAATATCCTCCAGTGAAATACACTGGCGGGAAAAATTAAAGGAACAATTATAAAAACTCATGTAACTTGAATGAATTTGCAGCCAAGAAAATAAAACTTGCACACAAGATCTTTATTTTGTCATGCCTGACATCTTCAAAATGCAGAATATCCTATTTCTGTAAAAAAATTAATTTGAATAGAACATAAGAAATGTGATATAAAGTAGGGTTGGGAAAAGTTGGTGTTACAACTTTTTAGAGATACATAGAAAAAATTAATAAGGTGTGTGGTCACCCTAACCGAAATGCAAGTTTTGCAGCGATTTTCCATGCTGTGTATTAGATTGTCCAGGAGTTCCTGCGGTAACAAAGTGTATCCACAATGAATAGCACCCTGTAGCTCCTGAAGAGTGCTAGGTGGGGGCTGCAGTGATGCAAATTGGCGTCCTAGTGCGTCCCACACATGTTCTATCGGATTTAAATCCGAAGAACATGCGGGTCACTCCATCCGCTGGATTCCTACACCCTCAAGATAATCGATCACTAGTGCAGCGTGATGGGGACGCGAATTATCATCCATTAGGAGGAAGTTATTACCAATTGCACCCCTAAACAACTCGACGTAAGGATCAAGAACCTCATCTCTGTATTTTTCAGCATTCACAGCTGCACTGTTAAAAATGTGTAGGTCGATGCGGCCATTCAAAATTATGCCCACCCATATCATGATTCCATCACCTTTGTACCGATGCCTTTCATGGATGTTTTCAGGCTTATTGCTTGTTTCGTTCCCTCCTGATTGTAACACGTCTGGAATCACTCTCCAAACAAAAACGAGACTCATCAGTTAAGAGAACTCGGCTCCAGTCCGTGGTACTCCAGTCACGATGATCTCTGCATCACTGCAACCGGGCGAGTTTTGCAGCCCGAGTAAGTGGGACACAAATCTTGGTTTTCCTTGCATACAGCCCTCTTTTATGCAGCCTGTCACTTACAGTATATCTAGATAGTCGAGTTCCTGTAGCTGCAGCGAAATCCCTTGAAATCTGGACTGACGTCAGTTGCTTATTTCTTTTAGCAATCGTTGCCAAATAACTGTCCTGACAGTCTGTTGTGGCACGTTTTCGACCTTGACCTGGTTGCATACATCCTCAGTGTCTTTAAACTGTTTCCAGACTCTTGGCATGACGCTTTTGGCTACTTTTAGGTCTTTAGACCTGTCAGTTATCTGTCCTCCTTCCATTCTCCCTATTAAACGCCATTTCTCACAATCCGTCAAATGCCTTCGTAACGACATGTTCCACCTTCCACACGCGAAAATTTTATCCAACTACTCGTACAATCCTTGACATTCGAATTGTAAGCAACCTCTTGCACTCCTTTCCACACGTTCCGCGCAAAAATTTGCATATTTCTGTGTAGCGAAGGTGAATCCCATTGGACGACGTGATAACGTTGACCTTGAGTTACCAACCACCTTTCATTGGACTTCACTTAATAGAATTAACATAAAGCACAGTTTTATAGAAGTTCTTTTAATTTTTCCCGCCAGTGTATAACTATTTGCAATCCATGTTTAAAGATACATCTAAATATTATGATGGAGTGAAATTAGATCTGATTACGATGAAAGGTATATATCCATACGATTACATGGATTAAAAAAATAGAGACAAAATTACCTAGTCAAAATAAATTTTATAATCAATTGAATGAATGTGATATATCGGACGGAAATTACAGACATGCACAAAAGGTATGGAAAACTCCGAATAAAAAATTTAGGAGAATCTTCAGATTTATGTCAAATCAAATGTATTAATATTAGCAAATGCTTTTGAAAATTTTAGAAACGTGTCTAAAGACATGAACTAGATCCTGCTTGGTGTTTTACTGCTCCTGGATTATCGTGGAAGGCAATGTTAAAACTACAAAAATTGATTTACAATTCTTAAATAATTATGATATGGCTTTAATGTTGTAAAAAGGAACGAGAGGTGGTGAATTTCAGTGCTGTAATAGATATGGAAAAGCAAATAATAGATATATGAAAAACTATGATAAAAATAAGGAATCTAATTACTTGATGTATCGAGATGCTAAACTAGTATGGATGTGCTATCAGTCAATATCTACTCTATGGAGACTTTAAATGGGTACACAATAAATGTGAATGGGGGAAATTTATCAATACTCCTGATAACTCAGAGACTGGATACATCTTAGAAGTCGATTTGGAATATCCAAAAGAATTACATGATGATTTCAGATCTACATTAGCTCCTGAAAATAGAATTCCAGATGGATCCAAATAAAGCAAATTATTAACGACTTTACACGATAAAGAGCATTATGTCGTTCATTATAGAAGTTTGAAGCAATATTTGAATAGGGGATTGAAATTGAAAAACTTTCAGAGTTTTAGAGTTTAAACAGTCACCATGGTTAAAAAAATATATCGATTAAATACTAAAGAGAGAACTAAAGCGAGTAATGACTTTGAAAAAGATTTCTAAGAGTTGATGAACAATTCTGTATTTGGAAAGACGATGGAAAATATTCGAAAGAGAATAAATGTAAAATTATGTAATAATTATAAATAAATTGAGAAAAACTAATTTCTAAGCCGAATTTTAAAGGTACGACTATATTTGATGAAAGTTTAATAGCTATTCATATGAATATGACAGAGGTGTATTTTAATAAACCAATCTATGTAGGAATGAATATATTAGACTTATCAAAACATTTGATGTATGATTTTCATTATAACGTTATGAAACCCAAATATGAGGATAAAATTAAATTACTTTATATAGATACAGATAGTTTTATATATGAAATCAAAATAGATTATTTTTATGAAGAAATGAAAACTATGATTGATTATTTTGATACTTCAAATTATCAGAAAAATAATCCATATAACAGATAGTGAGTAAAAAAGTATTGGGTAAAATGAAGGATGAAAATAATGGTGTGATTATGAAAGAGTTTGTAGGATTAAGAAGATGTATGCTACTAAAACCCAAGAAAAAATATAAAAAAATCAAAAGGAGTTAAAAGATCTGTAGTTGAAAATAGAATTTCATTTGAAGATTATAAAGACTGTCTATTTAATAAAACTGATCATTATAGAACTATGAATTTAATTAGAAGCGTAAAACATGAAATATATTCAGTTCAATGAATAAGCTTTATCTCCAACAGATAAGAGATATATCTTAGAAGATAGAATCTATACCAGAGCATTAGGTTATTACGATTCAAAATAAGTAAAATAAATAAATAATACATGATATAACTCTTATAAATATTCAAGGTTTCGTTTTCCCGAATCGTAAGATAGCAAGGGAAATAAGCTGGATGCATTTTAAACAACCTATCGGTGAAACGTTATCCGTGTTTACTTCCGACTGTGAGTTGGATGAACAAGAATGAAAAATAATAAAGGAATGTAGTAATAAAGTTCATGGTTTAAGATTGAAAAGATATCCAAATAATAAGGAACTCTGGATAAATAATAATGAATTAAAAACGTATATTAAAAATTTACATGATTTGTATGGTGGAACATTTTCAAATAAAGGAGGGATTATGGAAAAAGAAATAATCGAAGAGTCTTTTAACTTAAATTTTTTACCTAAATGTGCTAAAATATTAGTGCCCGGCTGTTCCTTGAGGAAATGTATGTATTATAAAACTGTCTTAAAAATGAGATATAATAAATAGTTATGGAATCAAATGAAACAAAAGAATTTCAAGAAATTAGAACTCTTCAGAAATGATCCAAAAGTTTGTGATTTAACACTGAAAAAATAAGAGATTTAAGATTTGAATATGCTGATGTAAAAAGAGGAAGACAGTTTGAAATTAGTTTTATAAAATTCTTAAAACAATTATGTGAATTAATTAATAACTCTGAAAGTGAAAATAAAAAAGAAGCTTAAACTTCACTAACTGGCTATTTAGAGGCAGATTGGTATCTTAATCAAAATTTCAGAGAAAAAGCAATTTATTTCTTTGGATGAGTTATTCGATAACATTAAAACTTTAAATTATGAAATAGATGAAACTGAAGAGATATCCAATATATGCGAACATTTGATAGATATTCTTGAAGAATGTGAAGATGAATACCCTGATATTGAAAAATTATTCTTAAATAATCTTAATAAAATTCATAGTATAGTCAAGAAATGATAATAAACTAGACAATCAAAATTTTAAGTGAAATTCAAAACTTTAAATTTTAGAAATTTTGTAAAATATCAAAAAGAGAATTCTTAAATAAAATTGAAATTAAAAAAAATTGTCTTTTGATTTACCTAAATGTGCTAAAATAATAGGACCTGGATGTTCATTGAGGAAATGTATGCATTATAAAAACTACCTTCTAAATAATGGAATTACATGAATCACTTGAGACATTAAGAAATGAAATTTGTTTTAATCAGGAAATTTACTTTGAAAATGGAATAGGAGGATAAATACGTAAAAGATCTAGATTTTGTGAAGATTTATTTGAATTATTTAAAGATTATAATTTTTCTGAACTTAAAACATTAATTTCAAAATACCTGAGAGAATTAAATAAATTAATTAATACACTTGAATATGAGGAAGTGAAGAAAAGAAGTTTAAAATTTCTGAGACAAAATATGAATTTCAAAAATATTAAAAAAAAATTCTATACAAATGAATAATAATAAGGATTACCAAGTTGATGAATGCGAACTTCTCTTTGAAGCACCTATAACAATTGCTTTAGAGATTGGTAAAAAAAATTATATGTGGTGCAGTTGTTATCATAGGTGGTGCGATTGCAATTTCACTATGGACTGCTTCAATTTGTTTAATTATTGCTTGGTCACCCTTTTGGTTTACAATAAGTCTCAAGTATATATTAAAAAAATACACAAGGAAAAATATCCTATCGTGAATATATGCTTAAAAAATTTATAAGAAATATTTAAAAAAATAATTCTGCAAATATCATTGAATTTAATTTTTTACTTAAATAAAGATAGCTCCGTTTTGAGGCTTTCTTTTTTTTCACGTTTTTCTCTTCAAAATTACATAAAAATGACTTTTTTATCAAAATAAGTGGTAAATGGAAATTTATGCAAAATATAGTGTTTTTCGCTGTAACATGTATAGATTTTTACGCTCTATCCCTGTTTTTATTGAATTTGTGTCCGTCGTCCAAAGTATGGGGCAGAACATACCAGAACATATGCATACTACTCACACTTGACAGCACATTTTAAATTTATTTTTAAAATACGAGTTTGAAACAATTCATCGCATTTGTCTTTTCCCCGTCGGTAGATACAGGCATCATTCTCCAGCGAATTCAAATTTATTATCAAAAGTTGCGTTTTTCACTAATGGATCGCCCTAATGGACACTACGCCTCGGTATTTTATTTACATCCGAAGATTTATTTGGCGAGTGGATTTACTTTATGTTTCTAGCTGTTGCCACACAACAACAAATACAAATGAGATCTGTCGAGTGCGAAATATATATAGATTCTGTCAATAATGATTCTTTTAAAGACACCATTCCGTCATTTTTATACATCTGAATTTAGATTTTGAATTTCAAATGAGAACCAACTAAAAATCTATTTTATGATTAATCTTACACCTTAAAAAGGATGGTAGTTAATTAACGAACTGGAGCAACAAAACGGGCTATTGGTGACGATCTGAGATCAATCCCCAAGGGAAAGATCCGCGAGGACAACGCCATGTAATTTTGAATCACGGTCAGATGACGAGGCAACACCTGAGCTGGCATCCCACTCTCCGAAAAGACGCTTCGGGCTCAATTCGACTCCCCCTGCATATTTTGGCGTCGGTCATGTGATACGTTTCAACGAATCAGAACAAGCCATATTGCGTGGTATTGCATCATTCCAGTTTCCAGTTGAATAGCATCTTCAGTGCTTCAACTTTAAATTCAGCGATCCCACATGGATTTCACGAAGATAATTATCAATGACAGAAGTATAATATTCTGTACAAGACAGAAAGAGAGGAACTAGTTTAAGGAAAGGATGTAAACACAGTGGAGGATCATGGGAAAATATAACGACGCCATCTACAGATGCGCGGGATTTTGCGCGCAACGGTGACTGTGAAAGGTCGAACGTGTTTCGCCAGTGAGAAAAACGGGCTTTGCCAGAGTGAACACGCCTTCAGAATCGTTTATAATCTCGTCTATTTATTCTCCTACATGTAAACAGCTCAGGTGTTGCCTCGTCATCTGACCGTGGTTCAAAATTACGTGGTGTTGTCCTCGGATCTTTCCCTTTGGGATTGATCCCGGACCGTCACCAATAGCCCATTGTGTTGCTCCAGTGTGACGTTAATTGAAATACCCCCCCCTACATGTAAACACACAGGAATAGATACTCGAGTCATTTGTTACAAAAGTCACTAGACACGAAATCCCGCATGCCTCATCTGCTATCCGACAAGACATGGTAATACCCCGTTGTGTTGCTGCAGTGTGACGTTAATTAAAAACCTACCGACAAGGCATCGTGTCGAACGATATCACAAACATCTACACTCTAGTTTACTGAATTATTAAAATTGGTCTGAAGCATAATTCTGAAGAAAACGCCTACTGGATTGCATAAAATCATGGTGCTTATTGTGATATCTACTGATTCTTGAAGGGGGTCTCTAACTTTTCCAAACGTTATTAGCAAGACGATTATACTATAACACGCCGATTAATATTAAAAGGAGACTCAAAGCATATGTAGAATACCAATAAAACTGAATGCAAAAAGTGCATGCGTGTTGTTTGAATTAAGAATTTGTTTGGATCGAGCTCCAAGCTCAGATACACTGAAGGCATAGAACATAGGCTGGTATTCAAAAAGGATCCGCTATTGTCCCAGGGATTATTAGTATATGTATTGTCTGTCCTATAAGTTTTGTTTTACTTTTAAGGTAAGATTTACTTTGTATTAAATATATATTATTTTTCAATAAATATCCAGTTTAGGTTCATTTTATGTATAAGAATAAAATTTGATAAGATTTTAAAAACATTTTGTTGCGAGTAAAAAATAAATCTTGATCTAAGAAAATTATTTAAGTTAAACTGTTTTGATGATAGATGAGGGGTGATAACATTTCAAGTAAAAAGGTAGGTCGTTGTGAATTAACGTCACACTGGAACACAACGGGCTATTGACGACGGCCCGGGATCCGAGGATAACACCTCGCAATTTGATGACGAGTAAAAAAAGGGAGGTACATACTTTTCGGGGGGGGGGGTTTCAATTACCGTCACACTGGAGCAACACAACGGGCTATTGGTGACGGTCCGGGATCAATCCCAAAGGGAAAGATCCGAGGACAACACCACGTAATTTTGAACCACGGTCAGATGACGAGGCAACACCTGAGCTGGCACCCCACTCTCCAAACTTCCACACCACGCCAACGTGAGGACATTTGAGGCCACGACAGATTTAACGTGCACCAGCCCCCTTTGTACACGACGGTGTTTGGCTGGATTCGAACTCGCAACCCTTCGGTTGCTAGTCCGTTGCTCTTCCAACCGGGCCACCGCGGCCCCACATACTTTTCGGGGGGGTATTTCAATTAACGTCACACTGGAGCAACACAACGGGCTATTGGTGACGGTCCGGGATCAATCCCAAAGGGAAAGATCCGAGGACAACACCACGTAATTTTGAACCACGGTCAGATGACGAGGCAACACCTGAGCTGGCACCCCACTCTCCAAACTTCCACACCACGCCAACGTGAGGACATTTGAGGCCACGACAGATTTAACGTGCACCAGCCCCCTTTGTACACGACTGTGTTTGGCTGGATTCGAACTCGCAACCCTTTGGTTGCAAGTCCATTACTCTTCCAACAGGGCCACCGTGGCCCTTATACTTTTCGGAAAACACTGCGCTCAAATATTAATTTTCGTTAAAATTATTGGCAATATATTGGCAACCCCGTTTGCGAAAACTCACTTTTCGGAAAGTCACAGGCTCAACTAAGCGGAACTCGGAGTGAGACAGAAGTATCACGTTTTCAGGCGATTTAGAGTCTAAAATATTAAGTGTTGTTATATTCAGCGAAATCTCAGTCAAAATGCTCGACTGTTTTATAAATGGCGTGTCCTCCGCAGTTGTCTCGATGAAGTATTTACACTTCGTTCTCATTTTCTGCTTCAGTTGCCTCACATAGATGGCTGAAAGAATATTTATTGCCTATTTGAAAAAGCCCAGCTAAGATAAAATTGCAGTACGCAGTATTTAGGGATTGGTAAGTATGTTTACATTTTCCTGCGAGATCTAGAAATTGACGAAATTTGTTATTTCCCTGTTGGTTCTTTTAAAGAATACATTGGAATGGCTCAGTTTCGGCTAAAATTTAAATTATTTGTGGAAAGGTTTTGTGGAAAGGTTTTTTTCAGTGTAATTTACTATCGGAGACGAGTAAACAAACTATCAGTTTTTGGTTAGTTTCTCTGCGGTATGTTTGCTACACGTGCAAACAAGAAATACGTTTAATTGGTAACGTTTTGTTGAAAAAAAAATAAAACCAATTCATTCGAGACTTGAAACAACAATTGGGGTGTAAATGCTTATAAATTTATTCGTTATTTATTCGTACTTTAATACAGATTACTCCGGTTGCATGGCAGCGAAACAAGACCAAAAGTACAGAACATGCAACAGAGAAAAACGCAATACAAATCATGCAACATAAACTACACCATATAACTACAAAACAAAATTACATAAGCACAGAAAAATACTGACTATAAGTCAATTTTGTATATTATCAGTGTTTTGCATATTATCCGTGTAATTTTGTTTATTACCAGTACGTTTATATAAAAAAAGTCAGTATGCTGATATTTTATGTCAGTATGCTAATATCAGTCAGTATGTTGATATTTTATGTCAGTATGCTAATATCAGTCAATATGCTGATATTTTTTTGTATATTATCAGTACTGACATATAGTCAGTATTGTTCGAAATAAAAAAATCATGATCTAAAAATCACAGAAAAAAAATCAAACTAAATTTTCAAGCTTAAAGTTATAAAACTACTAAAATGTATTAAATCGTCAAAGAAAATATGGATTAGGTGTAAACTATTGATCGCGTTCTGACAAATTGGACTTAGTAGATTTTTCAAATAATTTTTACTGAAAACGTTTCCTGAAAAACAAATTTATTGCGAGTAGGTAGGAAGGTACTTGAAGTAACATCACACTGGAGCAACACAAGGGGCTATTGGCTACGTTCCGTGCTCAATCTAGAAGGGAAAGATTCAAGTGCAACCTCTCGCAATTTTAAACCAGTAGGATGACGAGGTCAACACCTGAGCTGGCACCCCACTCCAACGTGTGGACATTTGAGACCACGTCAGATTTAACGTGCATTGGCCCATGCGTACACAATAGTCTTTGGATGGACCGAGTTTCGAAATCGGAAGATATCAAGGATTAGGGTAAACTATTGATCGTTCTAACAAATAATTGGGTTGATATTTCAAATAATTTTTGGCTGAAAACTTTTCCTGAAAAATAATTTTATTGCTCGCATAAGAGGCTGCACGAATATTTATCTCATTGAATAGGCTGGTACAATTTATTTTATTCTGTTACAAATAATGCAGTTTGCGTTGCGCAATGTAATATAATTCGAGTTCAACCCTCCAAGTGGCGTCGACGAGATATATCGTCCAACAAGATCTGATCAATTTTGCTAATGACGATATATCTCATCAAGATATTGACGATTTTTTCATGATGGCGAGATCAAGATCTGGTCAGTTTTCTAATCACGAGATACCTCGTTCATCAAATCTGGTCAGTTTTCTTATCTACAAGATACCTCGTCGAGATTACAAGGATTAATAAAGACAGTGTGAACCGAAGAATTATTTGAACTGTCTCAAAATGTATATCGGAAAATCAAAATTAACGATAGCAATGTGGATCGACGTAAAGCACTCCAAGCCATCATCTTTTGCAAGTCGAGCCATCTTTTGCAAGTCGAGCCATCTTTTGCAAGTCGAGTCATGTTTTGCAAGCCGTAAATACAAGCCATGTACAGTCGTCTACAGACGAATCGAAATGCCACAAGATATCTCCAATCCAGTTAGTTATGGTTTTATACAAAAAAATAATGAGTATGTATTTGTATTTAAGGATGTAGAAAGTCCCATATTTCCATCTTACCTAACAAGGTTTTAAAAAATCAATTCGGTCCTGTGATGAAATCGGCATACTTCTACACTACATCACATTCAAATTTTTGAAATAGGCTAAATAAGCTATTGCCTAAATAAGCCAACCTACCTACGAAGTTTCCTCACTTTCATGTGCCTATAAAGGCACATGAAAGTAAGGAAACTTGGTAGGTCGGTTGTTGAATTGACGCCCCCTGGCGCAACACAACGTGGTTATTGGTGACGGTTTGGAATCAATTCGAGGACAATACCTTGAAATTTTGAATCACGGTCAAATTAAGAGATCAATACCTGAGCTGGCTTTCCACTCTCCGAACTTCCACACCACGCCAACGCAAAATTGATCAGATCTTGATGGACGAGATATCTCGTCGAAACGACTTGGAGGGTTAAGTTCATTATTGTCTGCCTCTTGCCTGTCATATTTTATAGTTCACAAATACTAAGTCAAAATTACTACAATGCGGAGACTTAATGAGAAAAGTACAAAATCATCAGACTTTATTGTATCTAATTAAATGTGTTAAATTTGTGGAAACTAAATGTGCCTTGTTCTGACTCAAGTTTGTAATTCGTACAATTACCTCACAATTTAAAAGTAGTAGTGAAATATTTATCATAAAAATAAGTAATTTAGAATGAACTGGAAAGAACAATACTCTAGCAAAGGAAAGCAAACCCTTTAGAAAAATACGAAAAACAGCGAAGGTGGCAAGATGTAACGGCAAATTTTCACATTTGGGAAAATAATATCCATTTTCGAAATAAATCAGCGTGTAAGAACAAGTAACATTTTTATAAGCATAAATAAAGGAATTAAAATTTGTAGTATGTGCTTCACGTTTTATACTATTTCGGTTATGTATTGATAAAAGCTGTCAGACGTGAATTGAGACTACAAAATGTTTCGAAAACATGTGGCAGAATCGTAAAGGATGGTAGAGTGGCCCAAAATAAACATTCTTTGTCAAAGAATGTATCCGAAAATGTAGCGTTTAGGTGGTAAATGGCGCTGTTTATCTCAGTCGATAACATCGTTTTCTGTGACGTAAGGCGTAGATCCCCATAGAGAAAGTATAAAAAGAGTGATCAATGGTAACCTTTCTATTTTCCCAGGATCATGTTACCCAAACTAGTAATTTTACCCTTGGACTACTTTCGTTTGCAGGGTGAAAGCGAACTTTTCTCATGATTCATCCACGAGAAGCGTGAAGACGCCCATAAATTGATTCACCATCTGATTGGTCCGTATGATAGGTAGGTTTTTATTAACGTCTCACTGGAGCAACACAACGGGCTATTGGCGATCGTCCGGGATCAAACCAGAAGGGAGAGATCAGATGGTCCGTATGACAGTTAGGCTTTTGTCGCCACTCTTCAGAAAGGCGCATTCACATACCTACCATGGCGTAAGATCGTATATCGCCAAACGAGGCGATAAGAGGCCAAATCGGCCAACCAAATAAAAATTTTCACGGAGTAGTCACGTGACTACTAGTCGACATGTTGGTCACTCAACTCCTCTCAATAGCAATGCTCAGTCTTCTTATATTTCACGTTTGTCATTCCCCGCGTGCTAGTATTTTCAAAGGAAGGCTCCAAATTCATTCGATGCATGCCGTTGAAAATCCGAGCGAGGAATAACGCTCGGGAATGAACGAAAAATAATTACTTTAAGATTCTGTGATTTTTTCGCTTTGCGCCTGCCCCAGTTTCAATGGATGCCACCCCATTATCGTATCCTAAGAAACGAGACAACAGATGCCTTGGCAGAAATAGTTACAATAGTTACCCAATCCTCTTACCATTAGATCACTTATTCATTCCGTCACCTATAATTCAACTGAAAATTAAAGCCGACAAACAGATAAGACTTGAGGGAAGAATCTAAAACAACCAATGAGAGTGTCCTCGAATTTCCGAATCCCATTAAAAGGAAAGACTGCAGTGACCTTTAAATTGCCTTACTCCAACTCCACAGAATCAGAATTTCAAACAGTCCCAGGTGTCGCCAATGGGGATAGGGTGAGTGATGATCATCGTCTCATCTCTCCAGCCTGGTCTGAAAGCAGTTCCTCACCCAAGGGGGTAGGTGAGTCTTGGGCCTTCCTCCCAAAGCGATAAAAATAAAATGCTCTATCGATTTGAGACATTATTTGAAGATAAGTCGATTGTTAACAAATTCTATACCAATCTAATGAAGGGTTGAATTCATGGATAAAGTTAATTTCAGATACACTACATTACGCTTTGGTGTCTAGAGGTTTCTATTCTTTCTTCTGATTATGACTGTTTGTCAGCTTCGATTCCTCCTTTGATGCATTTCTCTTGTGTGTCAGCAAAATTTTCCTTGCATGTGCATGTCCGTTCACATGATGTTGTTTGGTACAGCTTAGAAAAATATGGTTCTTGCGCCATAAAACAAACCCAACAATCTTCTAATGCGGACCGCAGAAAAAGAAACATGAAGAAAAACCGATCTTATAGTGATTCAATTCATTTCAAGTTATAAGTGGTATAAATTTCCACCCTTTTCCGTAACTCATTACCATCGAGTTGTAAGTGGAGCAGATCCCATTCCTGTATCTTACCCTGAGTGTATTTCTCTCTTCTGTGTCAGTAAAACCATAGAGGTATAATAGTGATTAATGGTAACCTTTTTGTGTTCAGGATCACGTGACCGAAACTAGTAGTAACGTAACCTCAACTACTTTCGTCTGCAGGAAGGAAATGAACATTCACCAACGGATTGATCCATGGACGGGAGACGACGACCATCCATTGATTCATCATCTGATTGGTCCGCTCGATATAGTACTAGACTGGCTATTTCACCATTTTTGTCGTGTCTTCATAGAAATGCGCATTCACACATCTACCCTGTCATGCGATGTTGCATCCCAAAGGATGTGATAAAATGCCAAATCACTCAACCAAATAAATTTTTCAGAGCAGTCACCTAACTGCTAATTGACATATTAGTCACATCTTCTCAGGAGCTATACTCAGCCTACTTACATTTCACGTCTATGAGTATACCTTTTCTTGCATGTATGAACTAGACATACTATGTCATACTAAATGCAGGTGGCGGTAGTGTTTCTAGAGCGAAATGTGTTTCTTGTACGCAATCCGAACGTGTGACGTCACTTGGCTTGTTTTTCAAATACGATTTCAGCATGTCGTCAATAAAACTTCCAAAGAATGAAGTATTAATTGAAAAAAGAAGGCAGATTGTTCAACATCAATTAGATTAAATGCCAAACGTTGTCAAAAGGACAATACATTTTAAGGGAACCTTGATATGTATACTTCTAGAGCATTTGGTAGCGGAAGTAAAATCTTCGCTTTCCACCTAGTTTATTTGATTACATTGTGAACTCTCACTTGTCCATTACTTGATGTAGTCTGTCCTGTGTTTGACGCAACTTAGCCAAATATGATCCTTGTGCCATAAAATCCAACCAACTAACCTTAACTATGGTTTCCTTATGGTGGTAAGTTAATTTATCACCATAAGGAACAGTAGTGGGATGGAGTGGTCGATTGGCGATATTTTACAAAGAGAAGGGATGTGAAACAGGAAATCACACTTGCCAAAAGTATTGCTTTAAGAAACCAGTGCTCGTTTCCAACACTTCAACATTCACGTCCTCAGTTTTAAATATTGGATCATCCCATAAGTAATGCAATTATTATTTATTAGTCCAAATCAATGATGCAATGTTTTGAGATTATTGCGTAATCCTAAAATGTGCATGTTTTGCTAGAATTAACAAAATGTTTTAAGTAATTGTGTGTCGCTTTAATTCTTCCCACATAAATTTAAGAGTGAAAATAGTTATCAGTTATCAAACATTATTTATATTATGAGCTGCTCCTGAAAATTAAACCATCATTAAAGAGCCGTAGTGCGAACATCTAAGACTACTAAACCAAGCTATTGATGAAAAAGATTTGCACTACTAACATAAAATCAAATCAACTAACATCAAATTGTATTAACATAAAGAGTGTTTTTTCATCATGACAACATTCGAACACACAAGGCACGAGAAAAGTTAAGACAATTTGAAAGGGAAATTACGACGCATCCACCATATTCTCCTGATCTGGAATCGTCACATTACTATTTTTTTGGAGCCATCAAAACCACCTTTAGGGAAATATTTTGAATTCCGAATACGATATCCCGAAGAGAGCTCGATTAATTCTTTGAATTAAAACTCCATATCGCCAGAGATTGAAAATTTAAAATTAACTCTCCTAGGGGTTGTGACGACGAGGTATCTCGTCGTTAGAAAACTGTCCAGATCTCGATCTCGTCATCATAAAAATCATAAAATATCGGCAATATCTTGTTGAGATAACTCGTCATTAGCAAAATTGGTCAGATTTTGAGGGACGATATATTTTGTCCAAACCACTTGGAGGGTCAGACCACAAGTTGTACATAAAATGATAAATGTCTTAAATCAAAGTTGACTCTATTTTTGTATTATTTTATTTATTTTTTAAAACTTTGTATCACACACAAGTACTAGCAGTTGTACTTGATAGTGGTTGATTTGGATTTAATGGCGCAAGGTCCAGAAGTAGATTAGCTGTGCCAAACACATGACAACGTAACCCAATATGCGAAAAAAATTAAGTTTCATTTGTCCAACCAATAATAAAAAGTAGATTTAAAAATAATACTTGAAGTAATTGAATTTAAAAATAAATATTCAAACGCCACGATTAAGTAGTGAAATATGAGATTATCGTCGTCATAGTTAAAAGTTTTGATGAATTGTAAGAAACGGGAGGTAAAAACGTTAGATGAAATTTAATAATTTTATGCTTCGTAAAAATTTAAAAATATTTGGGTGGGGAATTTCTCCGATCAAATCTTGTAAGTTTAAAATTGATGAATTAAAAAAATATTGGCGGTGATGATTAATTGGACAATCAATTAAAATATGTTGGATAGTAAAAGGAACCACACACGTGCCACATACATGTAGTCTCTCCTCTACAATAAAAGATAACGTGTCTATTCGACGTCGTGTAAAACGTGTCTATTCGAAGATGAGTTAATAGTACATCTGAGTGTCGTACAGGTAGGCTAAAACGAAATGATTGGCCGGACGCTGTGGAGTTTGCTACGACTTCATTGCTCCAGTTCTGCCATTCTTTCCACACGATGTCTCGGACAGCTTGTCGGAGATTATCGTATGGAACGTTTATATTTAATGGAGTCACAGCTTTTTCGGTTGCAACATCCACCAGTTCATTTCCAGTAATTCCGATGTGTCCCGGTATCCAACAAAAAGCGATACCGAAACCACATCGGATGAGTGTTTCTCTATGAATTTTGAAAACTTCAAATACCATAGAAAGTTTACAACACTCCGATGTTAAGGATTCCAATACATTCTTGGAATCTATATATAATAAAATTGCCAACTTCCTAGACTTAAAATATATTTTAATGCTTTGTATATGGTTAAAAACTCTGCAGTGAAAACTGAAACAATAGATGGAAGTGAATAACTAAAAGTAATAGGGTCACAAAGGCGCAGCCGGCATAATTTACCGTCTTTAACCCACCCGTCCATGTAGACGGCTGAGTGATGACTAAAATGATGACGATGGGAATTAAAAAGTTGTTTATAAATGATCGGACTTGTGTGACCTATCGTAACCATGAAATAAGTTTAAAAAGGATAAATTTGGAGATTCTCAGGGTGGATAGTTAAAAAGAGGTCTTTCAGCAACATTTAGAGTTAAGAGGGGTATCTCCCAGGGCGTTTCTCATGTGTAAACCAAATGGAGGGATATAAGAAGGGCGATTTCTAAAGAGACGGTAGTGTGAATTGTCCAAGAGTAAATTTCGCAATGGATGAGTGGGATGACTCAAAATGCGATAAAGTAGAAGCGACAACAAAAGACGTGTAGAAGCCAAAGATTGTTCTTGGCTAACTACATAAGCTTTTGACTGGTGAGGTTCTGAAGGCTCCAGAACAGATCCTCAGTGCGGTGTGATGCACAGCATCGAGCTTCCGTAACAGACTGACGGGTGGAACTATAGGTTGTACACCCATAGTCAAGTCTTGAACGAATTATAGCTCGATAGATATTGATCATGGAGGATGGATCTGCTCCCCAAGATGTTTTTGAGAGTACCTTTGGAATATTAAGCTTTTTCACACAAGACATCAACAGCTGCACGACATGGGAGAGGAAGGTAAGTTTCTGGTCGAAAATCATGCCTAGAAATCTTTGTCCTGCACTGCAAACCTAATACCACCAAGGAAAATCTCTGGGTCAGGATGCAAGTTCCGACGTCGACAGAAATGAACGCAGGATGGCTTCTGAGCGGTGAAGCTGAAACCGTTGTCAATACTTCACTTCATCAAGCGAGAGACAGCTGCCTGAAGTTGTCGCACGACGTACCGCATGTCATTTCCTTGGCAATGAATGCTCAAGTCATCCACGTGCATATTACTTTGGACAGTTGGAGGTTGTTCGCGCCTTGGCGACTCAAGTTTCTTGGCGTCATCGCTTGTGATTGGCGAGCGCCAATTGGCTCGGAACTGAGCAGTTAAAAAGAGGAAGCCAAAGTTTGCAGTCAGAACTACTGAAGCGGTAGATAGGCTACTGCTGTTTTTGATGCGATTAGGAGATCGCAAGCGTTCCTTTCGGGAACCACCTTTTGATGCGATTTGGATATCGCAAGCGTACCTTTCGGAACCACCTTGTCCATATTGTCGATCTTGTTAAACTTGAATAAATTGTTAGTTTCAATACAGTCCACTTCTTGCCACTTTGGTGGGGCTCGACAGAGGTAATTGGTTTAAAATATCATTTATTTTGATGGAAAATAAGGTTACGCTGAGAATGCATCCTTGAGGAACACCCTCTTGGATACGAATATCTGACAAATGTGAGCCAATTCTAACTTGAAACTGTCGAAAGGCTAAGAAATTCTGAAAAAAAAATCGGCAGATTTCCCCGGAAACCAAGAGAATGCAGATCACGGAGGGTTCGGTATCGCCAGGTGCGATCATACGCTTTTTCCATGTCGAAAAAAATGGAGAAAAGGTGATTTCATCCTAGGAACGCCCGGTGAGCTTGAGTCTAGAGGGATAAGATGTCATCCACCGTTGAGCGGCCAACCCTGAATCCGCTTTGAAATGGAGAAAGAGCCTGAGTTGTCTCTAAGATGTAAGACATGAATTTACCAACTTTTCAAAAAGCTTACACATGCAGCTGGTGAGTGCGATTGGCCTATAGTTATATGGATTAGTTGGATCCTTTTCAGCTTTTTGAAAACGTACAACAATGGCCTGTCTCTAAGCCAAAGTGAAGGCATGTTCCTCCCATATGCGATTATATAGATGCAATAGGATATAAAAGGAGTGACGGGAAAGATGTATCATTACATACGAAATGCCATCAGGACCAGGTGCAGTTATTCTGGTCCTTTTAAGGCATCGTGTCAACTCCTTTTCTTTGAATCGACAGTTATAAGAGAGCTCGGATCGAGAATGGAAAATAATACGATGGGATTCAACACGATGTTTTGTGCGTTGGAATGCCTCTGGATAGGTGTTAGAAGAGGAAGCTGCGGAGAAAGCTCGTGCAATGACAGTAGGGAGAATATGGGGATAGTAAATTGTGTGGATTGGTTGAGTTGTTTGCCTCCTGCTGCTGAGTGAAGTTGAGTTGTTTTTTGAATCGATTTTGAGCTGTTTATATGCTGCTTGTTTACAGTTTGGATCTGCACTTTTCACCCTTGTTGGAAGTCGGCGGCGCTGGTTGAGCTGTTTCGCTCCTGCTGCTGAGGAAGTGGAGATGTTTGCTTCCCGCGAGTGTGGGGAAAAACCACATGAGTTTCAAGTGAATGAGTGTTTGTCATATACGTATTACACGCTGGGAATTGAATCTTCTGAATATATCGGATGATAGGAAATGTCATTGTCTTGTATTGGCTCGGACGGAATTCACGAATGACGTATAATCCGAACATAAGTTTTCACTTGAACACTCCATCAGTGATTTAAAAGGGTTGGTAAATTAAAGTTCTAATTAAGAGTGACATGAGGAGATGAGTTCTGTGACAGATCTGATCTGTGATACCGGATGCGATCGAATAATCAACTCCTTTGCCTATCGACTATTCAGAAATATTTGAATAAGCATTCTGTTTGCAAGTTAATTCATGCATCAATGTAATTGAGGACAGTGGTAGGTCTCAACTCACTATCGCCTTCGCAGTGTGGGGCGTATTGAACTACAGACCCAATTGGCTTCGATTAACTAGTCGTACCACCATTGCCGAGGTGAAGGATGTTTCCAACCGGACTCTTGACAAATGGAATTTAGCTTATATTCATGACGTTGCATTGACCAATCAGCTTTGAGAGATCTACATAAACGAACAACTTGACCACTAGGATTCATTATACTATCTACACTTGTGTTTAGCTCACTAGTTAGAGCTCCGCTTTCTCTCGCGATTAACTTGAAAAATATCAATCCTGTCTATTGAAGAAGCGTTCGAAAGTAGTGAATTTCCAATGACCGATGCTGACTGCCATGGATTTTAGGATAACACTTCGACTCAACTGAACCAGCCCTTTGATACATCCCAGCAGTCGAGACAATCGGCCGAACTATTCACCTGCGCGGTATGTGTGTGATACTACTTTTATACTTTATCACAATCTCACACATCAGAAAGCTGTTCACCGGAATCGCAGCCATCAATGTTCTCAGTGCGATGCAAGCTCCAACCGTAAAGACGCGCTGAAACGACATGCGAAGAAGCATGAAAAGCCCCAGAAACGAAAAGCCGTAGATGCTAGACCCTCCTCCAAGCGAGTCTGCACCGACCCAATACCTACATCGAATGCGGATAGCTCTAGGAACCGACCTGCGAAGCATCGATGTCTCGACACGTTCGATGTGCAGTGTATCCGCCCTACCCAGGAAACCAGGCACGATCTCAAAGTGTTTCTTTACACGTTTCTAGATGAAATCGCTCAGCGAATTCAGGATGCCGTCATCTCCGAAAACTGCATCAAATATTACTTAAACGTAATCGTCCGATTTACTCATCGCTTAACCGAAGAGAGCGAATTGTAGGTCCAGATAAAGAATTGACTAGAAATCCCCCACCACTTACCGTGGTCCTCACACTGTAGGTAACTTTCTAGAGAGCCTACTTTATGAAGAAACGAACATTCTGATCATCGATTATATAGGCGAAGCCGCACAGGGAACGCGTTCGGCAACGGGGACTGTGAAAGGGTGTGATGATTGGGGAGACATGTAGACTTTTTCACTAATATGCATTCGAAGTCTGCAGAAATAACATGGAACACTTAATTGAAAATTGTGGTTTTCGAACTGCAGCCATTTGTCCCTCCTCGGGCATCTTAATTTTTTGCGGTCCATGGCTCCTGCAATTTTTAATCTGCGCAGTAAGAGCGGTTTGGGTGCAAAATCTGTGGAGGCAATAATTACAATAGAAAGCTTTGGCGTTATGTTTGGTAAGGTCAATCAGCAGAGAACTCATGCATTTTATATAGCAATAGTGCCTACTATCACCCTCCGAAATAAGTAACAAATTTATGTTTGATTAGTTCAGACATCTATGACCTGGCTCAAAACTGGAACATTATTGACACAGATTCCTGCAGTGACCATAGGTACGTCACTGTGGAAATTAATACTAAACTTAATATCTACCTGGAGTTCTTTTTCAGGACAAAATCTGGACTGGGAAAGTTCTCCAGGGTTTTCAATAAACTAACCCCGGATTTGATTTCTTTGGCAACTAATATAAGAACCACCGGTGATCTCGACCTTTATTTTGAAAAACTAATAAACGTAATAACTAACACGGCAAAGAGAACATTAAAGAAAACTAAGAAATTTAAAAATTAGAGTTCACTGGTGGACCCAAAGAACTTGCCTCCTCAAGAAACAGGATCACTGCTCTCCGTAGAAAATTAAATAGTATAATTTCCAATAATCCAAATCCGGATGAGGTCCGTGCTGCCGGGTGCCGGTACCGTTCTGAGAGAGCCGCCTATAGGCGCCAGATCATCGACGCCAAAAGCGCGGCCTGGAGGGGGTATTGCACCAATTATTATTCTAAATTTGGTTCTTTGTTTAAATCTACTTTTAACAAATTAAGTAATAACAATAGCCCGAAATTATTTTTTCCTGACCAGCCAAATTTAAATTATAATCAGAAAATTAATTTATGTATGGATTATTTCTTTCAGCAAGACAATAGTATACCATTATTTCTCAGTAATAAATGATAAAAAATTTTCAGTAACTTTTGAAGAACTTGAGCTTGCCCTCTCTAGTCTCAAAGATGGGAAAGCCCGGGGCCGGACCACATTCATTACAAATTATGGAAGTACATTTTTAAGAACCATCCTTGATATTTTACTATACCCGATTAAATATTCTCTACAGTTTGCCCATTTCACTAGGTGCCTCAGGGGTGGGTAGTTCGATTCTTGTTGAAACCAGGGAGGGACCCCTCCTCCTGTGGCTCCTGTCGTTCCATCTGCCTCCTCTATACAATAGGGAAAATTATTGAGAGTGTTTGTCAGGAAATTAAATTCCTGGCTGCACTCTCATCATATACTCAATGAATTACAATATGGTCTTAGGGAGCAGCGTTCGTGTGAGGAGGCATTGTTCTCTGTACACAGTAAATTAAATTCATTTCGTGGATCCTGCCATTCTGCCCTAACAACATTGGACATAAAAGCCGCCTTTGACGACATGGGGGGGGATTTCAATTAACGTCACACTGGAGCAACACAACGGGCTATTGGTGACGGTCCGGGATCAATCCCAAAGGGAAAGATCCGAGGACAACACCACGTAATTTTGAACCACGGTCAGATGACGAGGCAACACCTGAGCTGGCACCCCACTCTCCAAACTTCCACACCACGCCAACGTGAGGACATTTGAGGCCACGACAGATTTAACGTGCACCAGCCCCCTTTGTACACGACGGTGTTTTGGCTGGATTCGAACTCGCAACCCTTCGGTTGCAAGTCCGTTACTCTTCCAACCGGGCCACCGCGGCCCCCTTTGACGACATGGACTGGCACTTGTTGCTGGAAACTCTTTATGAAATTAATACTCCGTACAATATGATCCAATTTACATTTAGTTATTTATCTGACAGAACAATTACCTACAATAATTGTCAATTTATTCATCGTACAATAACCAGGGGTTGTCCACAGGGTTCGGTGCTTGCACCGACCCTGTGGAACATATACGAGTATTTCAATAAAATTTTAAATTTAAATTCTGATAAAATATTTCTCCAGGCTTTCGCGGACGTTGATAACGTCAGGAAGTACGCGAAGGGACCTGGAGATAAATACAAATCAAGCATTGGAATCAATATCTCAAATCCTCTCTCAACTTAAATTTATACTTTCCATCGACAAGTGTCAGTCAATTATTTTGGCTAAAAACAGTAAACTTTCTCGAAACCCCATTTTTAAGATAAACAATAGTATTAAAATTGTCACCAATCTAAAATATCTAGGAATTATTTTTGACAACGGACTCACGTGGAGTGAGCAAATCCTCTCTTTAAGATCGAGATGTTCGACGATAGGGGGATCTCTTGGTAGGGTGAGAGGAGGGTGCAGATCTCTTGGTAGGGTGAGAGGAGAGAGGATCTTTTTAATCACAAGATAAATACCAAACTTTTTGGAGTCGGTAGCCGACTCCAAAAAGTTTGGTATTTATCTGTGATTAAAAAGATTATCACATATGGAGCCGGCGTTTGGGGAGGTAACCTAAAAAAGCAACAGAAAAAGTGACTTCAGACTATTCAGAGACCGTTACTATTGCGTATATCTGGAGCTTATAGGACCTCCCCAACCGATTCCCTTAATGCCCTATGTGGGATACCCCGCTCCATGTGACTCTGAAGTCATTATATTCAAAATTATTAAAAGGCGGCAGCCCGACCCTTTGCTCAATCTGTCACAAATTCCTCTTGATTATAATCGTATTTTAATAGATATCCCCGTAAAGTCATTAATTATTAATTTTAAGCTGCAACTATCAAATCCTGATTATGAGGTGCACACCGATGGCTCCGGCATTGAAGGCAATGTCGGGGCCTCGGTGTGCATCCTACAAAACAACAAACCGTATAAAATAATGAAATGTACATTAAGTGGCCACAACTTCGTCTTTCATGCGGAGTTGACGGCCATTTACAAAGCAATCTTATTCGCAATAGAAGAACAAAAGACAATAAATATTTATAGTGACAGCTTGAGCTCGATCCAGGCTTTAAAATCTCCTTTTATTAGATTCTCTTATATTAATAAAATTAAAATAGAAATTGCCGATTATACTAACCTCTTTGGCCTGGACTGGGTTCGGGCCCATGTGGGAATTGCCGGAAACGAGCTGGCAGATCATCATTCCAAGCTGGCTGCTAGTTGTGGCGAGGGAATAAATGTTCCTGTCCCACTCTCCTATGTTAAAAGAAAATTAAAAGAGTTTACTATTGTAAACTGGCAGGAACACCACAACTCAGAATCTGGTCTCCGGCTGAAAACATTCATGCCGGAGATAAGCACTGTTTCCCTCGTCAGATCGTTATCTGATATGGTTTTTGACTGGTCATGGCTCGTTCATGGCATACTTACATCGATTCCATTTTAAAAATACTGACCTCTGCACTTTTGGGGTGTTGGGTGACGCCGACCATTACCACTTCAGCTGCCCCCACACAACTAAATACCATATCAGGGAGCCGGCAGAAACAAACAAACCTGCCTGGCTATCCGGGGTCTTGAAAAACACTGCTTCTCTCTGAATGATAAGATCCTGTGTGTTGGTGGCTGGAGAGATGGCGAACGGCCCACTCTCCACAGACTGATTAGTCCTTGGCTCCTCCGCGTTGGTATGCTGCTGCGTCCGGTGTTCCCTCTTTTTATACTTTTAAAATTTTATAATTGTATTTCGTTTCATTTATTGTTTTGCATCTTATATATGATTTTTGCATGTAAATGCTTCATTGTTCTGAATCATCATTTCATTGTGTACTATTTGATTCATCATCATTATTCTATGGTAGTTCTTTTAATGTTTTAAATTTTTATAAATTTTAAGGCTCTAAGTAATGTTCTTGTAATGTTTTGTGTATATTTTAATACAAGATTATAAATTTGTAGTCCCACTCGTCCCTGTAAACCAACGGAGTTGTCCGTCGGTCGTCACATCTTTTTATTTGTTGACCCTGTTGGTCTGTTCTTTGTATTTTTCTTATTGATCAATAAATGGTGGTTCCCATTGATGCTTGGGGACGCACGTGGGAGTCGGCTGTGTTTCCCGCCGTTGGGGCTGGGTGGCCTGTTAGCTTCTTTCGTGTTCGGTGGCGGAGGTCTCCCCCAATTCCCCGCAAAAGACTCTAAGCCCTTTTTGGCAAGCCGGGAAGTGGTGGGTCTCTAAATTTATGTGCCTGCTACATGTACGATTAGTGATATGTAGAGGGAACATTTCTGTTTCGTAGCCAAACACATTGATGGAGATATTGTTCAACCTATCAAATTTCTCAATTTGAGAGAGGTGTGGGGAAGTCAATACCAGTGACATGTAGTTCATTTTCAAAAGGGAGGTATTGACTCACGCGCTGGCTGTTATGCTCCATAGGGTGTAGGGCCGCCAAAACGCTCCACAGCAGACACTTCTGGTCAGTATTTTGTACATTGATGATGGCGTATTTCATCCCTAGTTTTCTGGGCAGAGGATGTGGGAGGAAGTTGCCAAAGGGGGTATATAGGTTGCCATCTTGATCTCCAAATATTGGATGTTCTCCAATATCCATCCGGAACCTCTTCCCTCGTACTCTTCAAAGGAGAGTACCTTAAATCAGTAAAAAATAACCTTATTATGATGTACAGTATGTGTAGAATCATACCCTATAGAGCGAATAGTAAAGATAATGCTTAAGATACCACACCAAAAATTTAATTATACTAGCAAAATAGCAGTACATTAAAGATTTAAATTGTACTACAACTTATTAAAATGATTCAGGATTTTAATAGTCTAACAACTTAATACGATGATTTGAAAATGTATACGTTATGAAGACGTTTAACTTCATTAGGGAACATATATTCTAATCTAAACGCGAGCAGCATTATTGAATAAAAAGCGATGTAGGAGAAATCAAATGAAGTACGTTCAAAAATTTAGTTCTCATTGCAGAACTGAGTAGAGTTAACTCGTATATTAGTGAAATTTACACGGGTATGAGTACCAGAGTATCACAAATTTAAATAGTAAGTAGAATTTCATTGCATTAGTTTATAAAAATTATGCTACAGTACAATTCAACAATTTTTTCACATTATGAGATATTGCATGCATGAGACGAGCATATAAGAGGAACATAGGAAACCACAACATAATATATAATTATACATTAATAAACAGCGCATAGAATGTCTCACCTTGTCAATAGCAGAGTGGATGTTGGGCAAACCTCCTGGGAGAACAATTTTAGATTTACTGCGAAAATGGGCTGTACACCATTCGCTCTCTTCGGTTTGGCGACGAGAAAATCGGACGATTACGTTCAAGTAATATTTGATGCCGTTTTCGGAGATGACGGCATCCTGAATTTGCTGAGCGATTTCATCTAGTACTGAGAGAAGAAACACTTTGAGATCGTGCCTGGTTTTCTGGGTAGGGCGGATACACTGTACATCGAACGGGTCGAGACATCGATGCTTCGCAGGTCGGCACCTAGAACTATCCGCATTCGATGTAGACGGTGTTGGGTCCGTGCAGACTCTCTTGGAGGAGGGTCTAGCATCTTCGGCTTTTCGTTTCTGGGGCTTTTCATGTGTCTTCGCATGTCGTTTCAGCGCGTCTTTACGGTTGAAGCTTGCATCGCACTGAGAACATTGATGGCTGTGATTCCCGTGAACAGCTTTCTCATGTGTGAGATTGTAACGATGTGTAAAAGTAGTATTACATACCGCGCAGGTGAATAGTTCAGCCGACTGTCTCGACTGCTGGGATGTATCAAAGGGCTGGTTCAGTTGAGTCGAAGTGTTATCCCAAAATCCATGGCAGTCAGCATCGGTCATTGGAAATTCACTACTTTCGAACGCTTCTTCAATAGACAGGATTGAAAATTTTTAAGTTAATCGCGAGAGAGATAGCGGAGCTGTAACTAGTGAGCAAGTGAACTGAACACATGTGTAGATAGTAGAATTAATCCTAGTGGTCAAGTTTTTCGTTTATGTAGATCCCTCAAAGCTGATTGGTCAATGCAACGTCAAGAATATAAGCTAAATTCCATTTGTCAAGAGTCCGGTAGGAAACACCCTTCACTCTGGCAATGGTGGGACGACTTGTTAGTCGAATTCAATTGGGTCATAATGCTTATCTCTAGCTCAATACGCCCCACACTGCGAAGGCGATAGTGAGTTGAGACCTACCACTGTCTTCAATTACATTGATGCATGAATTAACTTGGAAACAGAATGCTTATTCAAATATTTATGAATAGTCGATAGGCAAAGGGGCTGATTATTTGATCGCATCCGGTATCACAGATAAAATCTGTCACAGAACTCATCTCCTCATGTCACTCTTAATTAGAACTTTAATTTAGCTAGCCCATTGATGCATGAATTTACTCGCAAACGGAATGTCTATACAAATATTTACGAATCACCGATAAGCAAAAGGGTTGAATATTCGATTGCATCTGGGATCACGGATAAGGCGGGAACTATCCGTCTCAGAGCTCATCTTCTCATGTCAGTTTCAATTAGAACTTTAATTTACCTACCTGTTAAACCACTGATGGAGTGTTCAAGTGAAAACTTATGTTCGGATTATACGTCATTCATGACTTGACCGAGCCAATACAAGACAATCACATTTCCTATCATCCGATATATTCAAGATATTCAATTCTCAGCGTATAATACGTATATGACAAACACTCTATCAGTTGAAACTCGTGTGGTTTTCCCCTACACCCACGGGAAGCAAACATCTCCTCCTCGTCAGCAGCAGGAGCGAAACAGCTCAACCAGCGCTGCTAGCTCAAAACACGGTGAAAAATACAAGTCCAAACTGTAAACAAGTAGCATATAAACAGCTCAATATTGATTTAAAAAACAACTCAACTTCACTCAGCAGCAGGAGTTAAACAGCTCAGCTCAACTTCCGGGATGATGCCACTTCCGGCAGCAGGAGGTAAACTCAACCAACCCATACAATCCACTCTTCCCATAGCCCCATATTCTCTCTACTCGCAAACGTTGTTCTCTTAGATTTTCGAGAATCTCTTCCTCCGACGTATAAGTCGGGCTCAGACATTACTCCTCGTGAGTGGTTCAGCGTTCGATGTACGTTACAGACACTGCAAAGGATCCCAAAGTAGTAGACTTAGAAAGGATTAGTCTGTTTTGAATTTGAAACTTCAATCAAAAGGTTTCCTGAACGAAGCTTTTGAAGCGATTTTACTTCACCGAGAACTGAGTATGGTTTTGTTTATTAGAAATGGAGATATTTTTAGAAATGAGTTATTATTTCCGGACGCATCAAGGTTTAATTATAAAAAAGCGTGCATTTGAGATTAGAGTTTCGAGACTGTTGCTCCCCACTAGGGGGAGAAGAATTAGAATTAATTTCCATAAGGGAAGGAAAAGAAAATTCGGTCACCGACAGTACCACCCACCACGGAGTCCTTCACCGGGATGCAGACACCTGCACCGGCACTTGTCGGTGGCTATACGCTCACTGCGCACTCCTGAAACAGCCTCCACCCTTAACGAGGTGTTTAGCAAGTGGCCGATTGCTTAGCCTTAGCTGACGGTAACGTTCAATCGACCAGTCGATTGATGCACACGGGACCAATGTACACCTCCCGTTTACTTCCAGACTCACCTCCCCTCGGCTCACCGTGAGGTGTAGAGCCCATATAGAGGGGAGGGAGGGGTTAGGTTTCGACCGCCAGCGGCACAATGGAGGCCAACCGTCCACCCACTCGGACAATATTTAATAGGACAAACAATAAACAGAAAAGAAATACAAAAGACCAACAGGGTCCAAACAATAGGACGACCAGCACATGCTGGTTTAAAGGTCGTTGTAATGAAATTAAATACAATAAATTAAAACCGCAATATATTATAATAAATATATATATATATATATATATATATATATATATATATATATATATATATATATAATACAACACAGTTATATAAAAATTTTACCATATATACAATTAAAAAAATTTTTAAGAAGAAAGTTTAAAATACTAAAAACAAAATCCAATTAAATAAAATGAATTAAAATGGGGCCAGACCTAGTCATAGGCCCCCTATTTACCACACGGGGAGACCACCAGAAAACTAAATTTAATCGCTGTGGGGTGCGGGGAGCCAGAATTAAAATGGGGCCAGACCTAGTCATAGGCCCCCTATTTACCACACGGGGAGACCACCAGAAAACTAAATTTAATCGCTGTGGGGTGCGGGGAGCCCATCCGCCACCCCTCCAGCCGCCAGCACGCAGTGGCTGATTTTATTCCTGAGGGTTTCAGATCTTAATACACCCTCCAGCCACTGCGGACCAAAGGTACCAGGAGGTTTTAAATGGAAGTCCTTGGTGTGCGGGCAGCAGAAGAGGTAGTGGTCGGCGTCGCCCACCGCCCCACAGCTGCAGAGGTTAGAGTCTTTTATTCGGAACCTGTGAAGATAAGCCACAAACGGCCCATGCCCCGTCAGAAACCATATCAAGTGTCTGTTGGTGATGAGGGTCGATCTCCGGCATGAACTCCTTCAGCCGGAGACCCTTATTGGATAATAAATAATGACTGCGCCACGCTTTAATTATAAATTTGTTTAGTGTTTTTTTGATGAATGAGAGTGGCGCAGGGACTCTCAACACCTCACCACCAACAGTGGCCAGCTTAGCATACTGGTCGGCGAGTTCATTCCCAGTGGTCCCTACATGGGCCCGAACCCAGCTCAGGCCAAGAGGGTTAATATTAGAGGCTATTGTATTTTTTATACTGAGAACAAAATTAGACTTTGTGTTGGGGAGTTGAATGGCCTGGATTGCACTTAGGCTGTCACTGTAAATATTTATACTTTTATTGTTTTTGATCGCCCATAATACAGCTTGATGTATGGTGGCAAGTTCCGCTTGATAAACAGAGTTATTGTTTGTAAGTTTATACTGATGGGTTTCGATCAAGGTTTGACCAGTAAAGATGCACACGGCCGCCCCGATGGAACCATTGATTCCGGAGTCATCCGTGTACACCTCATGGTCAAAATTTGGAATAGTTGGAGGTAAATTTGGAATAAGTATATGTGATGGAAAATTTAATGTTTTACTATTATAATCGAAATCGGGTGACAGCCCAAGGTCTGGGTCGGGCAGCCGCCTTTTGATAATATTAAATTTTTTGAATAGTGACAGCAGAGTGACGTGGAGCGGGGGGATCCCACAAAGAGCATTGAGGGAGTCAGTTGGGGAGGTTCTATATGCCCCAGATATTTTTAACAAAAAGGGTCTCTGTAATGTCTGGAGCTTTTGTTTTTGTTGTTGAGTAAGGGAACCTCCCCAAATGCCAGCTCCAAAAGTCAAGATCTTTTCAATAACGGTTAAATACCATATCTTCTGGAGCTGGCCACTGACTCCCCAGCCACCGCCTCTTACGCGGTTTAGGGAGCCCCCAATATCCAGACATCTAGATTTAAGGCCAAGGATATGTTCGCTCCATGTCAGTCCGCCGTCAATAATAATACCGAGATACTTGAGACAGGGTGCAATTTTAATAGTTGTTGAATTTATTTTGAAAATAGGGTTTCGCTTAAGTTTAGTGAATTTTGAGACTATTATGGACCGGCATTTGCCGATGGACAGCTCGAGTTTGAGTTCTATTAGTATATCATTAATTTTATTCAAGGCCATATTAGTGTTAATTTCCAGTAACCTTCGCGTACTTCCTGACCTCCCGTTTACTTGAAGTTGGGGCCGAAGCAGTGTGTTGGGTCAGTACATCGCCCCTCAACTGCCAGGATCCCGTTTTCCAGGGACACGGGACTCCACGCACGGCAATCACGTCGGTGATATAATCCCCAAGAGGAGCTGAAAGCAAGATTGTCGAAAAGCTTCTCAGGGGCCCTCACCTCCGAAGAGGCAACCACAACGAGGGAGGAAGAAAAAAGCAAAAAGCAGAAGGGAAGAGAAGGTTGGTTGTTTTGGGTTTTATGGCGCAAAATCCAGAAATGGAAAGAGAAGGAGAAAAATGAAAGGGAGGGAAGATCACTCAGGTACCCAGGAGTTGTGAAGCCCGTGCAAACGCGAAGGTATGGCCCTGAGGGCGTAGGTAGGTGGGTATTTTTTTAACGTCGTACTGAAGCAACACAATGGTCTATTGGCGATGGTCCAGGATCAAACCCGAAGAGAAAGAGGACAACACCACGTAATTTTGAACCACGGTCAGATGACGAGGTCATACCTTAGCACCACAATCTGCAAACTTCCACACCACGCCAACGTGAGGACAGTTGAGGCCACGACAGATTTAACGTGCACCAGCCCCCTTTGTACACGACGGTCTTTGGTTGGATTCGAACTCGCAACCCTCAGGTTGCTATTCCGTTACTCTTCCAAACGGGCCTACCGCAGCCCCTTGATGCAAAGATCACTTACTAGTGTGGAAGAATACACAGCACCACTATTACTATAGTAGAGACAGTATGAAAAATATATTATAACCAAGAACATAACATTTAAAAACAAAGAAAAAAAAACTGACTTTGCTTTTACTTTTTAAATCTTTAAGTAAAAGCAAACTCAGTTCTAAAAAGTAAATCGGTCTATAGGGCCCGTATAATCCTCTTGCGCTCCAATATCTTTCATAAATATATCCCACCAAAGTTGGATATCCCTCAAGATGTGTTGCATTCATAACAACTCTATAACCACATACCACGCAGTTGGGGCTAGGAAAGAAATTAAATCTCAATAAAAACCTAGCCATGCAGTCATGCCCTGTCTCCAGCTGAAAAGCTGACAGCATCGTGTCTTGGAAAACTGGGAATTTCATCAATGGAATTCCTTATCCTTAATTTACTCCAACGGTTTAGTTTTAAAGCTTTTTTCCATCAAATTTAATAAGGTATTGTGTCTCGACATGACTGAATAATTTCGGTCCCTTTCTTCGCCAGCAAATCGGCCTTCTCATTACCAAAGATGCCGCAGTGAGAAGGGACCCAGTGAAGCACAATAATCTTGTGTCTAGATTTCAGAAGACTGGGATCAACTACACACCTTTTAAGTCATGCAGAATCTGCATAAGTGGGGAAAGTAACAGCCTGGATTGCTGCCATGGAGTATAAAAGTAACACCACATTTAAAAAACCTCTGCCCTTGTTATTAAATGTTGAACTGTCAGTCTTATATCCTCTATGAATCAATGAACCAATTAGATGATGAATCGATGGATGACCATCTTCTTGTCCCGTGGACCAATTAGATCACGAATGTTCGTTTCCATCCATCAAACGAAAGCAGTCTAAAGGTCACGTTACTGCTAGTTTTGTCACATGATCCTGGGCAAATAAAAATGCTACCCATTGATCACACTAATATTTCCTCTAAGTTGACTGTCGTATCTGGAATCGAGTGTCAATGGAAACGGAAGAGCTGTTGAAATATAGTAGTGATCATTTCACAATAGGCGAGTGCCAAATCGTCAAATATTTGAGCGTTTGCGCCGCTAGCTTCGTGAAACCCGGAAGTTTCATGTCAGGCACGAGGAGGGTCGACTGAGAAGTTCGAGCAATCCAGATGTAGCAGAAGACATTCCTCGCGAGTTTGAGAAATCCGAGCAGAAAAACATTTATTAATTGCATAGTTTCTAAAGTGGAAAAGTATCAAATCGGAAAATAGTAAAAACATTTACTAAATAAAATTTACTCTTCACTTGTTTATAAGCAGTTGGAAGTTATTGCTTTATATGCAGGGAGTTTCGAAGACATCTCGCCGAATTGTAAAAGGTGGTAAAGGGACCCACAATAAACGTCAGTGTCAAAGAATGTGTGTCCCGAAATGCTAAGTTTAAGTGGTAGAGGGCGCTGTTTAGGTTAGTCGATAGCATCGTTTCTGTGGGGTAAAGGCGTCATTCCCAGCTCGGATTTTCAACGCAATGCATCGCTATACGAACCCTGTATAGTTCATTAAAACACGGGCACATATGTTATTTGTATATTGGTAAATAGCAACAATACGTTGGTAGTTGAATTAACATTAAGCTAGAGCAACAAAGGGCTACTGGTAACGGTCCTTGATTAATCCTCAAGAGAAAGATCCGAGGACAATACTTCAATTTTGAACCACGGTCAGATGACGAGGTCAACACCTGAGCTGGTACCACACTCAAACTTTCACACCACACCATCGTGAGGACATTTCAGGCCACGACAGATTTAAAGTGCATCAGCCCACACGTACAAGACTGTTCGGTTGGACCTAGTTTCGAACTCACAGTCCTCCAGTTGCTAATGTGCTATTCTTCCGACCCGGCTACCGTGGCCCTAGAAATCCAAGCAAAAAATATTCATTAATTGCATATTTCTCAATAGGAAAAGTATTAAATAGTAATAACATTTACTAAATAAAATTTACTATTAACTGGTTTTGGAAGAGTTGAAAGTGTTCTGAATATATATTTGGGGCCGTGGTAGATCGGTTGGAAGAGTAGCAGATGAGCAACCTGAGGGTTCCGAGTTCGAGACTCGTCCCAGCCAAAGACCGTCGTGTACAAAAGAGGCTGGTGCCCGTTTAATCTGTCTTGGCCTCACATGTCGTCACACGTTGACCGTGGTGTAAGTTTGGAGAAAGAAGTGCCAGCTCGGGCATTGATCTCGTCATCTGACCGTGGTTAAAAATTACGAAGTGTTGCCTCGGATCTTTCCCTTCAGGATTGCTGCTGAACCGGATCCCAATAGATGGTTGCGTTGCTCCATTGCGACAGTTATTCAACTACCTTAATATATATTTCATTAACATACGGAGCACAGGTGACATTTGTATATTGGTGAATGGCAACAATCCATACATACGAAATAAAACCATCTGCTACGGAATCCGTTCGCCTCCTCAGTGTCAGTAAAGCTTTCACTGTGTGTGTGTGTCAATTACTTGTTATTGTATTGTATCGTTTATTGGATATTGTAATTAGGAAGAATGGAGACAAAAGCCTGATTCTGTAGCTATTAGTCTCAAGGAAATCAACCAACCAACCAACCAATCCGTTCGCCAATTTTGCAGGTTCGCTTAAATACGCTTAATTTCATGTATAGAGCTGGCATAATATTCATGGAACTAATCGGAAGAGCTCACCACTCAAATGAAATTAAATTCTTCAGCATTAGGTTTACAGAAGGCAATGAGAAATCTGAAAGACAAATCTGCGCAGGAAAGAAAATGCGAGCAAAGGCAAAATATTGGGTTGATGCAAAAGTTCGTCCCGTTTTTGGCGCTAGTTGGCATTGCATCAAAAAAAGGAAGTGCTACCTACTTCACACGTGTAAAGTTTTGATTTTATTTGAAAGGATTTTCAGCGAGTACTTGGGAAAAAATTGTATTATTAGGTTGCGTTTTTTAAATTTCTTTAAGCATTAAAATAAATGACAGAAAATAAGGATCATTTTCGACATATGCTTTATTTCGGAAAAGGCAAGAATGCTTCGCAGACGCAAAAGATACGCATTGTGTATGGGGAGGGGTGCCTTTGACGATTCCACGTGCCGTAAGTGGTTCAGAAAGTTTCGTCACCTGGATCACTTCTTTAGCCAGAAACCTCAGGAATTCTGTGAGTGCAGATTTTGCAGCTACCAGAGATGGAGAAAGGCCATCGAACAGAAAGGCACATCGTATATTGATTAAATGTAATTTTTAGTAAATAAATTTTTCTTCAATTTTTTGTCAAAAAACGGGACGAACTTTTGAATCAATCTAATAGTTAAGGGACAAAAAATACCTAATTGCCTTCAAATAAACCAATGCGATGAAATTGAAATCGACGTTCAGGATCTTATTAGAGTAATGTCATTGAGGTGTGAACATTTTTGCCTTGTATTTTATTGGGAATAAGAACGAGTACTAGTAAGGTACACGAAGTCCTGCTTTATATTTTAGACGAATATTTTCATTCAGAGGTATGAAATGTGAACATCCATTCTTATATTCATTACACAAGGATTTAAACAAGGTATAAATGTGAGTAACGACACTGTTGTAAAAGTAGATATACCCAATAAGGAATATAGGGTAGAGCCTATTGCGTGCGTCTTCTAGCAGCTTCTAAATAACATATATTCTTTCCTTATATTTTCCTTTGAATGGATCAAGATGTATCTACATTTTGTTAGGACTACGATATCATAGGTTGTGGCGAATCAATACAAAGTATGCCCTTGAGAAAACAATGTGTCTAGGGATCTCAATTTCTGTGATCAATGTTCGCTGCTATATGTACCATAAAGGGTTTTCTATGGAGATGCTTTGTTCTTATATTTAACTCCTAAGATGCTGATTGTTATTAATGCTATAGAAACTTGATGTGCTGTAGTCCTTTATTTTACAATTATATTTTAATTTATATGGAATATTCTAGATGCATCATATAGAAATATGTAGTCATGGAAATAAAACCGAACCACCCCTCCTCATTCGATTACTTTTAACTATAGCGGTGTTATTTTGTGCCATGTGACTGTTAAGCAACCCAAACAAAATCAACTTAATATTATATTTTAAAAATAGTTTTTAGTATGCAATAATTATCAAATTAATGTTCGAAACAAATTATGTATTGGAACCTTATATTTTGATGATTGGTTGATTTGGGTTCAATGGAGCAAGATCCAAAAGTGGACAAGCTGCGCCAAACACAAGACAGAATATAGTCCAATAAAAGCGCAGAACATTTAAAAATGAAGTCCAAGACAAAGATAAAAGGTAAATTTAAAACATGTAATGTGTAGATGAGAATAAAAATATTTAAATAGTCAGACAATAAAAACAAGATCACTATCTGAGGCATAACTAATGAGACTGAAGAATTTAATTCACATATGTACAAAATAAAAATGCATAAATTTTTGAAAGTATGAAATTTAAACAACCGAAGATGGACAATCCAGACAAGTCAGAAGCGCTACGCAACTAGCATGATTGTTTTTAAAATTATCTCTTCTTGCGATATATCTTCCAATTTTTGCGCATAATGCTGGTGTCAAAAAATATTCCTGCAAAGACATAAAGGATGGCAACAATCAGCCTCCACATTCTCAACATGGTTACGGATGCCTTTGCAATTTCAAAATATCATTTTAACCATTGATATTCTTTCAGATTTTTTGCGTTTGTGCCTACTCTTTTTATTTTTGTCTACTTCCATTTTCTCACCAGATGAGTCATGAAGAGTAGGTCTCCCAGCATTTTTCATCGATTCTACTAGATTTTGTAGCATCTAATTTCATTTGTGATTTTGTTTCAGAAGTGTGTTTAAGATCAAGATCAGATGGTTTGGGAATGTTTGTTTTTGATGATTTTTTAATTGTTGCATCTTTTCCTTGGACGATTGTTTCTTTGTTTTGTACAATTGTATTTTTAATTTCTTCATTGGGAATGGTATCTGTTTGGATAGCAACGGATTTCATCGTTTTAATTAGATGCTCATGAAATATTTGATCTTGGTGTCTGACTTTCTACTGTTTTATCTTTATACTTTGGATTTCTTTTTCTTTTATCCATTGAGGACAAGACCTGGAGTAAGTAGGATGATTTCCCTTACAATTGAAGCATACAGGTTCATCAGTGCAGTTTTCGCCATGTTCGGGTTTTGAGCATCTGGCACAAATTGCAGGTGATCGGCATGAAGCCTGGGAATGTCCAAACCTGACACTTAAAGCATCTTTGGGGGTTTGGAATGAATGGTCTAACGCTGCAATTTAAGTATCCTGCTTTAATGGATGTCGGCATGTCTGGTGTGTTGAATGTTAATATTACATGTTTTGCGTTAATATTTTTATCATCTCGTCTGATGCAGATGCGTTTGACTGAACAAACATTCTGAGATTTCAATTCTTCGATAAACTCCTGTTCAGATACATTAAAAAATCAAATTCAGATATAACTTCACGACTAGAATTTAGAGTTCTGTGTGGAGTTATATTAACTTTTAGTTCCCCAATTTGGTTTAATTTCATTAGTTGCTCAGATTGATATGCAGATACAGTTCATATGAAAAGATCACCAGATCGCAATTTCTTTATTGCTTTTGGTTCACCAGTAGCAGACTGAATATATTTTTGTACAGCAAATGGTGAAAAGGTTGCAAGTTTCCCTTCAGGGTTATTGATAATTAAAAATTTAGGTATTAAGAAATTAACATTGTTAGAAGGATTTAGGCCTCCTCTAGGGCACAAAGAAATTTTTGAATTCATAGATTGAATATTTAACTTCTTCATGGTGGACCCATACCCACCACGGAGTCCAACAAGGGAAAGTGGTTGCTGGCTCTGGAACATTCCAGCCTCAGCACACACTCCAAGATACCGCCATGATATAATGCTACAGTATCGGGATGTGGATCCACAGGTTCACCCAGGGCATCCCTAGCTGCAGCACTAACCCAAAAAATTTAAGACCAGTGCAGTCCAGCATGACAGAGGGGCTAAGCACTCAGAAGTGGTGAAACCCAGAGAACTTAAGTGAGCTGATTAACCAGAGCGGGCTCACTCTGGTCACCCGTCTACGCTGAAACATGGGCCAAAGGGCACGCATCAGGTACCACAGGATTCCATTTCCCTTCCGATACTGGACGCCCGTCACGGCAAACATGCGGGTCAGAAAAAGTACTGACATTTCATAAAGTAAAAAATTAAATAACTCATAGTAATGGAAATATTTTTTAGAAAATCAAATCAAATTGGAAAACTCAAAATGTAATCTTGATATGATGGATATGATTGATATATGATAATTGGATTTCAAAGCAAAATTGTTCGTAATTTCAATGCTGATCACAAGACATGAAAGGGGAAAACAAGAGGGGTGAGAGAACAGTAGGAGGAAAAGAGAAAAGATGCTTGCGATTCCCGTGTTTACCAAAGACAGTAAACCCCATGGGAGAAGAGGGGTACATCGGGTTTGTGAAACCAGTACACACCTAAAGATGTGCCCCAGAGGTTTTTTTGATGGGAATCGATTCAGAAGGACTTGTAATATGACCATGCAAAATTTTAGGTAATTCCAATAATTAGTTTTTGCATTACATTAAATTTTCCTCATTATTGCGATTTTAGGGGGCAACCAAAAGTTTAAAAAAAGTCTAACAAACCTGAGAAATGTCTAAATTTTTAAAAAATGATTGGACATTTTATTTACGTTTTTAATCTAAAATACATTGTCTATTACCAGTTATGTGTCGTATAGATGAATACTAATAAATGATCAATTGAATTACTCACTTTTTCAGCTATAACTACAATTAATCTCGATTTAATAGCGATTTTCAATGTGGAGATGATCTCTGAAATCGACAGCAACTTTATTGAATATCTCCGGATATAAAGATAGTCATGAAATTTCATATTTAGACTAATTTAACGATGCAGAATCTGATTAAGGCATCAAAACGGTGTTTTCATTGGAAATTTTGCTGTTTGTGCAAAGTTTGATATGAAGACGTTCCATTATGCATCCTTATACATTTTGAATTGGTAGAGGACGTTATATTCTCTGTTCAATGATATCTTTGAATTTACTCCACTTTGAATGGTTCTCGAAATAAAGAGGGTGTTTTTTTTCGCGACTGTAAATGCTGAAGTTAGTTACGAGAGAAAATGAGTTTCGTAAATCCCGGGTACAACTACGTCTAAAAACATCAATAGTATGAAAACAATCGAAAAATAATTCACCGCTCTGCTCGCTTAACCTTCTTGGTCGTTTTCAAAAGACGATATACCTCGACATTCTGTCATTAACAAAACTGACCAGATCTTGAATGACGACAAGTATCTAAAACTGACCAGACCTTTATCTCGTCATTTAAAAAAAAGCAACAATATTTTAATGACGAGATATCTCGTCATTGGCAAAATTTGTCAGATCTTGATGGACGAGATACCTCGTCGAAACCACTTGGAGGGTTAACACTGCGGCATTTTTTTGTCGGGGGTAGAATTAACATCGCACTGGAACAGCACAACGGGCTACTGACGACGGTCCGAGTATTAAAAGTATTTTTGAATTAACGTCGCACTGGAGCAACACAACGAGCTATTGGCGACGGTCAGGGATCAAACCAGAAGTAAAAGATCCGAGGACAATACCACGTTATTTTGAACCACGGTCAGATGACCAGATCACATCTGAGCTAACACCCCACTTTCGAAGCTTCAACACCACGCCGAGAGATTTTACGTGTACAAGCCCCCTTCGTTCACGACGATCTTTGGTTGGATTCGAACTCGCAACCATCCGGTTGCTAATCCGTTACTCTCCCGACAGGGCAACCGCGGCCCTGGTGACGGTCCGGGATCAATCCCGAAGGGAAAAGTACGAGGAAAGTATCTCGTAATTTTTAACCACGGTCAGATGACGAGATCAACACCCGAGCTGCCACTCCACTCTCCAAACTTCCACACCACGCCAACTTGTGGACATTTGAGGCCACGACAGGTTTAACGTGCACAAGCCGCCTTGTACACAACGATCTTTGGTGGGATCGCGTTTCGAACTCACAACCAACCGTTGGTAATCCGCTACTCCTCCAACCGGGCTACCGCATCTCATTTTGGGAGCCAGGAGAAAGATTTAGGCAATCCTAAATTATTTTCTGAATACGTGCTTAACGTTCTGAATACGTTCTTCTAGAGAATAAAATGGATTTTGAGTAAGTGGGGACTTGATGTTTGGCCGAGAACAGCTATTACCTCAGGAACGGTCCTGAATGTTCCATAACTTAGAGTAATGATCAGTCCCCGCATGAAAATAACTCGAGTGGATCTGGCAACGGATTAAATTTAAAATATTTTTTTTTCAGTTGCGCTGCGCAATAATATCGTTTACTTGCGACGACAAAAAGATCGAGATTTTTAGGAAACGTTAAGTCTTCACTTTGAGAAAATACGTTATTCTGGTAGACTGATCAGCGTATTATGTTTATTTAATGTTTCATGAATTTTTATTAAAGTTATTTTTTTACCTGCTTAGTTATTCATTGAACCAGTCAACATTTTCATATGGATATGAGAATTAACCTAATTAATGAGGATTAACCTAACCTGATAATTATTTTTTGGAATTTTCAAAGTATATTTCGTTTGTAGTTTTTAAATGTTGAGGATTGATGCAGTCTGAATAGACGGAAAACACTTGGGAACCCAATTCTTTTCTAAACGCACTGCTTGTATGATTCATACGAAGTTTCAATGAAAATATCAGAAACGATCGGTTGAATTTTAAGAAAAGGATGAATTCCAGGTAGAGTATCTCGGAACAGCGGACAAATCGATATTATTTTCCCCTCAAAGCTTCAAGCGAAATCTTATTTGAAAGATCTGTTTCCATTAATCTTTATCCCAATTTAAATATTCCCTCCTGGACATGAAGCAAGTTAATATGACTGTTACACAAATCTCACCACAGGTGCAGTTCCGTTTGAAAATATGCATTTAAGCGAACTATTTCTACACAAATCAGATCAAATTGTTGAAGATCGAATTTCTCGATTTTGCATTCATTACCGAGAATTACCTAAATTTTGTTTCAAACGCTATTGCGTTACTATTTCAATTGGTGTTACTTAACATTTATTTATTTAGTTTTAAAAGCTTGTCAGAATTCTTGAGGTTTCCTGAGAATTTTATGACTTAAACTATCTTGATATTACTATTGTTGTGTTTGTAAAATAGAAATATTTGTACTTATTTGACTCTTACGGCATTAAAAGGGTCGCGCTAGACCGGTTGGAAGAGTAACTAGTAGCAACCGGAGTTCGAATCCAACCAAAGACCGTCGTGTACAGAGGGGACTGGCGAACGTTAAATCTGACGTGGACTCAAATGTCCTCACGTTGGCGTGGTGTGGAAGTTTGGAGAATGGGGTGCCAGCTCAGGTGTTATCTCGTCATCTGATCGTGATTCTGTTCTGTCAAATTTAACGTTCACTAGCCCCCGTGTACACGACGGTATTTGGTCGGACCGAGTTTCTCACAACCTTCCGATTGCTAATCCGTCATCTGACCTGGTTCAAAATCACATGTTGTCCTCGGTTCTTTCCCTTCGGGCTTGATCCCGGACAATCGCCACTAGCCCGTTGTGTTGCTCCAGTGCGACTTTAATTAAATATCTACCCTATCCGTTGCTAATCCCTTATTCTCCCAACTGGGCTAACCAGGCCCCATTAAATGTTGGAAAAGATAGAAACTAATCAGATCGTATAAATAATTTGTTACCAAAAAATATCCCTTATGAGGAATGTTTTTTGACAAGCTAAATATAAGTGATGGTGGTGTTTTTGATGAGAGAGAAGTGCTTCCTTTACGTATTCCGAACGTGACGTCACTTGGTGTTTTTCGAATACGGTTTCTGCAGGTTGCCAATACAAATTCCAAGGAATGAATTTCGAATCATAGTAAGATAGATCAACGCCAATTAGATTAGAATCCAAACGTCGCCTAAATGACGATAAACTACATTTTAAGGAAAGCGTGATATGTATCATGGGTGAAAATTTGGGTGGTCGAAGTTAAACTTTCAGAATTCGGTCGTTAAATTCTGTTATTTCATTATTAATGCTATTTTAATTTATTAACTAATAACTGCTATTAGTTAATTTTGAATTTACACATGGCATGAAAATACAAACATTTTGTGATTGCTGCATGTGTCAAACCCTCAAGGAAGCGAGAAAACAGAATGAATTTTAAAATAATTCACAGAACCAAATGCTGCCATTTTAAGAACATAAAAGGAAGTTTACCGGTTATCAGAAAAAATTACCATACGGTAGTCATAGAAACCGATTTACTTTAATAAAAAGGGCCGCGGTAGCCCAGTTGGAAGAAAAGCGGATTAGCAACCAGACGAGTTCGAAATTCGATCCAACCCAAAGACCGTAGAGTACATGATGGCTGATGCACGTTAAATCTGTCGCGGCCTCAATTGTCCTCGCGTTGGCGTTATGTGGAAGTTTGGAGAGTAGGATGCGAGCTGAGGTGTTGACCTCGTCATCTGACCGTGGTTCAAAATTAGGAAGCGTTGTCTTGGATCCTTCCCTTCGAGATAGATCCTGGACCATCGCCAATAGCCGGTTGTGTTACTCCAGTGTGACGTTAATTAACTACCTTACGTTAGCAAAATTGTTGTTTAGAATTGTTCATGCGAGAATTCTTGCATGCACAATTCCACAACCCATCCGTTGTAAGGGTGAAAGATGAAAACGAATTTTTTTATATCCAAAAAGTTTATTCAATCACTATTTACAACACTTCCTCCTTGAGATCAGTGTTAGCGTTGTTTCAACCATTTGTGTAAAGCGCGTAATTCTTCCGCCAAAAGGCCTAATAAGGTTATCTTAACTCTCTAGAATTCACAAAAATTGTTAACTTGTATATTTACACATTTTGTTTCAAGTCTTAACCTCGCGTGGAACATGCGTCGTTTAATATCCTTATATCATCAAATCACATATTCATAAATTACTAGCCCGCGTTGCGGAGGACAACGTGTTAGTAAATACCTCCCTCTTGGATTTTTTACACTTTTTTACATGCCATCTTATAGATCCACTGTTATATAATTCTATAAATTTATCATTATTATTCGGATTTAAAAGTTTTATGGTTTAATGTGTCAAGGGATAACTGATTGTTAGTAAACGACATCAGATATTTCGCCATCTCATTGCAAGTCTTCTTCATGTAAATTTCCTAATTTCACCCTGGCGTTCAGCTTCGACCAGTCTTCTATTGGTAGCTTGTTCCTTAGATTCATTGTGACATCTTTCACGTAGTTTATATTTAGCTGAATTGCTTGTTATGGAACGTTTTCTTTTTGGAATTGTCGTTAAAAAAATCTATATATTAATACGTGAAGAAAAAACTTTGTACCCCTTTTTAAGCACATTGCGAGCACGGAGGAGTATGAGATTTGGCATAATTAAAGTTCATATGGAGGAGGAGTGCAGAAAGATAAAATTAATGTATAATATGCGTTACAAATATATTAAATTAATCTATATATTAATACGTGAAGAAAAAACTTTGTACCCCTTTTTAAGCACATTGCGAGCAAGGAGGAGTATGAGATTTGGCATAATTAAAGTTCATATGGAGGAGGAGTGCAGAAAGATAAAATTAATGTATAATATGCGTTACAAATATATTAAATTAATCTATATATTAATACGTGAAGAAAAAACTTTGTACCACTTTTTAAGCACATTGCGAGCACGGAGGAGTATGAGATTTGGCATAATTAAAGTTCATATGGAGAAGGAGTGCAGAAAGATAAAATTAATGTATAATATGCGTTACAAATATATTAAATTAATCTATATATTAATACGTGAAGAAAAAACTTTGTACCCCTTTTTAAGCACATTGCGAGCACGGAGGAGTATGAGATTTGGCATAATTAAAGTTCATATGGACGAGGAGTGCAGAAAGATAAAATTAATGTATAATATGCGTTACAAATATATTAAATTAATCTATATATTAATACGTGAAGAAAAAACTTTGTACCCCTTTTTAAGCACATTGCGAGCACGGAGGAGTATGAGATTTGGCATAATCAAAGTTCATATGGAGAAGGAGTGCAGAAAGATAAAATTAATGTATAATATGCGTTACAAATATATTAAATTAATCTATATATTAATACGTGAAGAAAAAACTTTGTACCCCTTTTTAAGCACATTGCGAGCACGGAGGAGTATGAGATTTGGCATAATTAAAGTTCATATGGAGAAGGAGTGCAGAAAGATAAAATTAATGTATAATATGCGTTACAAATATATTAAATTAATCTATATATTAATACGTGAAGAAAAAACTTTGTACCCCTTTTTAAGCACATTGCGAGCACGGAGGAGTATGAGATTTGGCATAATTAAAGTTCATATGGAGAAGGAGTGCAGAAAGATAAAATTTATGTATAATATGCGTTACAAATATATTAAATTAATCTATATATTAATACGTGAAGAAAAAACTTTGTACCCCTTTTTAAGCACATTGCGAGCACGGAGGAGTATGAGATTTGGCATAATTAAAGTTCATATGGAGGAGGAGTGCAGAAAGATAAAATTAATGTATAATATGCGTTACAAATATATTAAATTAATCTATATTTTAATACGTGAAGAAAAAACTTTGTACCCCTTTTTAAGCACATTGCGAGCACGGAGGCGTATGAGATTTGGCATAATTAAAGTTCATATGGAGAAGGAGTGCAGAAAGATAAAATTAATGTATAATATGCGTTACAAATATATGAAATTAATCTATATATTAATACGTGAAGAAAAAACTTTGTACCCCTTTTTAAGCACATTGCGAGCACGGAGGAGTATGAGATTTGGCATAATTAAAGTTCATATGGAGAAGGAGTGCAGAAAGATAAAATTAATGTATAATATGCGTTACAAATATATTAAATTAATCTATATATTAATACGTGAAGAAAAAACTTTGTACCCCTTTTTAAGCACATTGCGAGCACGGAGGAATATGAGATTTGGCATAATTAAAGTTCATATGGAGAAGGAGTGCAGAAAGATAAAATTAATGTATAATATGCGTTACAAATATATTAAATTAATCTATATATTAATACGTGAAGAAAAAACTTTGTACCCCTTTTTAAGCACATTGCGAGCACGGAGGAGTATGAGATTTGGTATAATTAAAGTTCATATGGAGGAGGAGTGCAGAAAGATAAAATTAATGTATAATATGCGTTACAAATATATTAAATTAATCTATATATTAATACGTGAAGAAAAAACTTTGTACCCCTTTTTAAGCACATTGCGAGCACGGAGGCGTATGAGATTTGGCATAATTAAAGTTCATATGGAGAAGGAGTGCAGAAAGATAAAATTAATGTATAATATGCGTTACAAATATATTAAATTAAACAGAATGAAACATTCATTGTTTACGTTCATATACTGTAAAAAATTTAGCGGAGTAAATGCGGAGTGGATGATTTGTAATTGATTTATTTGTTTATTTTCATAAAGTTACGTTTACTCAAAATATGAGAGCCTTACCAAGTGAAATAGAATCTGTCGAATTCTTGAAAAAAATTGGTAATGATAAAGCCCCACAATTCCCTCAGTTTGGTGAAAATATTATTGAAAGACCTCAGCAATTAATAGGAGATAAAATAATATTATTAATGAGGTGTATGGAAATTTCCGAAAACATACTCTTAGATAACATATTGAACCCAGTTATTTTAGCACCTAAAAATGATGATTGTACTTTGATTAATACTGATATACTTAATCAAATACCTGGTGAACAGAGAACATATTATAGCTACGATAAAATAATTTGTGATGATGACAATGACATCAATAACTATCCAGTAGAGTTTTTGAATTTTTTGACTATTAGTGGTTTGCCACCACATAAGTTAGTATTGAAAGTTAATAGCATCGTTTTGCTGATCAGAAACTTAAATACAAAGGAACCATTAGTCAATGGAACAAGAATGCGCATCAGATTTATGCATCGTAATACTATTGATTGCGAAGTTTTAACTGGAACCGCACGCAATAAGAGAATTTTGATTCCACGTATAAATTTAACATATTCCGGAACTATTTTACCATTTAACTTTCAAAGAACTCAATTTCTAATTATACCTGCATTTGCGATGACAATAAATAAGTCTCAAGGACAAACATTCGAAAAAATTGGAATTTTATTGAGTCAGCCAGTTTTTACACATGGTCAATTGTACGTCGCAGAAGTAGAGTTCGATCATTCGATGGTTTGAGATTTTATATTTCAGAATATAACGGTCAAGGGCATTTAGCAAACGATGAAAGAGTTTTTACGAAAAACATCGTCTACACAGAAGTTTTGAATCATTAAATTCATTGTCGAACTATTTCAAGTTCAATGGATAACATTTATTTTTTTGACCATCCGGTTTTTTTTGTTTCAATAAAAAATATATAAAAAAATACGAAGCACGTATTCCTTATTTCATTTTTCATTTTTTAAATTTATTTTTTATTTAAATTTTATATAATTTGAAAAAGATAGGCAAATTAACTGTAGCCTTGGCGAAACCTGTGGCCAGTATAGCAATAAAAAAAAAAACCCAAGAAAATGTCAAACAACGCGTTATTGTTTTTAGATATGGCTTAACCAAGCTATACCACATTTTTCCTATGACGTATTTGTACATGCTCGAAGCTTACGTAATAGAACAAAATTCAAAAAAATTATATGCAATGAATATAGAGGTATACTCTTTGACAAAAGAACCTTATTAACGTTCAAACTTAAAAATTAAATGAATTATGGTCGAATTTCGACCACTAGTAGTAATTACAACGCAAAAAACAAACGCTATAAAAAAGGCAGCAGTAAACAATTTGAAATTCCAAATTACGATGGATTTAAGAGTTGAGTTGTACAGATTTGCTGTCTGGATGATTGGTGATTGACTGATTGCTGATTTGCTTTGCTGATTGGATGTGAAATAATTATAAAAAATAATGCTTATTTAAAGTAAAATATAAGGCTCGAAAAAGTAGTGTATATTCAATTTTGAACATTTCTACGTTTTTTTCTCGAATTTAACACGAATATTTAAGTCAAGTCTGACAAAAAAACATAATAAAAAAGTTGGGGCAAAAACCGCTACGGAAGCGTTACGGAATCAGCCAGTGACGTCACGGCACTCTGTCTAATCAGGTAATTTTTTGAACATTTTATGTTAAAATTTAAATTTTTGAAAATTTTGAAAGGGCGGAATAACTTTTCCAATTTATTCTGCGTATTTTGACACCTCTCTCAGATCTCTACGTGCTGTGGTTGAGACGAAGATAGATTTCCAACAGACAAACTATCACACATTAATAGTGTAGATTGATATTATGAAAATAAATGAAAAACCAGTTCAATAAATAAATAAATAATCCATCGCGTGTAAGAGGCTAAAAAGGGATCTATACTATAGAAATAAAATAGATGATGAAAAAACTTGTTTCCGAGTAATACTGGTAAAACAATTTTATTGAAAAAGTTATTTTCCCATCAATACTAGTAAAACAAACTGAGTTGCGCACCACAATCGTTTTACACTCAATGTTATTCCTATGGGGATTTCGAATTGTTTTAGCCCCCCTCTGCACACCTTGGAGAAATAGAACGGATTCGTCCAGTATCTCACTTTATAAAACTTGATGAAATAAAATTTAAGATCTTAATTAGATATGTGGTAAAAATCCAGAATGATAAAGAAATCTAAAAAGCAATCGATGGGGAGGTTGACCCAATAGGTCTGATAAAATTGGTAATGTTTTAAAAAATTTTCTATAAAGATGTCTAAAAAATGTATAAGAAGTTAAAGTATGATAAATGGAGAGCGGATCTTGGCAATGCTGGCACGATGGAGTGGTTTCCCCGACCAATAAAAATCTATGAGTGATTCGTGAATGGCCGATGCGAAGACGAGTTAAAATGACGTCGAACCGTCGAGATGGTAGTGACGGTAGGGTCGCCTGACAGGAATCGAACCTGCGCCACCTACAACTCGAAGGTTGTTAGCGCAGTGGACATACCCACTGAGCCACGACAGCCCCCAAAACGTCACAATGGAGCAACACAACGGCCTATTTATTATAATTTTATAAAAATGATTAAGTCAGAATACATTCAATAATTATGTTCTTGAAACGCGACATAAATCTAAAGCAAATAAAATCCTAAATTAATCTCAAATGCATATTTCAAAACGTTATCCGCTTTAAAACTTGACATGAATAAGGCCGAATTTACTATTAAAACCTTTACACATCCAAAGGTCACAGGTCCATTTTAATCCAGTTGAATTTATGCAACATTGATATCGTCATTCCTTATTGAAACTTGGCATAGAGTAACAGAAGCATTACTGAACATAAGACATTAATCCTACAGCGATAAAAACACCCGCATAGAAGAAAACTTGATACCGCCGGCAAAGCAGAATCCAATTTGTCTCTTCTTTCAAAGCGCGAAACAAGAGACCTTTACATTATGCGATTACGGTGGCGATTTCACCACGCGTTGTATCGTTTGCTCTTCTGCCTGAACGAGATTTGAAATTCCGAATCCCCTTCAGTAGCAACAGTGTTAGGAAAACAGATTTCTGTAGTTGTTTTTTCTGCGTGTATGGGTAAGATATATTGATCTTTTAAATTCTGTTTACCAAAAAAGTTACGAGATGCAAAACGAATTCGATTCCGATTTGCATGCTGTTTTTGTTTTAAACGGAAATTCTATACCTGTCATTCATTGATGAAATGTGATTTTAATATCAAATCTTGTATTGCCTTTTTGCATTCGGTTGTTTTTTTTGCTAAGTACCGAAACAGGTAATTCAATATTGAAGTTTTCGAGGGATTCAGACAATTTTCGTAAGAGATTTTTAAAAGAAATTTTGATTTATGTGGATTTGGGTGATTGAAAGCGAAGAAACATCTTCTTTAAACTTCTCGAAGGCAATAGTAATCTAAACTACCAGAGGGGATTTCGATGTTTTAAATTTTCTGCTCTTTATTTTTTGATTCTTATTCCAATCTCATTCAACTTCTCTAATGTTTTAGAGCTAAAACGCCAACATATTTTTTTGATAATAAATATCATCTCACAAATTAATAAAAATGGTAAAATAAATGTTTGTAAAAAATATATATTATTTCCATGAACTTTTTTAAAAATAAATTTCTTCCAATGAAACAAAAACGTTGAAACCAGAAAATAACTGTTTACACGAGTAAAGTAATTCAAAAAGTCATATAAGGTCATATAAAGTCAGTAGCATTCTGGAAAAACTAGTTTGGATCTTTCATGAAATAGTAGGTAGTTCAATTAATGTCGCACCTGAGCAACACAACAGGTTATTGGCGACGGTCAGGAATCAATCCCAAAGGGAAAATATCCGAGGACACCTCGTAATTTTGAATCACGATCAGAAGACGTGACACCTGACGCTACTCTACTAGCCAGGCTACCATGCCCCCGATGAAATATATATAGAAAAACATTTAACTAAAAAATAACAATTAAGGACACTTACAAACATTATAAACACAAAAAGGGCCATTGAAGTCCTATACCTTCATCGTCCAAAATCGTTCTCTTCGCACGTACTTACAACCCTTTTCCCGGAAGGCGCACGCATACGCAATAAGAATTTTCTTTTTATATATTTGGAAGAAACTTTAAACATATTTTAATATTAAAAAATAGTAGCAAAAAATGGAAATAACCAATTTTGATAGAATTAAAAAGGTTTCCATGGGCTAAAAGAATTTAAAGGCATCGTTGAAATTCATGAAAGATACAGTGCTAGGTATGATAAAACTGTTGAAGTTTAGAATTTGGTTTTCATTTTCTTCATATTTTGAAGAGGAAAGAAAAAGTATAAAAATGACGGTTTTCCACTTAAAATAGGCACACAAAATCAAATGAAGGAAAGCTCCGTCGAAGACTATTTTATAAGAATATAGTTTAATGTCTTACTCGTAAAAAAATCAGGATTGTATTTTGAGTCCCAAAGCAACAATAACAAAATTAGTAATAATCAAAAACACGTTCTTGTCCATCGATCAGTTGGCGACTGAAAGTTTCGTCGCCAAAAGACTATTCGGATAGGCCTACGAGGGTTACCATATTCTATGAGTATCGTCATAACTGACAATATTTATTATTGCCAATCATAGCATTTACTTCCCATTCTATATATATATTACTCGTTTCAAACGACAATGAAATGAAAATAATGAAACCCGAAATCAACAATGAAGTACCATATAAATTAACTCACGAGGCAAATTATAAAAGCAGGACATCAAATCACAATTGAAAAAGCTCAAACCATTTAAAACTTTTACTTGATCGTCTTTTCAAATTCACTTTCTCTCTGATAAAGGTCTCTTGTTCAATTTTGTAGTTACTTAAAACGAAATTTTTCCAGTGCTGCCGAATTCTAAAAATCTTTACTTATTTCACTAGTGATTGTGATAAATATGGAACAAGTATTCGTGAGTTATGTGCATTTGGAAGAAAAGGGTATACAACGTTGTTTAAATTCTTTTTTACTTTCAAAATTAGTGTTTACCTGACTAATGCTTAATATTTATAAAACGTATTTAATATTCACAAATAGTAGTATTTAAAATTTAAACTTTTACAAAGGAAAAAGAAAATTGAAGACTTCTCTAACAAAATGAACTTTCCACTAAATTATTTCACTGATGAAACACTGCTTGGATTAAACAGACTTTCAAAAAAATTTCTTACGAAATCTTTCACGTGCACTATAATGAAGTTATTTCATTCTTATATAAATATTTTTTATATTATTGAAGCTTATAACACATCAGCTGCGATAAAAAAAGTAAAATTTACATCTAGTTAAAAATGTTCTTGAGACAAAAATAATCAAATTACAATTATGAGAATTTCAGGACATGATAGACATCTTGCTTTTTCATGTTGAAAGGTTTTGATGTTTCGTAGCTTTCCCTTAGGTGCCCATTATATGCATTTAAAAAAATTAAAAAATCGTATTTTTCCAGTTTTACTTTTAAATGTTTTTCTTTAAAGCAGTAGAGAAATAGTCACTAAATTACGCTATGCAATTTGTTAAAAAGTTCATGAAGAATAATTTTTAATATTGTATTTCCATTTCTAAAGATACCAGAGCAATTTGAAATTTGTAGCAAATTGGCAAAATTTTTATTTTCGTCAATCTCTCAGTTTCAGCAATGACGGCTATTAAATTATATTATGACGTTTCCTAAGAGACCTTTTTCTGAAGAATGTAGTGATATAAAAATTTTAAATTGTGCTGTGTCAATAAGTTATTGAAATATAGGTTCACAAACAGGCCACTTTAAGTGCTAGAAAATCTAAATTTGACCTTGAACATTTAAAAACATTTGACACACATTAAAAATATAAGTAATAAAATAATTTAGATTCCTGAAACCTATTATTTTGCAGCTGCTCATTACTTTGACCTATTTAAAAATTAATTTTCATTAAAATCGGTGATGTTGCTCATCCGATTTGCTCATTTTGCATGGAATGACCGAGTTTACATTGTTATGAATCGTTCATATTTTGAGTTGCTCATCAAATCTACATCACTTATTGTTCCCATTCAAGGTTATCAAAAAATACAAGTTGAGAAATTAAAATACAATACAACACTTGGAACAAATGGAAATTTAAAATAGTTGGTTGTGTTGAAATTTCGATGTGCTTTAGTAATATTTACAACCGCCCATTAGCGATGATCCGGGATCAATTCCGAAGGGAAAGATCCGAAGAAAATTAAAATAGTAATCGCTGTCAAATTGAAAATTTGTAACAAAAGCGAAAAGTTTCACCAACTAAACATTAACACATACCGTTTATAAAATGTTGCCATTCAGCACAAAACAAATACCCATTTGCAGAGTATATTTGCTTCGAGAGGCTGAGTTCTAACTCAAATATCACAGAATTAAACATTTAAGCGAGACATAGAATCTTTAAGGTAACATTTACTTGGTTTTCAGACGGTAGCTGTGAAACGATGTTCGAATGAAAGAATAAACTTCCAACAGAGTAAAAAGTCGGGTAGTAAGCAGTTTTTAAATCCTTTCTTCTCCATCGATTGAGGGGATCAAATCGTTTTGCGCAGTCAGCGATTGATTGAGTGTTCCACAAACAATTAAAGACATCGCTTGCACATCGTATTGGTCTCCAGAAAAATGCTTAGAACAGCGTGATTTTCCTTCAATAGCCCCTGGGGTAAATTTAGTACGAGTCTGTTTGTTAATGCCACCATTTTCGATTTTTTTTGTAAACTTTTAAGCAATACACGCAGATAAAACAAATCACATATTGATCCAACAAGTTTTGCGTTACTAGATTCACCAATAGTTCGTTGTGTTGCTCCAATGCGACGTGAATTCAACTACCTACTTGTGTTACTAGGTAGGTAATTAATGACGCATGGAAGAACACAATGGGCTATTGACGACGGTCAGAGATCAATTCACACGACAGAGATCTGAAGACGTCACCACGTAATTTTCAAACACGGTCAGATGATGAGGTGAATACCTGAGCTGGCACCCCACTGTTGAAACTTCTACATTGCTCCGCGTGAGGATATTTGACACTTAACCGTATGAATGTTTGACCATGCACTAGCCCCTGTACACGACGATCTTTGCTTGGATCGAGTTTCGAACTCGCAACCCTCCGGTTACTAATCTGCTACTCTACCGTCTACCTACAGAACTATCATCGCCCCGATAAAAAATATATGATAGACCTTTTCAATTTATATTCACTCAACTTTAGAAAATAATATATTACTATGAAGTTGGGTGCGATGTAAAAACATTTTCAGATTGCACAATAAATGCTTTTGATCATACACATGAGTAATCGATTAAAGAATTGGAATTAGTTTAATTGTGTATATTTTTATAAATAGTTCATATTTTAAGCTGCTCATCAAACCTGCATCACTTCTTGATCTCATTGAAGGTTATCAAAGAACATAAGTAAAGAAAATAACAAAATATAATACCATTTGGAATTAAATGGAACAAAATGGAAACTAAAATAGTAAGTAGTGTTATACTTACGTTGCGCTGGAGCAAAGCGACCGACCATTATCGATGGTCCGGGATCAATTAAGAAGGGAATTAAAATAGTAAACGCTGTCAAATTGAAAATTTATAACAAAAGGAAAGTTTCACCAACTAAACATTAACACATACCGTTTATAAAGTGTTGCCATTCAGCACAAAACAAATACCCATCTGCAGAGTATATTGTTTCGAGAGGCTGAGTTCTAACTCAAATATCACCGAATTAAACATATTTAAGCCAGACATGGAATCTTTACGGTAACATTTTCTTGGTTTTCGCAGACGGTAGCTGTGGAACGATGTTCCAGTGAAAGAATAAACTTCTAACACAGAAGAATAAATATAGGGTAGTAAGCAGCTTTTAAATCCTTTCTCTCTTTATCGATTGAGGGGATAAAATCGTTTGGCGCAGTCAGCAGTAGATCGAATGTTCCAAACAATTAAAGACATCGCTTGCACATCGAATTGAAGTCTCAAGAAAAATGCTTAGAAAAGCGCCTGATTTTCCTTCAATGGTCCCGGAGCCGCGGTAGCCTGATTGGAAGATTAACGGACTAGGAATAGGAGGGTTGCGAGTTTGAAGCCAGCCAAAGACCGTCGTGCTCAAAGCGGGCTGGTGAACGTTAAATCTGTCGTGGCCTCAAATGTCCTCACGTTGGCGTAGTGTGGAAGTTTGCAAGAGTGGGATGCCAGCTCAGGTGTTGCCTCGTCATCTGACAGTGGTTCAAAATTACGTGGTGTTGTCATCGGTCTTTCCCTTTGGGATTAATCCCGGACGGTCGCCAATAGCCTGTTGTGTTGCACCAGTGTGATGATAATTAAAAATACCTGCCAAACTTTTGAAGTCTCGGAGCCTTTTTTAGATTCAATTTCTATGCGGAACCCCCTAGGCCTACCCTGTTTAACAAGTTAATGGTGTTTAGGAGAAGTGTTATAGGGGGAGGAAGAGAGGATAGATAGTAAAGAAATATTTAAACAATTGCGCAATGTTAATGTAATGAAATTATGTTTTTAAAACTTTGACACCAATAGCCCTTTTGTTGCTCCAGTGTGACGTTGATTAAAATACGTGCGTTTGTTAAAACTTTGAAATTTACCATAGCTTAATTTATTCTCAACAACCACCAATAAATATGCTAGTGGCAGCAGAATGATCAAGCGTCGTCTGGTAGAAGTGTGAAATTCAACTTGACAAATTTCGTTCAGAGAGTAATTTCTAGTTTTCTTATTTTCATTCTACTTTTTGTTTCTTATTCTTTATTTCATTTAGATATTATTTATTTTCCTGGAACGGCCACGGAGCCCCTGGGAAGGACACGGAGCCCTTAGGGGTTGAGAACCACTGCCCTAGCAGATGACTTGTGTGAATAACGTTCTTTTTAGTGAAGATTTTTGTATTAGTTATTTAAAAATTCTGATTTTAATATTGAGCGTTGTGTTTTGTGTGATAGAAAGCTGGTCTTGTATTTGCATACTGGAGAATGGCAGGTAGTTAATTAACGGCACACTGGAGCAACACAACCGGTTATTGGCGAAGGTCCGAGATCAACCCTGAAAGGAAGAATCCAAGAACAACGCCTCGTAATTTTGAACCACGGTTAGATGACGAGGTCAACACCTGAGCTTGCACCCCATTCTCGAAACTTCCACACCACGCCAACGTGAGGACATTTGAGGCCTCGACAGATTTAACATGCACCGGTCACCGTGTATACGACGGTCTTTGGCTGGACCGAGTTTCGAACTCGTAATCCTCCGGTTGTTAATCCATTGCTCTTCCAACTGGGCTACCGCTGTCAGGAATGCCAGGAGACAGATATAAATAATTTAAATTCAACCGTTCGGGATTTGAGCTATGAAGTGCCTAATATTGCTAAAACTACACGGAACAAATTGCCACACTAATGGTATTCTTCAGCAGCTCAGAAATCATAGAAAAGGAAGTGTGAGCAAACGCGAAAAAAAGATCTAAACGTCAAAAAATACCGAATCGCTTCAAAGCGAGTGAATTTGGACGCAATTGAAGTTGAACGTTCGGAAGCTAATTATAGAAACACGATTAGTTGTGCAGTTTTTGCCATGTAGTTATTTGAAATATGAATGACACTAGTAAGAAATATTAAATGCTGCTTTATATTTTTGATAACTTTTATTTCATTAGGAGTACGATATGTAGATACATATCGATACTTATAGTAATTTAAAATGGATTTAAATAAGGCATATGCGAGTCCCGTTGTACTATCAATAAGTATAAATAATTTAGAAACAAGCGCCGATGCTATGCATGAGTTATACTAATTATTAATGCCTCTAGCATATGAATAGTGAGAGGCGTTAAGAATTATCCAACTTGTCCATGTTTCCCGACGCCAGAAAGTCCTTCTCTTATTTTAGAATCTATCGGTGGTTGTAAGACATCTCCTGAATGATCATTGGTAAGGAGTTGGTTAAAAATATTTTACTAGTATACAATAAATCCAAGAATGGAATCCAAGAATTCATAAATTTTATAGCAACAACGAAAATTCAAACATTTTAACCACTGAGTTTACTTATGGCGTTATTTCTCGTCAGTTCAAGTTTATTTAAAGGGTCACTGAAAGTAGCATATGCTTTTTAACTCTCCTAGTGGTTTTGACGAGATATCTCGTCTATCAAGATCTGACTAGTTTTGCAAATGACGAGATATCTCGTCATCAAGATATTGGTGATTTTCTTATGGTGACGAGATCAAGATCTGGCCAGTTTTCTGCCATTGACGAGATATCTCGTCAATCAAAATCTGGTCAATTTTGCTATAGACGAGATACCTCGTCGTGACAACCACCAGGAGGGTTAAAATCGTCTAAATTTCGAATCGCAGGCTAAAAAAACAAACTTGTATGCGCATGAGTAACTTTGTTAAGAGTCGGACACTGAAAGAATTTTAGAATCTAGATATTTATATTCCACAGAGATATACTTGGTATTATATTCACGGTTTGGTTTGTCACTGCACCTGTTTCACGAAGGACCGATTATTGTAATGAACGCAGCCTTCTTAAGATTCTTGTATTTTTTTAAGTTCAGCCCAAAAGATAAAAGTAAAAAAGATTTTCCGAAGAAATATTTTTCCTGTTTCAAACAACAAGGATTACCTACAAATGAGTTTTTACTTTCCACCCTTTCCGAACTGCGAAAAAACTACTTAAAATCGTATTCATAAGAACTGATCCCACCCAAAAAAAGGTAATTTTTTCCGTCAGTGAAAGTAAAAGGGCCGTTTCATGTGTGGCTGTTCTTAAACCTCTCTCCTCAGAGGCCAGCTCCTCAGCAGGCGAGACACGATTTTGCGGTATCCAAAAGTTTCAGCGAGGACTTATAACGGATTGCTCGGAGGGGCTTATAGCGCCGATGACTTGGGAAGAATGAACGCGTTTGTCACTTAAGCGTACGTGTTTAGTGAGTCTTATGCGCTCTCCAAAAAACAGATGGGACAATCAAAAATGCCACAAAGACGAATATCCCTGCGCTTGTGAAATATTTTTGATTTCCTCGGCTGCATTGATCTTTTACAGAATGAGATTCCAAATTTGCAATTCAAAATTTCGTCGGGAATTCCCATATTTTGATATCTTGAATAAATGAATTTTTCATCCAAAGGGATGATATAAATTTTATGTCCCAACTAAACTTGTATTTATAGTTCTCTTACATGGCGAGAAAGAAAGGTCTCAATTGTGGGGTTTAAAAACGATAATGAATAGCCGGGTTTGGAGATGGTAAGACTTATCGTAACCTAACATCATTACCGGTTTTGGAGATGGGTAAGAATTACGAAACATCATTACCTGTTTGAGAGATTGGTAAGATTTACCGTACCGAAACATTATTACATGTTTGAGAGATTGGTAAGAATTACCGTAACCAAAACACCATCATCGGTATTCGAGATTTGTAAGAATTTCCGTAACCGGAACATCTTACTAATCTCATCATTACCGGTTTTAGAGATTGGTAAGAATTACCTTAACCGAAACATCTTTACTTGTTTTGGGGATTGATAAGAATTACCTTACTGAAACATCATTACCTGTTTTAGAAATTGGTGAGAATTACCGAAACCGAAACATTATTATATGCATTCGAGATTGGTAAGAATTACCATACCGAAACATCATTATCGATTTTGGAGATTGTTAAGAATTAGACATCACTACACGTTTTCATTTTTTGATATTTCGTAAATATTTTAGCTTTATTTTAAGATTACATATATCGGATCAGTTTATACGACGGTTGCAGTTGCAAATGCGTCTTATTCCGGTAGTGTTATGCTTTTTCACTATCCAAATCTAGCTCTCCGCTAAATAAATTTGATGAATTTCAACCCCGGGATTAATTCGTCCTATTGGCCGTCCATCTTACCGTGGTTCGAAATTACGTGGTGTTGTCCTCGGATCTTTCCCCTTCGGGTTTGATCCCGGACTTTCGCCAATAGCCCGTTGTGTTGCTCTAGTGCGACGTTAATTAAAGTACCTACCTCATCCTTTTGGTACCTTCTGTTAGAAGAACTGATTGCTTTCCCATAAATTGGGGCTCTCAATGGCACATATTTAGGTGTGTACCGGTATCCCAACTCGATGATACTCGGATGATCTTTCCTCCATTTCATTTTTACCCTCGCCTACCCTTCTGATTTTTCCTTTTCTTCCTCCCTCACTGTGATGTCTGTCCCGTGATTGATGCAGATTGGTCAAATATAGCCCTAACACCATAAAACCCTAAACCAATCATAAATTGAGCAGTACATATTAAACAAATATTTACAGGTAAACAAAAATTGCGTTTTATTGCCTTTCACTACAACAGAAATTTCGAAAATGTGCTTAAAAACAGATAGCTAGGGGATGTAGGTAGGTATTTAATTAACGTCGCACTGAAACAACACACTGGGCTATTGGCAACGGTCCGGGATCATCCCCTAAGAGGATACTCTCCAAACTTCCACACCATGCCAACGTGGATAACTAGGGAAAGAAACGAGAACTTGGAAACTTACGTATTCGCATTTTAGCATTGAAACAACTAGTTCAGGCATCATGTGATTGCCAATTTTATTTGCCAATGAAAAATACAAACTTTTACACAGGATTTAAAAAACCAATTTGCTATGAACTTACTAACTAAAAAAATTAAAGTGCTGACAAGTATTGCTTTAGTACCGAACAAAGATTATTCAACTAGCAAATGAATCTATGGTGGTTGTATTCTATTTAGGTTAACTACTCTTTTCCATATTCAATGCATCAGAAAATTTACATTGGCATTGGTGTATTCTCATTACCCCTCCTGGTAGTTGTCTTGACGAGATATCTTGTAATTAGCAAAACCATTAGCAGAATTTAATGGACAAGATATCTCGTCATTAGAAAAAAATGACCAGATCAAGATCTGGTCATCATAAAAAATCGACAATACCTTGATATATCTTATGAAAATGGTCAGATCTTGAATGGATATCTTGGAGGATTAAGTAAATAAAAGATTAAAAAGGTAAACTATTTCAAATTTAAAGAATCGGACTTCGAATATAAATTGTAAATGGATGCATCTAACTGTCCACCCAGTTTTTATAACATATTTGTACGCACTGCGCCCAGTGTACAAAACATAAATTTACATAATCAAAAGTGTTTCAATCAAGTTGTCACCAGTGGCTTCTCAGTCAGTTCATACTCTTCTCCAGTTGCGACAAGTGGAAAATACAGAACGAAATTATATCGCACCCTGTCTGCAATGCCATAACTAAAAAAAATTGAATTTCTGGTTTTAAGTGTAGAAAGACTAAATTCGTGCTTCTGCATTATACAATAAAACCGACCACAACTTCCCTCTATTGAACCCTAAATTGCCTTCTACTGGAATCTATATCTTGTGGTAGATTTGAAGCATTTAGAAGCGCGTTTAGTTTTTCCTATACATAAAACTAGAAATTCTGTTATGGGGATATTAGCCGGGATGCGATATATTGAAATGCATTTATTTTGTGGACGAAGAATCAAATGATCAAGGTTTTTCGAAGTTGTGTACCAACAGAAATACCGGCTTTAATCAGTCAACGCTGATGTTCTGTTTATGGTCTCTGATTTATATGGTGTAGCTTCAATCGTGTCATTCCGAAACTGAGAATGGATCATCAAAAGGTTCTTGCAGCGGTTTCTTAATTCCCATCTTAGGGAATAAAGACATGATTGGTTGGTTTAGGTTTTTTTGGCGCAAGGACCATATTTTGCCAAGCTGCGCCAAACACAAGATAATGGTAAGTAATTGTGAAAGAAAGGATGGAGAGAAGTAGAGGAGTATCGCTTAGGCATCCTGGGGTCACGACCCAAATGTTTATCAGAGGAAGTAAGCCCCATGGGAATAGAATATATATCACTAGGGTACCTCGGATTCTTGAAGACCGTCTAAAGACATGCTCCTTAGTGGGAATAAAGTCATGAACACTTTTCGGGATATCAACACTGTAGACGGACCATGGCGACGAGGAGCAATCGATCTTAACCCAGACATGGCGATGTTCAAGGAATGAAGTGGTCAGGTATTACATTTTCAGACGGCTGGAAGAATTCTCCTGGAAGAGGCATAGTGACACGCCATAAGTCACCTCTGCTGTGGAGACATTGAGATATTTCATGCATGAGCTTAATCCTAAGAGTGTTCTTGGCAAAATGTTTATTCAAAGAACATAGTTTGAATATTTTAAAGATTTAAGGCCCTTATAGAAGATCTACCATAACATTCGCTTCCGGGTGGTAAAGCATCGATCGGTAAATCGTTGTACTTGAATTTACGTCGCACAAAGGGCTAATGGTAAGGCATCAAACGGATGCGTTTAACACCTGTAACTCCCCTGTGTATATTTCTCGCTTCTGTATCAGTAAAGCTTTCGGTGCATGTGTGTATATCCATTTGCTTGATGGAAAAGCATTGCTTGGAGCAGCTTGACCAAATCTGGCTTTTGGGGCATAAAAACCAACAAAGCAAAGCTGAAAAGTAGGTAGGTAGGTATTTTAATTAACGTCACACTATAGCAACACAACGGGCTATTAGTGACGGTCCGGAATCGATCCCAAAAGGAAAGATCCGAGGACAACACCACGTAATTTTGAACCACGGTCAGATTACGAGGTCAGCACCTGAGCTGGCATCCCACTCTCCAAACTTCCATACCACGCTAAAGGAATTGCGTGCTATGATCAGAGAGGTAGGTAATCGATTGGTTGTTGTTTTGGGGGTTTTATGGCGCAAGGGTCATATTTGGCCATGCTGGTAGGTAGTTGAATTAACGTACTATGATCAGTAGTGATTATTTCCGGACATGCCGAAACAGCTCATCTTACCTGAAAATGGAGGCATGAACAACAGTTTAAGCTATGCTACCTTCGATAGGAATTATCATCTGACCATGGTCCAAAATTATGAGGTGTACTAGTCGAATCTTTTCTTTCGGGATTGATCCCGTACCGTCTCCAATAGGCCATTATGTTGTTCCAATTCGGCGTAAATTCGAGCAAGGGGATCGGACTCCAAGGAGTTGATGCCTCTGCTGCCATAGGACATATTTTTTTATTTAATTTTCTACTCTACGGTCATTTTTGTAATACCAGTGTTAAAAGACCCCCATACAAATAGTTTGCAAAGCCCAAAACTTAGAGTCACATTGCCACATTTGCGGAGTAAAATAATCAAGTAATATTTTTTACCGAAATTCCTAATTTTTGTGATATTACCCGAAAATTTACCTTAGTTGAGGTATCTTTTTAATATTTAGAAGATAGTTTGTTTTGTACTTTCAACAAATATCTTACATTAATTTGCATTTAGAATTCGAAAATATTTTACTATTCGGTTCTTCAAACAAACTGGCACGTTGGAACATTTAATAAGCAAAAATAAAATTCTCTATAAGATATTTTTTACTTCACGTAACCGGTATAATTCAAAGTAAGTAAATGGAATGTTTAGGGAAGTTTAGTTTTAATTATTTAACCGAGTTAAGCTTCTCCATCTTTTCACTTTAGAATTGCTAAATCCATACACTGAACATTCTACGCTTAACACACAACCAAAATCACTATTTCCTCTCAAGTTTCGTGTTTGCTCTGCTGATGTTTGCTTTCGCAGTTGTAGCGGTGGGTCGAGGCTAGGAAATGACGTCACCAAATGGACATCGCACGTTTGAGCGGAGAGAGGCGATTTAGAACTACACAGAAACTCAGCCCAGAAGCGCACCACGTCCGATAAATACAACATAATTGAAGTTCCACACACAAAGATACTCACTTCAAATATTTCCCCGACTCGTGGTACGAAAACGGTTTCTGGATCAACGTACGGAATCCACACAAAAGGAGGGGAAATTAGTTTTACACTTTAGGAAACACGCCTCCATACAGAGCCAGAAATATTAAACTGAATGTGAAAAATATATTTGATCAATCCTTAAAGCTTTGTAGGACATAAATGTCACATACAACGCTAAGATAGGATTATAGTCAAGACGTCTAAAGGTTTTACGAATCACTTGGAAGTAGTTCTTGGATCGTGTGGAAATTTCAAGGAGTGTATTCACTAGCGAACTTGTAACGTGTAAAACATGGCCAACTTTAACGTGGATGTTACGGTTGCACGTGCTGGTCACGTGCAATGTGCGATCCTCACGTGTACTTTATCGGTCCGCTCTGGTACCAGATATATTCATAAACTTTTTGCGGTGATTCAGTCTTTTCTGTCATCGTATGTCTAACATGTATGATTAACCAAACTTCAATTTACGCAGATTAAACTACTTTCAGCGTGTATATTTAAGGTATTTGATAACGTTCGATGTCCTTTTTTTAAATGTTCGAATTATAACTATATTTTCTTTTTAAGGTAAAATAACTTATAAAAACACATTGTAAAACAAAAGATCAATAAAAATTATTATAATTTATTAAAACTTTGGCAAAAATTGAAAAATTTAGGCAAACGAATGACAACGTTAACGATAAACATTACAACTGAAAATATTATAGGTCATTTGCCTAAAGTCTCCTAAATATGTGAGCTATGGCCTGAACTAAAAGATATTCAATATTCCTTTCCACTCATGAGATATTAGGAATAATGTAGCAGAAAATACGAATTTTTGAAATTCCTTAATCCATAACACTGAAATCTAAAACGTTTTCCTTTCAAGAAAACTTTTAGATCCTAGTTCAAGCTCTCCAAAACAAGTATAAAAATCAGCACATCAAATTTCATTCAAAAGTATATAGCGCATTTTTAGTCATCGCGTTTTTTGTGCAAATATTTTTCTCAAAATTAGAACGAGAAAAATGCATATAAAGATTTGAAACAGAATTAAAAAACAGCTGTCAAGATCTATTCAAATTGCTTTATCTCTGCTTCTATTCACCGTGCAGACAAAATGAAAACAATTTTGTAAAGGAAAAAGTCTAGTATACTAAGAAGATTGGATATTGAAAATGAAATTTTTGTCAAAAAATCGACTTTCAACTTAGTCATATACCTTAATTATTCTTTTAGCATAATACATATTTCGGGGAGGGTTAGAGGTCCATGTGCACTCCCCTTAAATATGTCCCTGCGTCTACGCCATAATTTCACAAAATGGGTGCTGAAAGAATCTTGGGAGCAGTGCCCTGTGGAAATAAGGCGTCGAGGAGCAAGAGTTGGCAATAAAATGCTAAAAAAAATTGTTACAAATGTTTTAAAAGGACAGTGTAGACTTTTAAATCAAACTTTGCAGTTATTAACCCTTCTGGTGGTTGTTTTGCCGAGGTATCTTGTCATTAGCAAAATTTACCAGATCCTGATTATATCTCAGTCACCAAGATCTCGTCGTCTCTCGCAATTAGAAGAGACCCGACCAGATCTTGATTTCATCATCCTAAAAATTCGGCAATATCGTGATGATGAGATATCTCGTCATTAGCAAAATTGGTCAAATCTTGATGGACGAGATATCTCGTCGAAACCACTAGGAGAATTAACCGATTGTTATGAATTTGCGTAGACTGTATTGTACTAAAAAGCCTATATATAGCCACTGGTCTAGGCGAATGGACAAGTCAAGCTTGAATTTGACGGATTTGCTTCTCATCTCATCCCCATTCACAGAGCTGTAGTAACCCGGTTGGAAGAGTAACAGATTAGCAACCGGAGAGTTGATTCGAGTTCGAATGGAACCAAAGACCATCGTGTACAAGGGGGGGGGGGCTGTACGTGAAATCTGTCGGGGCCTCAAACGTCCTCATTGTTGCGTGGTGTGGAAGTTCGGAGAGTGGGATGCCAGTTCAAGTGTGACCTTAGTTTTCTTCAAAAAGGCCTAATAATAAAGTGTGGTCCAAAAGATTAAGTCATTCAGAAGTTATTACATAAAATGTGGTCGCAAATTTTGATAAAGTAGCAAAAATTGATAGGTCCCATGTGCATTAATTTTCCATGTATTGTCAAAACTTTAATTCACATAATAGTTTGTATAATCATATTAACTCCGTGTGGTAAGTCTCTCGCTTGTTTGTAAAGCAAAAACTATTGTTTTGTATTAGAACATACAATTTTGAAAGAAAAATAAGCATAGGGTTAAGCAACATTTTAAACGAAAATTTCAAATTTCGGAAGCATGATGAATTTTTCATTTCCACTTATGTACAACAGATTTCAAGGATTATCTAAAAATATTTCTTCCCGTGCGTCGCTAATTATAATACCTACCTACGTACCAAAAACATTTCAAGTAAATTAATAAAAAACCTATGTGAATGTAACATTTTGGAAATTAGGAAAATGTCAAAAATCTCAATAAAAAAACGGGCTTTTGTAGTAGACAATATATTCATCTATTACATGTTTTATGTTGTACACGTAACTCCCTTAAAACTCATCGAAATTGAAAAATTCTTTTGTTATCTAGAGTTTGACATCAAGTAATTTGTAACGCTGAAATTAAAAAATCGATTTTGGTGACTGAAAGTCCACTGTCCCCTTTTATAAAACTTCGATTTACATAGATTGAGCTCAGCTTGGACATTTATTTTGTAAAATCAAGAACATATTGAGGGGTGCCCAGGCCTCTCGCTACCATGTGAATACGTTTTGTCACATACGTTTTTGTGGAAGACCAACTCATCTGTAATTTTCCCAATTTACCGCTAGAAGGCAGAATGTTTGAGGATTCTTATCTTATATTCAGTGTGGCCGCCGTGGCTCAACCATAGACGTGAAATATTAGTGGACTAAGTACTGCTATTGAGAGAAGCTTAAAAAAGTGACCAACATTTCGACCGACTAGTAGTCACGTGACTGATCTGCGAAAATTGACTTGGTTGGCCGATTTGGCGATATAACATTTTATGAGAGTAGATGTATGAACACGCATTTCTATATATTGGCGACAAAAATGGTGAAATTGCGAAAGTCTACTATTATGCCACGCGGACAAATCAGATGATGAATCAATGAATGGACTTCTCCTGTCCAGTCAGATGATTAATGTTCGATTCATTCCCGCAGAAGAAAGTAGTTTTTAGAGTCGTGTTACTACTTGTTATGGCCACATGATCCTAGGCACCTAAAAGGATTACCATTACTCATTTTACACTTTTATATCTCCTCTATGGATTCAGTTTACGAGTTGAAGGCGGCGTAGATTCAATTCCTGTATTGGTGAATTTAGTCTTCATTTTAAAAATTAACTTACAATTTATCGGTAAAAACATTTCTTAAGGTAGCTTAGTCATGCCTGGCTTCTTCGTCATAAAAATACCCAACAAACCATTTTGCATCAAGTTGTACAATTCAGAATTTAAAAAATTCTCCTATGAAAGGTTCTAATTTTGGGATGAGGCACATTTAACTGTTCTGTTCATTTAACTGCACAGTAACAACTGAGGAAAAAATCGCGTTAACCTGTTCTGACAAAAAGAGAAACTAATCAACAAAATTAGAACACAAATTATTAAAACTTTCGTAGTAAACCACATACTTATTAACAAGACAAAGCAAAAAAAATCCCATGTTTGGAGCAACATTATAAAGAACAAATGTATCTGGAATAAATTTCTTGGAAACGCAACTCGAAGGCAAAACAAAGGAGGACGTATCGGAAAAACTATTCTACAACGAAATTCTGGACTCCTAGGAATTGGGCCATTTCGCCGCCATTGGTGGACTTTGTTTTAAGTAGGAGACACTTTTATTTACCCATGTCTTCTTTGTCAAGGACTTGGACAAAGGGTGGGGCATTTTTGCGATGGACGATGCTTCCTTCCTTTGTTTGCGAATGGGAAAAGAAAGCAAAAGTTTCGTATTTCCAGTTATTTCTTTTTTCCGAGTGGCAATGGCGTAGGAAAAAGAAGCTTTTATATAAAATATTTCAATGTGTGTGAGGAGTTTGTGTTCTATCCTTAGAAGCTTGTAATTATATAGAGGTTGTGTTTAGAAATAAATCTATTTCGGTATAAAAGATTTGGTATATATATTTATAAAATAATTTCGAGCTTGTAGGTGTTTTTACCCTTGGTAGCTGAATGTTGTATAAATGGAAGAAAGTATGGCCACTCGTTTGGTTCTTTTTATTGTTATACTTCAAACCGGTAATCCATACCAAAGGAAGCACAGAAAACACAAACTATTAATTTTATATTTAGACTAACCTGGCGATGTAGAATCTGATTAAAGCATCAAAACATGGTGTTGTCATTGGAAATTTTGTTTATGCAAAATTTGAGATGAACATGGCCACTTATGCAATTCTTTTGCGTATGTTTGCAAAGACGTTATTCTCTATTTAATGGTACACTTGAATTTGCTTTACTATGAATTGTGCTCGAAATAAGCTCGTTTTTTCTTCAAGACTACATCGATAGCCAAAATTGACGAAAGAACGAAAGGACATGTCTACATAGAAGGTATTTCAGAGCCTGAACGGAATGACCGTTTACGTTTTATTTAAATCACACTCTAACCTTATTGCAGAATAAATGTCCACTTCTCCTGTGAGATCGAGAAAGTTCTATAGCAAAATGTGGAAAATATATCCACTCACCCCTTAATACTCTGTTATAAGGTACGGACTTTTAGATCTGAATAGTCGACTTGGTACGATCCATGAAACGAAAAATAAACGCTTATTCTTTGTACTTGGTTCAGACTACAGTAAACTGCATAGAATACAAGTACCCAACTCTGAATCCTTATACTTTAGAAAAGAACTTAAGGGCCACTTCACAGTAGTGGGTGTTATACAAGCTTGAAAACGGAGAATGAGCATCTTTACTCGAAGTCACGAAAGTACTACAATAAAACCCAGAGAACGAATGCGTATATTTTATTACTAGGAATGCTTAAAGTAAGGATAACTCCATTGTGTGAGTCCATGTAATTGTTCCGTGAATTTAATTCTTATAACTCACGTGCAACCGCTACTAGGGTACTTGTAAACGGTGTTGTCTTGATATATTTATTACGTATGCGTAAACTATGATTTACCTGAATGTAATCTTAATTACATACGCGAAAACTAATCATACTACAGAATGTGACGGAAAATTAATTTGAAAGAGGTGAATTGGGTAAGGAGCGTAAAAAAAGAGTTGATCCTTCTTTGCAGTTTTGTATCGTCCGTAGTTTTTAATAAATGTCCCAATTTTTCTAAGGGCCGCTGTAGACCGGTTGGAATAATAACGGATTAGCAACCGGAGGGTTGCGAGTTCAAATCCAACCAAATACCGTCGTATACAAAGGGTTCTGGTTCACGTTAAATCTGTCGCGGCCTCAAATGCCCTCACGTTGGCGTGGTGTGGAAGTGTGGGGTGCTAACTCAGGTGTGACCTAGCCGTCTGATCATGGTTCCAAATTAATTACTTGATGTCCTCTGATCTTTTCCTTCGGGTTTCATCCCGGACCGTCGCCAGTAGTCCGTTGTGCTGCTCCAGTGCGACGTTAATTGGCGTGGTGTAGACGTTTGGAGAGTAAGGTGCGAGCTTAAATGTTGACTTTGTCATCTGATCGTTGTTCAATATTAAGAAATGCTGTCCTCGATCTTTCCCTTCGGGATTGCTCCCGAAGCTTCGCCAATTACCTGCTGTGTTTCTCCAGTGTGACGTAAATTCATCTATCTATTTACCATTACAGAGAAAAGGTGGATTTTCTTATACCCGGCCAATCGAATATTACTCAATGGCACTTCAAGCGCTAATTTGTGAACCACTCTGTTAATTTGGTGCATTACAGGGGGTAGTTTACGTTACACCTCACATACAGAGAACACATTCTCGGCACAACCCGTTTACAGAGGGGTCACAAATTAATTCCAGCAGGACAAACATTCATGCTTTATATCGGATTCAAACCGGGAACCTTCTGACCCAGAAGCCAGCACTAGACCGATGATTCAGTTGATAATTTTGGAATTTTAGAACCGGAACAGTTGTCTCCACATTATAAGTTGCGATATGCTCCCGATTCCCTTTGTTGAAACATCTTAGGAAATCAAAAAGAAACTGGTAGACTGAAATTAATGCAGTGCACTCAAGTTATATTTACCATCAATACACTCAGAGTTAGAATCTTGGTCTCTAAAAATTTAAGGAATTTCCTAAAAATACCCGTACACGAGGTACTTGAGTGATCTTTTTACCCCATGGGGTTTACTGTCTAGTAAACACGGTGGTCGCACTCCCGAGATAGACCCAAGCAATCTTTTCTGCTTTTATCCTACTACTCTGTTTCCCAATACCTCTCTCTTTTCACATTTATTACTTGATGGTGTCGTGTGTTTGGCGCAGTTTGGCCAAATATGACCCTTGCGCCAAAAAAACCCAAACAACCAACCCTAAACTCCATTTTATTTTCAAATCGATGGAAACTTAAATTTTCCATTATTTTGAGGGTGGCTGAAGTTCATCACCCACATCTCTGGATGCGCCAGTGTGAGAATCATACGTGGTTTTCCCTTCGATGATTCCCCCCTCAAACACATCCCATAAAGTGTCAGTCGTTAGAGGATACACAAATCGCGCTGTATGTTTCAAATCATTCTCCCCAAGTTAGGATGATAAGAAGTGTAACGAAAAATCATTCAGAAACACGTTGATGCACCACAATCTCCGAAATGAAAAGCACATATCTGGTGACATTCCGAAGACTAATGGGCCTACTGGATGGATAATCGGGCCGCCCACATCTTGATAAGGCGTCTGTTACGGTCTCCGTAGAAGGCTGTCTGGAAGGAGCCTAATGTGTCAGCCCGCCATCGAACCGAAAAGTTGCCTCTGATCAAGGCGAGCAATATTTCAAACCCCAGGCGGCACAGCTGGGGGTACATTGTGCTATTGTGTTGTGGTTCTTTGATCTTTCTCGCATTATGTCTAGAAGAGTGATAGTCATATCAGGCAAACAAATGTATAAATTTATATATATATACTATATTAAAAATCCAAATATGCAAAACAGTAAAAAAGCCAAAAAGCTAAAATACGGGGAATAAATATTAGTCAAACAGAACTCCATGTATGCGCGCTGAAGCCCCAAAACATAGCATGGCGAGTAAAATAATAATTCAATTATAAGAAAAATTAAAGGTAAATTTTAAGAGTATTTCAAAGAATGAAGTGGTGTTGGTGAATCTGGGGGTCATTAGGGAAGAGTCTGACCCATACAACACAAAATGGAGTTTTCTGCGTGTGAGCAGCGGTATGCTAAAGTTTGCTCACACCCCCACACATCATAATGAGCAAAAGTGAGAAATAAAAGGTAAATAAGGCATATTAGGCAAGTAGTCCATGCATCAAAGTTAGAATATCAAAAAACGTCACATATTAAAAAACACCATAGATATTAATTACAAACACAATAGATTAATAACAAACACTACACGTAAAACACCGCAAAAAGGAATAAAAGATGGGATAACTTACCCATATCAGCCAAAATAGCGCCATCTAGAACAAGCCACACACCGCATGAAGATCGCCATCAAATGCTATTTATTAACGCCCCAAAAATTTAAATACTACGGGACACAGTTATGAATCACGAATTTAATATAATAGTGTGTTGAAGCGCAAATTGAAAGATGTCCTAAATGATTATTATCATGATTTTAAAAATTTAATTAACATTAATTTTGAAGAATGGGAATTTCTAGTTAATTACTGTATTTTCAATAATTTCATTTATAACGATGAACGTATTTACACTCAAATTAAAAGTATACCCTAAAGATCTAACTTTTCTTCCATTCTTGCCAATTTATTTTTACTCTGCTTTGAAAAACATTTTTGCTTACAAATAAATACTACTTTCAGATACATAGGCGAGATTTAATCGTTTTTAATAACAGTAATTTTAATAAGTTATGGAAATCAATATATCGGAATTGTACTTGTCAAAAACAAATTCAGAAAATAATGTGGGCCTGATAAAAATATTTCTTGGCTTGCATCTGCCTTGCGGGCCGGGTTAACCTGTCTAAAAAGCCAATTATTGCCAACAGGCTTGGAAAACCCTTTCAAAGGGCCGTAACTGGCCGGTGGGCTCGGAAAATCTATCCGAAAGGCCGGTTATATCTATTAGAGCTGACGTATCTGACCTGCAGATAAGCTAAACCTGTTCGGAGGGCCGTATTAACATGCGGGCCGGTTAAATCTGTCCAAAGGTATCTGGTGTATTGGCCTGTTAAACATATTTCTTGTAAGGAACCGTATTTGGTTATCGGGTCAGAGATAAATCTATTCGCTACAATTCATTTGTCTTAAGCGTACCCTCTTTTATCTTACTAATACAGTTTTTGTATGCTGGATGGATAAGTCCACAGACATGAAATATAAGTAGACTGAGCATTGCTATTGAGAGGACCTTCAAAAAGTGTGACCAACAGGTCGACTAGTAATCACCTGACTGTTCTGAAAAAAAAATGACTTGTTTGGATGATGGTATCTTATGGTACCGTTTGGGGATATAACGTATGACAGGGTGTGTGAATTCACATTTCTATAGTGACGAAAAGAGTGAAATCACCACTATCAGATGATCAATCAGTGGACCAATCAAATGATGAATCAATAGAAAGGCATCTTTTCCCGTTCCGTGGACCAATCAGATGATGAAAACCCCGACAAGAACAATCGCTGTTTCTCAAATAGTCAATAAAATATCATGGAAAGTTTTACATAATTAGAATAGTCTGTTGTGTATAGACTTCTTGCGTTAGAATAAAGTTTTCAAATTGAGTCATCTCATATGGCAGTTTAATTATCCCCATGAACTAAATGAGCGATTCTGCAATGAGAGGGAAATTCCGACATATCTAGAAAGTGTCTTAAAAAGAACTTAAGATTAAATGTCTTTCTCCGGTATAATTAAGTACGGAGGGAAAAATATAACCGTAGTGCTGAAAAAAACAAACCAAACCTTTTTCATTACGTTTATCATAACGAGTCCATTTTGATAAATTGTGACCCTAACGCAACTACTGTAATTCAATGTTTCTAGATCATTAGGATTGATACCGAACCGTCGCCAATAGCCCGTTGCTCCAGTGCGACGTTAATTAAAGTACCTACCTAACGTGACATCAATTGACTTGTTTTTCAAATACAATTTCATCCCTTCTCAGTAAAAGTTCCTAATTGATATATCAGAGATTATATCATGCTAGTTATACTATAATTATATAATACCAATTAACCACTTAGATTAAAAGCCATACGTCGCCAAAACTGCAATAAACTACGTTTTAAGGTAACCCCGATATGTAGGTAATGAGGCAGGTACTTTAATTTTGTAGCACTGAGCAACGCAACGGACTACTGTCAACGGTCCGGGATCAACACCGAAGGGAAAGGTTCGAGGACAGCACCTCATAATTTGTAACAGGGTCACATGACGAGGCCAATACCTGAGTTGGCACCCCACTCCAAACCTCCACACCATGCCAACGCGGGGACATCTGAGCGATCGGGGAGTTGAAATTAACGTCGCATTGGAACAACATAACGGGCTAAAGGCGACGGTCTGGGATCTATCACGAAGGGAAGGGCCCGAGGACAACACCTCGTATTTTTGAAGCACGGTCAGATGACGAGGTAAACACTTGAGCTGGCACTCCAGTCTCCAAACTTCAACACCACGTCAACGTGAGGACATTTGAGGCCATTACAGATTTAACATCCGTTACAGAATAACAACCCCCCGGTTGGTAATCCTCTACTCTTTCAACCAGGCTACCACGGCCCGAGGACATTAGAAGCCACAACAGGTTTAACGTGCACCACCCTTTACATACACAACGGTCTTTGGATCGAGTTTCGAACTCGTATATTATCATATGTTTTCCATCTATTATCGGCATCTCCATTTGTAAATGTTTCTCTACACTACTACTGATGTTACATAATTTAAACTTTAGATATATTGGGAATCATGTTTCCAGAGAAATAAACATTAACTTGGGTTGCATTTCATATCGAATCTCCTATAAATTTATATTATCATATACGTATATCGAAATTAAAGACTCTGAGGTGCGTTTTCAATTCATTTCATGAACGTTGAAGACATTTACGTAACACCTTTTAATATTCACGTGATGAAAGGGTTGACACTTCCTGCTAAGATAAGTATGAGGTATCTATAGAATAAAAATTACTTAATTAGAATATTAGTAGCAGAGGTCTACCATTCAGCCATTATTTGGTAACAATGTTGCATATTCGTTGAATGTACACAATTACTACTCCAACAGATATCACCAGTTTGTGTCTGCGTACTCTTGAAACGCTTTAAAACAACGTCTACAGCAGACTACACATTTAGGCAGATTGAATCAATTTACCACCTAACAAGCTGCATTCGTGTCAAAAATAGGGCTGCGGTAACTTGGTTGGAAGAGTAACGGATTAGCAACCGGAGGGTTGCGAGTCCAACCCAAGACCATCGTGTACAAGGGGGCTGGTGCACATTAAATCGGTCGTGGCCCCAAATATCCTCACGTTGGCGTGATGTAGAAGTTTGGAGAGTGGGGTGCCAGCTCAGGTGTTGCCTCGTCATCTGACCGTTATTCAAAATTACGTGGTATTGTCTTCGGATCTTTCAATTCGGGTTTGATCCCGGACCGTCGCCAATAGCCCGTTGTGTTGCTGCCAGTGCGACGTTAATTAAAATGCCTACATACCTCGTATCAAAAATACGGCATTTTTATTGCTAAAATAAAACCTGTTACTGATGAGTAAACAGAAAGTTTTTGATATTACAATTTTTAGACCAATACCAGACGCAACATATTGCAATTTTTAGACTGAATATTAGACGCAGTATATAAGAATTTCTAGACATTTATATTTGATCTAACATAATAAATTATTAGACATTAAATAACGATATAGTTATTAGGCATTGAAAATATTAGATAACAGATACAGTTATTTGACTTTCAAAATATTAGATAATATGGTAGTTATATATGTTACCGTGAAAGACCGAAATTAGAGAATGTCAATATTCTCCGGTGAATGTCGACACACATATCAAATATGTCGGTGAAAGACCGAATATTTGGTTATATCCTTATACATTCGGACCATCGCCGGTGTATGTCGACAAGCACAGATAAGCTCTGATGGGGGTCGAAACGAGAAGGCGGAGAGGCCACAGCCAGAGAGGCCACAGCCAGAGAGGCCTTCAGTTTAATTTGTTGAAATAAATATGATTGTATAACGTTAATCACACAATTTATGTGTAAGTTTATTATTGGTATTTTCTCATTTAGAATGTACTGTTCGTTTTAGGTTCAATAGTTTATTTACCAGGTGCTGTTACTTAAGCTTTCTCCCATTTTGACATATATCATATGTTTTAAAAATAAAGTATGATTTAAAAAGTTGCATTTTGGTCTTAACGTAACAAAAATATTTTGATTCAACATTCACCATCAGTGCATGCTGAATGTCGACATTTGCCGGTGTAAGTGAGAAATAATGTTTAGCAAGTATTTCGGACATACACCAAGGACTATGTGAATGCTGACATTCACCGGAGAATATCGACATTTGCCAGATATCGGTCTTTTACAGTAACATATACACTGAATATTTTGTCAATTAACGTCGCACTAGAGCAACATAACAGGCTAGTAGCGACGGACCGGGATCAATACCGACGGGAAAGATCCAAGGACAACGTCTCGTAATTTTGAACCACGGTCAGACACGAGAACACCTGAGCTGGCATCCCACTCTCCAAACTTCCACACCACGCCAACGTGGGAGTGGATCTCGTAATAGTCGATTTTATAATGCTTATACCCGCTCTTCCTATTAACTAATAGGGACTGCGGTAGCCCGGTCAGAAGAATAACGGATTAGCAATCAGAGGGTTGCGAGTTCGATCCCAACCAAAGACCATCGTGTACGAAGGGGGCTGGTGCACATTAAATCTGTCGTGGCCTCATGTCCTCACGTGGTGAGGAAGTTTGGAGAGTGGGGTGGTCAGTTCAGCTGTTGCCACGTCATCTGACCGTGGTTCAAAATTACGAGGTGTCCTAGGATTTCTAGGATTGATCCCGGACCGTCGTTGTGTTGCTCCAGTGAGACGTTAATTGAATACCTATCTATTCGACAATAAATAAATGTCAATTTTTGTGGATCGATATATATTGTTTTGTATACACACTGAATTATCGCTGATGCACATTTCGTATCATAGATGACAATGACGAAATTGCATTTTCTGCTGAACTATTCTAAGATATAATTCTAGACTGCCGAGTCGGATTTTTAGAATGCATTTTATACAGAAGACTGTCAAAAGAGAAAGAGTACCCAATGTTTGAACTTGGAATTTATTATGCTGTTATGCTCATATTTTCTATCTCGTTTTAGACCCGGTATATTTTAGATGAATTTTGTTTTCCGAGAGAAACAGTTGCAGTCGATTTATAGGCGGGAACCACGCGCCAGTATATATATAAATCCAGTATACAGAGGCTGTTCGGACATTTTTTGAACGATTTTAATGGACTGAAGCTCAATTTTTTACATGAAATTTTGTGTTTTAAATGTTCCATTTGATAGCCCTTAATGTTAACTATCTTTCTACACCTTAATTTCCATGATAATAATGACTTTTGTGGTATCGATAGTGGTATTTTGTCCCATTCTTGCTCCACAGTTGTCCAGTCCTTGAATGGTTTTCGGTCGACGTTTCGATAATGCCCTTTTTAAAAGCACAAAAGTCCATGGGTGAAACATCTGGAGATTGACTTGATACCAGTTTCTTGTTCCATTTTTTCCAATAATTTAATAGTCGATTTAGATGTGTGGCTGCTTGCTTTACCCTGATGCAGTTCTACTGATTGTTGGCACTGTGGGTAAAGATATGGTATTTCTTTTTTGAATATTGGGGATAAAATAGGTTCTTGATAATATGTGGGAGTTGACCGTTACATTTCCCCCTCTTTTTACTTTTAATTTTCCATTCTATGCAAAACCGGCAACAATCATAAATATCTTAGAGAAGGTTCTCACGTTCACTTTGCTATAGTCCTTTGACTTGGCGGATTCTCTTTTAAAATTAAAGATCTTACCTTACAAATATTCTCAGAAATTTTTTCTATTTTGGATAGTTTTTGGAAGTATTTTTCCACTTTTACGTTTTCTTCCTTTCTCATTAATAATATTATTTACCGTACCTTTAGGTATAGAAAAACCATGACTTTTGGAAGTAAACAAAACTGAGTTAGCAGACGATAAGTGATACTTTAACTATTTAACTGCTGCGAAAATAAAATTCTTTCGTAGCATACAATTTTTTTTACACTATTCAAAATCGTTCAAAAAATGTCCGAACAGCCTCTGTAGAAGTGGACCTTTAATAATCAAGCTGCGTGCCAGCTGCTAGGTATAGAGTGGGTTTTTGTTTGGTTTACGGTATTTTTCCCCCTAGGGTAATTTGACCGGCTTAGACTGGGTAGGTAGTTGAATTAACGTCGCACAGGAACAACACAACGGGCAATTTGCGACGATCCTGAATCAAGATCCCAGCACAACAACGGGGCCGCGGTAGCCCGGTTGGAAGAGTAACGGATTAGCAACCGGAGGGTTGCGATTTCGAATAAAACCAAAGACCGTCGTGTTCAAAGGGGGCTGGTGCACGTTGAATCTGTCGTGGTCTGAAATGTACTTTCGTTGGCGTGGTGTGGAAATTTGGAGAGTGGGGTGCCAGCACAGGTGTGACCGCGTCATCTGACCGTGGTTCAAATTACGTGATGTTGTCCTTGAATCTTTCCCCCCTTCGGATTTGGTCCCGGACCGTCGCAAATAGCATGTTGTGTTGCTCCAGTACGACGTTAATTAAATACGTACCTACCTACCAAGCACAACTTGTAATTTTTAACTACGGTCAGATGACGAGGTCAATACCTGAGCTGGCACCCCACTGTCCATACGTCCACACCATGCCAACGTGAGGACATTTGAGGCCACGATAGATTTAACAAGCATCAGTCCCTGTGTACACGACGGTCTTTGGCTAGACCGTGTTTCGAACTCGACACCCTCCGGTTGTTAATCCGCAACTATTTCAATCGGGTTTACTGGTGCCACAGGTGGACTGGAAAAGATCCACGATTTTTCATCTGGCATGGAGATGCTCCGAGATGTAAACTTGGATTGTGTAAATATATGGGGGGGGGGGTATTTCAATTAACGTCACACTAGAGCAACACAACGGGCTATTGGTGACGGTCCGGGATCAATCCCAAAGGGAAAGATCCGAGTAAATATATGGGTGAAATATGACATGTAAATTTGACATATCTACCGTAATTAAAAAATAATTTTTGTTGTTTTCATTGTGGCTTTTAAGTCTAGAGAACTCAATTTCACTCAGATATAGTTGTAATTAAAAAACAATTTTTGTAGTTTTCTATAAAGGTTTTTAAATCTAAAAAAAGCACGAAATTCGTTTTGGCTGCATCTTGGCGATAAAACTCTTCTGGTAATCGTGCAAAATTTGAGCAGCATTAGCTTTATCAGTATGGTTTAGTAATTTTTTGCTACATGAGGGATAATTAGCCCATGATTCATCAGACTTGCACTGAACTAAATTATAAACCTAAAAAGGATGGGTTTATTCATTAAATAGTGAAAATTCATTACTTTATTTCAAAATTTATTACTCTAAAGAATTGAACTGCACACACAATTTCGATGTCTTTATTCCTGTGCACATAAGCTGATTATTAAAGTGTATTCACCTGAAGTAGTTTTCCGGCTAAATAAATATTCAATAAATGTTCAAATATTTTAGATTGAGTTGAGGTTTGAATGTGGGATTCACAGCAGACATAGCTATCATCCTACGCATATCTTAATCATTTTACTATTCTAGGAACGCCATTACGATGCAGATTACCAATAAATTAGTGCTTTTAAAGTTATTTAGACACACTTTATTTCCCAAACAGAAGTATAATAATATATATTCGCATACATATTGGCCTATTTAGGGAGATGTTAACTCTGAGTTTCAACTATTCGTAGGGGCCGTCGAGGCACCGCGAGTCCACTGAGATAGCAACCCATAGATGTGAAGTATAAGTAGACTGAGCAATTTTGTTGAGAGGAGCTTCAAAAAGTGTGAGCAACATGTCGACTAGTAGTCACGTGATTGCGCAGTGAAAAAGGACTTGGTTGACCGATTTGGCATCTTATCGCCTTGTTTGGTGATATAAATCTAGTGACAGGGTAGGTGTGTGAATTCGCATTTCTGTAGAGTGGCGATAAAGTTGGTTAAATCGCCAAAGTCTACTATGTCGCACGGACGAATCAGATGATGAATTATTGGATGGGCGTCTTCTCCATCCCGTGGACCAATCAGATGACGAATGTTCGGTTCCACCTAGTTGACGAAAGTAGTCTAAAGGTCACGTTACTACTAGTTGTGGTCACATGATTCTGGGCACATTAAAATGTTACCATTCCTCACTCTACTTTTATATTTCCTCTATGTAGCTACCTTTGTTCCGGCGCGGGTTGGATTTCTATCAGGTTCGATTCCTCCCTCTCTTCTGTATCAGTAAAATCATACAGGAAATATAAAAGTAGAGTGAGCTATCACGTGACTACTAGTCGACATGTTGGTCAAAATTTTTTAAGCTTCTATCACTAGCAGTGCTCAGTCTACTTATATTTCTACGTGTAAAACTTTCATTGTGTGTATGACCAGTACTTGATGGCGTCTGTCTTGTGTCTGGGGCAGCATGGCCAGTTAAGGGCTTTGTGCCATAAAACCCAACCAACCACATGTAACTAACTCATCGTGGATTTGACGAAAATAAAAGTATATGAATTCTGACAATTCTTTAGTTGGCATGGCGTGGAAGTTTGGAGAGTGGGTTGCCAGCTCAGATGTGACCTCGTTATTCGAAGTTCAAAATTACAAGTTGTCGTCCTCGGATCTTGCCCTTCGAGATTAATTCTGGACTGCCGCCAATGCTGCTTCAGTGTGACATTAATTGAACTAACTACCAACTACCTATCTGGCCATTTTAATCCAGAAAATCAGAATCTTCTATCAAAAATAGGGGTTAAACTTGAAAAATTGAATTGATGCAAAATAATATTAAGATGGACCCTTGTGTAAATTAAATTAAATTTGTTTATTCTTGACACTATTTTAAGTCTAATGGCCTTTTTGGTTTGTTTGTGAGACTCCAGGGACAGGAACAACTTGAGGTGTATTATGATATTTTGAATGCTATGAATACCATCCAACATTAACAAACACAAAGGAAAAAAAAACCAAACCCATTAAATTTTGAAGGAAAATGCATTGTAAAGAGGCAGAGCATTTCATTATATTCAGCTATTTTTTAAAGCCCCTGGGCGACATTCAATTGATAAACTCTTCTTTGTAAGGTTAAAATGCGTTATTCAATTTAATGAGTGAAGGAATTTTTCCCTGGATGTGAAAAAAGAATATATTGATACCAATTCCAGCTTGCTTCGAATATTTTCTCCGAAAAAATTCAAATAATCAAATTACATTTGCAGTGTTTTAACTTCTTAAGCTAGAAGATTCCCTAATATAATTTAATTATCTGGCAACACCCAGTGAAGAAAAAGTAACGAATCCTAACCATCAAAAAACGCTCACTACGCAGAAAAACGAATATCCCAGCAATTCATTAAGTACTGAAAAGAATTGAGCCACACATGCGCGTCGAGAGTGGGGAGATACCACAGAGGGCGCTCGGCACTCGAGATCCACTCTTTTCTTCCGAAGTTTTGGGGGAGGACTCAAATCGTCTGCGGAACTACCACCTCGCCAGCTGCGGGAATGTTCGGAAAGTTCTGATGATTAGTTTTCGGCGGCGTTGACGAAAGCAGTAAATTCGTTTCGACCAGCGCGCACGCGATTTTGTCATTTTTGCAAGCGTCTGGCAACAGCTTCGTGTTTGCGGAGGTTGCGAAAATTTTTATAAGTTGGAATATGGCAACGTGAAGTGAAATTTCGAAAACAGAACTTCGCAAGAATTTTATGGGACGTGATTGGATTCTAAGATTACTTCTCGAATGTTGACGTTTTGGTGCACTTATAAGAAAAAGTATTGATGATTTATTCCATTTCGAGTATTTTCAAGTGGAGAATACTGGATTAATTTGAATTGCATAAGTGTGACTTATTTTCTACGATATACTTTTCGCGGAAAACGATATTTGTGCATCGTACTTGTTCTTGGTATTATCTGTCTGCTAATGTGTTCATCTAAATCAGCTTGATGTGTGTGTTCATGAGAAAATACAAAATAATATTATATATTTAAAAAGAATGACAAAATATTAATATCACTAAGAATATTCCCAAATGAGAAAAGAAAGAAAATATCACTGTTGTAAAATATATTCGTACTTTTAATTCTGAAACAAGAATAATTTGCAATTTCGAGAGAAGAAAAAGCTGGTATTTAAATGAGTGAAAAATAATTGGACTCACCAATAAACCTTGTAAAATGAAGAGCCAACAGTTTTACGCAGTTTTAATGATCATTATAATGCAGGTAAGAAACTTTAATTTTTTTCGAATATTTTAATCATTATCTTTATTTGCTTGTTATCTGTATTTGCTTAGCTGTTCAAGAAGTGAAACTTGTTTTCAGTATTATAACATCTTGAAATTATGTTTAGATAATTTAATACGCGTACTTGAATGGAGCTGGTATATTGTTTTCAGTGTAAGTGATATTTAAATTCTTTTTCTTTGTTAAAATGATACAAAACAACAGGTTAAGGCTTACAATTTTCGACACCGCGAAATCAGGTTAAATAGAAAGATGCAAAGGTCGTGTTGAGAAAATAGCTGTTTTTGTTCAGATTTTGATAAAAATAGATCCAGCTGTTGACCACATTCCGATCAGTGATATAAAATATAGTTATATAGTATATTTTTCACTTTCCAAAACTAATCATGCTGCAGAAAATATATACTTTCTGTTAGACTTTCTACATTTTAATTGATTATTTAAGTCATTTTAATTAATTACAATTTCAAAACTTCACGTGTTTTGAAGTAGTACTTATGAAATGAACTCTAACAATTTATTAGTAAAGTGTTTTATTCACTCGCATGAGATTTTTAGTGTGAACAAACCAGACGGAGAGAAGATTTTACTTAAACTTACCCAAATGCTCTCGTTTAATACATATCGGGTAACCTAAAAATGTTGTTTATCGCCGTTTTGGCAACGTTTGGCGTTGCCCAATCGACTATTGCATATCAATTCGGAATTCATTCTTTGGAATTTGTTTTGGCGACGTGTTGAAATCGGTATTCGAAAATAAGTGACTTCAAGTCCGGAATATGTATAAACACGTTACAAACACAATGATCAAAATACGTTCCACCGTCTACATTTAGCTTGACAGAAAAAGCATCTAATAAAATCATAGCTTTAAGGTTGAAGTTATCTACCGTCAGTTTTCTTTTAAAAGCACACACCAATGCATCACCATCGTGGTAGGTAGTAAATTAACATCGCACTGGAGCAACACAACGGGCTTTTGGCGACTGTCCGGGATCAATCCCGAATTGAAAGATCCAAGGACACCTCTTAATTTTGAATCATGGTCAGATGAGGCAATACCTGAGCTGGAACCCCACTATCCAAACTTCCACACCACGCCAACGTGAGGATATTTGAGGCCACGACAGATTTAACGTGCATCACAATGACCGTTTTTAAACTGAGTTTCGAACTCGTAAGCCTTCTGTTGCTAATCCGTTACTCGAAGGACTTGGGCTATCGTGGCCCTAAACGGATATCAGCCATGCAAAATCAACCACTATTAATTTTTCCGTTTCGTTCGGATCATTCCCTTTGGGATTGATCCCGGACCGTCACCAATAGCCCTTTGTATTTATTGCTCCAGTGTGAAGTTAATTAAAATACCTACCTACCGTTTCGTTTAAATGTGCTTGATTTGAGTTCTGGAGCAAAAACCACTCTTAAAAAATACTTTAGAAGAGCTCGTCATTCTAATGAAATTCTTCAGCCATCGTCATCAGACCGTGATTCAAAATTAAGTGGTGTTGTCTTCGGATCTTCCCGTCTGGTTTGATTTTGGATTGTCACCAATAGCCAGTTGTCTTGCTCCAGTGTGAAGCTAATTAAATACTTACCTATCTCTTCAGTCATCTGATGACAAGATAGTGAGGAATCTGGAAGATAGAAATCAGTGCAGGAAAGAAAAAGTGAGCGAATGGTAAAAAAAAATTTAGATGTTAAATATACCGAATCGCCTTTCATTACTTGATATTGTATTGTGTCTGGCGCAGCATGGCCAAATATGGCCCTTGCGCCATAAAACCCCAAAAACCAACCAACCGAATCGCCTTTCAAGTAAATGGGATTCAATTGAAATGGACGTTCAGAAGCAAATTGTGGTAATATGACTGAAGTATGAACTTTTCCCATGCACTGTATTGGAAATTAGAATTAACCCAAATAAGTACGGGCCGTCATGACTGAATGGGTATGCCCACTGCGCTAGCAACCTTCGAGTTGTAGGCAGCGCAGGTTCGATTCCTATCAGGTGCATTCCTCCCTGAGTGTATTTATTGTGTCAGTAAAACTTTCATTGTGTGTCTATAACTTGATATTGTTTGTCTTGCTTGTACCTGGCGCAGCATGGCCAAATATAGCCCTTGCGCCATAAAACCCCAAAACCAACCCAAATAAGTTGACCAAATGCTGTTACGCATTTTTTAACTAATTTTATTCCATTTGAGGATACTTTGGGATTGATCCCGGACCGTCACCAATAGCTCTTTGTGTTGCTCCAATTGTGACGTTAATTAAATACCTACATTTTGGAGATATGAAATGTGCATTTTAATGCTTTTATCGATTATAAACGGATTTATACAAGGTGAGTCTAAATTGTTTTTACAAAATAAGAGGGGTGACCCATCCAGTAGAGCCCATCCAGTAGTACCCATCCAGACGAGCAATAATTACCATGGAACATAGGGTCGCATTCCACTCTGAGAGGCAGAAAAGAGTAAAGTCGAAAAGCGTCGAGCATGAACAAGTCATCGCCTCTGACGTCGTTTCGTACCTGCCTACGTAACATATCTCTTAAGCACGATGGATCCGACGTGGCGGACCTGTGGCTTGGCCTCCTCGCTCACCGGACCTCAACCCACTGGACTTTTTCTTCTGGGACACATGAAATCTTTAGTGCACCAAACGCCTGTGGACTCGGCTGAAGATCTCGTAGCGAGAATCGGTGTTGCCACAGACAAAATTAACACAACACAGGAATCTTCGAGAGTCATTCCTTCGCCAGTGTGAACTGCACGCGTGGCCGCCACTTTGAGCATTTGCTGTGAGTTTTTCTCTTATCAATCAATCAGATTGTGCAAATTTTGGTATCGTTCATTCGCTTTCCCAACACCGTTGTAAGTTCATGTTGAAATTCTAATTTTACTCTTTTCTGCCTCTCAGAGTGGAATGCGACCCTATGTTCCATGGTAATTATTGCTCATCTGGATGGGTACTATCACCCCTCTTATTTTGTAAAAACAATTTAGACTCACCCTGTATAAGGTATGAAAAGTGAGTATCGACACGCATCCATTGATATAAGTAGATGAAAATCATCAGACCCGCACATAGTATCAGCTGAAATTTCTAATTTAATATCAAATTGATAATAGAACATGCTTAAGGATTTTAAATTCTCTTAAATGGTCTCCTGTAAAATTTACTTCTTTACGATGCTCCACTTTTCTCGCGCTGCAGCGATATATTAAAATACGTTCGAAACAAATGGGTGACGGAAGCAATCTCTTTTGAGCTTGTTTAAGAGAGTTGTTTTTGTGCTATTTCCTGAGAAAATCTGAGATGCACACATATGTGATCAATATTTCTCTGGCTTAAAATTGAATTTTAGTTTATACAGTCAGTACTGTTATCCGACATTTTTTGACTATTCGCATGATATATCTGGGAAGCTTTTTCTATGTTGTAAACTAAGGCAAGTCTCACTGGGAGCACTGGGAGGTAGCCCGGTTGGAAGAGTAACGGATTAGCAACCGCAGGATTGCGAGTTCGAATCTAACCAAAGACCGTCGTGTACAAAGGGGTTTGGTGATATCTCGTCATTAGAAAACTTACTAGATTGATCTCATAAAAAATCGACAATATCTTGAAGAGATATCTCACCAACAGAGAAACTGGTCAGATCTTGATGGACGAGATATATCGTCGAAACGACTTGAGTTACAAACATCTGTATGGAAAGGTTGGTTTTGGTTTTATAGCGCAAGGTCCAATAGCGGACAAGCTTTTTACGGAAAGGTGATCTTGAAGTTAGATAGTTCGAGATTTACGGCCGGCGGTCATTTATCACGGTCAGGTTTTCACCTGAGCCGTTACTATGGCCGTTACACCATCTACCAGTCTCGGGAGAGCGCCATTTTGGTTTTGACCGTTCTTCATTTTTTAAAGTTGATATAATATTAGCATTAAATATTACAAACTGATCCAAGTGTTTTTTTACTGTAATTAGACTTAAGTATATCAAGGTTAATGTATATTAAAGGTTGTTTCTTGAAATTAATTCCTTTCCATGTTCAATGCATTTGTCTGAAGTGTTGAACAAAGAAAAGGATGGGAAGAAATTTCAACAATTCTTGGTTTCTCATATCACTATGTTGACCGATGCCTCTTGCGTTCCTTGGCCACCTAGTTCAACCATGATCAGAATTGCAACCAAGTACAAGTAATGCTAATGTCGGATATGACAGATTTGATTTCTTTACTAAGAGCACTTTCTTTTTTGCAATTTGAGGAAAAAACCCATTTAAATTGCTGTCTGTATAAGACGAATTTTAATTGTCTAAAGTCGCTGTAGCGTAGGTGGTATAGTCGCAGATTAGCAATTGGAGGGTTGCGAGTTCGACACTCGATTCAACCAAAGATTGCCGTGCACGTTTGAGCTTAGTGCACCGTAAAATCAGTCGGCTTGAACGTCCTCACGTTGCCCCGGTGTGGACGTTTGGAGAGTGGAGTGCCAACTCTTGCGTTGTACTCGTCATCTGACCGTGGATCAAACGTACGCGGTGTTGCTCTCAGATCTTACCTTTCGGGATTCATTACTGACCGTCGCCAATAGTCCGTTGCGTTGATCCAGTGCGATGTAAATTCAACTACCTACTATTGTCTAAAGCAATATTGTTTCAGAGTTGTTATTGAGATGCTTGAGATAATTTCCCGATGCCTCTGTCCGTCACTGACTAAAACTAACTAAAAACTTGGACATAGCGTCATCACCACACAAACCCAATAAACCAACCACTTCATCTGAAATTGGGTGAGTTTTTTTCTCCGGTTTTTGCCTTGAGACAACACCCGATAAAAGTCTCCCAATAGAACACGTTCTACTGAGAGCGTATGGATTTTCGCGTAATAAGAAAACAGTATTTCTCTACTGTTTCATTAGTTGTGAACGGGTCGATCGCATGAAGAGTCTAGAAAAGACTTTTATTGCTCTTTCTTGCGACTGAAACGGCTCTTTTAGCTCCATTGAACTCTAGAGATGGAAACAAGGCTTCGATTGAACGAATGGAGTGTTTTCGAGGAGGACGTGGGCGTGCTGTAAGGGATGTTCCGCTTTGACGATATAATCTATCGGACTCCGTTCAAACTTGGCAGTTTATAGGAGGAAATTCGACTCTCCATACTTTCCTATGTCTACGATGTGACTCAATAGTTATTTGCAATGCAGGTGAAACCTTATTTCGATGAAAACAGACAACTTGCAATAACACTATTTCCCAATACCGCCATGGGCCGCGATAGCCCAGTTGGAAGAGAAACGGATTAACAACCTGAGCTTTACGTAGGTCGAAACTCGGTCGAGCCAAAGACCGTCGTGTGCACGGGGGCTGGTGTACGTAAAATCTCGTAGCCTCAAAAGTCCAGGTTGGCGTGGTGTGGAAGTTTGGGTGCCAGCTCAAGTGTTCATCTCGTCACCTGACCGCGGTTCAAAATTACGTGGTGTTATCCTCGATCTTTCACTTCGGGATTGATCCCGGATCGTCGCCAATAACCCGTTGTGCTGCTCCAGTTCGACGTTACTTAACAACCTACCAACCCACCAATATGGTGCCCTTGCTTTCCACAACGCATTTGTTTGTTATTGCACTGACTTTTTATGTCCCCTATGAGTTACACCTTCAGGGGCCCATATACTTCAGGCGTGTACGGGATATACGGACCCGATCTTTTACGGGATACGGGATATACGGGTGATCTTTTCTTTTCCCATTGGGTTTATTGCATTTGGTAAACACGGGTATCGCTCTCCCTGGACACACAAGCGATCTTTTTCTGTTCTCATTCCATTCTATTCCAAACCTCTCTTTTTTCAATTTCACGACGTTTTTTTCTTGAAGTTGTGTTTGGCTCAGCTTCACCAAATATGGCCTCTACGCCATAGAACCTCAAACAACCAAAGAGTCTCATCTGAGCAGGACCACCCATGTACCACTTCATACAGTTCTTGAGTCGGTGGTTGAAGGACTGCTTTGCCACTTCATCAACAATAGTCACTCGCTTGTGTAACGGAACTATGACGTACTGTATAAATCGCTGTTGTCCGTTGTGCGGTCACTACAAGATGAGATTTAACACGCCTCCAACCAAGCGTGTTTATTTCACTAGACAGACCATCCCTCTAGGTTTGGGAGCCGTCGGGGCTCAATGGGTATGTCCACTGCGGTAGCAGCCTTCGAGTTGTAGGCGGCGTGGGTTCGATTCCTATCATGTGTATTCCTCCCGATGTTGAGGCAGAAAAACTTTCATTGTGCGTATGTCTATCTCTTGATTATTATATTATATCTTATATTATATCCATTGCGTCTGGCGCAGCATGGCCAAATATGGTCCTTGCTCCATAAAACCTCAAACAACCCTCTAAGGTTGCAAATGTAAAAATCCTGCCAACTTAACCTTCCCCTTCTCTGGTTAGACGCCATTTAAGCTTGATTCTAGTTACCGATGCGGTCTCCAAAGTTCGCTAAGCTGGCGGTCATCAGCAATGCTAACTCACTAAAGTTCAGTTGACGTTTACTTATTCTCTTATTGAGTCGTTCGGTACCATCTGACCATGGTTAAAAATTAGGTGTTGTCCTCGTCTCATTCCTTTCGGAATTGATACCGGATCGTTGCCGATAGCCTGTTGTGTTGCTCCCGTAGTGTGACGTAAATTCAACTACCTAACTACAAACTTAATCAGTTTCTGGATCCGGCGATCGTTTGCACGTGTTTCTCACTGAAATGTGCTTGGGCGTATACAGGTATTAGCACTTAGATCGACAGGTTTGGTTTATTTGATTTTAATGGCTCAAAAGCCAGATAGGTAATGCTGCGTCAAGCACAAATAAAATCCGTTGTCAGGTGAGACTTTCAAACTAGTGAGTAGCTTGTGAAGAGAGTGAGCTTACGACATAGACCCTGTGATACTCTATTCAAATTGAGTAAGATTAAACTTTTTTAAAATTTTTATTAATCCAGGATGTGGCTTAACTAATTTCTTCCTTCGACGTTTAACTCATGCTTGATACAGGCTGTTGCCATGGTTCCAGTCATTGGCGTAGCCAGAGAGGGAACTCTTGAGATTCCCAAAGAAGCCCTGGAAAAGTGTTTTAAAAGTTTGTTTTTAGTTATCTTTTTAATAATTGAAACAAGATTTTGAACTAACCAGTCCCTGTATACACGACGGTCTTTGACTGAACTGAGTTTCGAACTCGTAACCCTCCGGTTGCCCCTAATCCGTTGCTCTTCCAACATAAACGAAATCTTAAAGGGATTTCTGTACTCGGATAATTGAAATGTATGGCTTATACTTATGGCCACAAATGGTTACAATATCCTTATGGTTACAAATGGCTAAAATAATTTCAGGTGTTGACCTTGTCATCTGATCGTGGTTCGAAATTACGAGATGTTCTCGTATCTTTCCCTGCTGGATTCATCCCTGACAGTCGCCAATAGACCGTCGTGTTGCTCCTGTGCGACGTTAATAAACTATACCTCCCTACCAAAATTATGTCAATCATTTCACTACTATTGTCCCATTATGGCTTTCCAATGTTTAAGTTTTTTTCGTTATAGCTTATAAAATAAAGCTCCCAAAAGATTTTTGTTGCTGATATTACCTGTAGGAAAACCTGGAATCAATATTATACGCTTGCTATCTTATCTCTGGTTTATATATTTAATTTCTATTGGGGAAACTTCGGACCATAATTGTCACAACTATAGTTCTTTGAAAACTTCCTATAATAAATCGACAAAGAACCTTAGTTGAGAGAAGGTTTTGTACTAAGCTTTTTAAGTTCACAAACGCTCTCGCACTGATAGTTAACTTAGTACACACACACACACTTCAATACCATAACAATCATTCGAGCTATGCTTCGTCATTTAGTACCTAAACGGATCACTAGATGCCGCACATGTTTCAAATATCTCTTGTTTTCGTGAGTGCGGTGGTTTTGGATCACAGCTGGGGTTTAGGACCATAGTTGTGTGAAATTTACGGTGTGAGAGGGATAAACAGTGAAAAATAAAGCGGGTAGCGAAAATTTCGCTTCCGCCACCCAAATGCACATGTAACATCGGGGGTGCCTTAAAATGTATATTTTCGCCGTTTTGATGACGTTTGGGGTTAATTTATTGGGCTTAGACCAGTCAACTATTATCGTTTCAGAATTTATTAGGAATTTTTATTTGAGAAATGCTGGAATCGTATTCGAAAACAAGCTAACTGGACACCACGTTCAGAATACGCACAGGAAACACGTTTCGACGCAGAAACACTGCCTATATTTAAAACTTATGTTTAGCTTGACAGAACGTGAATGTTCATTTAGATTTTTAATGAAGCTAGAAATCCCAGATACTGGGATCCCAGATACTGGGAAAATCTCAGATTTTTAATGAAACCCAGATACTGATTTGGCATTAACATTCTTTATATTTTCAAGCGGGACCGCGATGGCCCGGTTGAAAGCGTAGAACCAGAGGGTTGCAAGAGCGAAACTCAATCCAACCAAAGATCTTTATGAACTTGGGGGTATGTAAATATGTCATGACCTCAAATGTCCTCACGTTGGAGTGATGTGGAAGTTTGGAAAGTGAGGTGTTGATCTCGTCATGTGACCGTGGTTACAAATTAAATGTTATCCTCGAATTTTTCCCTTTGGGATTGATCCCGGACCATCGCCAATAGCCCGTTGTGTTGCTCCCCAATGCGATCTTAATTCAACTACCTTATCCTACCTTCCAGCAATCTTCAAAATGAATTCCCGGCTGCACTACTTTCTATGTTGGTAGGGCGACTGAAGCGTGGTTGGTAATGTAGCGGATTTGCAACTGGAGGGTTGCGAGTTCAAAACTCAGTTCAACCAAAGATGCCCGTGTATGCGGGGGCTGGTGCACGTTTAATCTGTCGTGGCCTTGAAGTTTGGTAAGAGGGCTGTCAGCTCAGGTTTAAACCTCGTCATCTGGTTAGTTCGTTTTGGGTCTTATGGCGCAAGGGTCATATTTGGTCAAGCTACGCTAAACACAAGACAACAACGAGAGAGAAAATAAAGCAAAAAGCAGAAGGTTAGGCGAGGGTAAAAGAGAAGGGAGGGCAGTCGGGTACCTCGGGGTTGTGATGCTCGTACACACCTAAAGATGTGCCACTCGTCGTATGACCGTGTTTCAAAATTACGAGGTGGTTCTAGGTTTTTCCCTTCGGGATTGATATTGGACCGTCGCCAATAACCCTCGTGTTGCTTCAGTACGATGTTAATTCAAGTATCTACTTGGTTATGGTGTTTTAAAGGACTAGGGCTATCTATATATCTAATTGGATTTTCTATGGTGAAACATAAAGTGAATGACAAATGATCAGAACTATATTATCCTAGTAGATGGAGCATTATTTAACTTTGGTACTTCGTTCCCAAAACTATTATCGACGAAGCACTTTCGTTTTATTTCTCCAGCAAACACTGACTCACAAGCTATTTACTGCTGAAATCAGCAAGCTCTGAATCAGTGAATCTTCGCGACCGAAGAGCGATAAACTGCTCCCGTGAAAAATGAGCCGTCGTTGCTCCAGAAAAGCGCTTAACACACATCTCTTTCACAAGGCATTCATTTTAATGGAGCACGCTGCGGTCTATTTGGATTCATTTTTGCGAAAACTTCAGGCCTTGTTTGTTTTAGCTCTCACCGAAAGATAAACTAGCTTTCTGCAACCGCAACACTTCGCCCTACCATCATTTCAGTTACGGAGTGCGTAAATCGTAGGATGATTCCCTTTGTAAGACACCGAACGCTTGCAATTTTGTTTTACTTGGATGGGAGGAAGTTTACGGACTTCGCGTTTCGTTTGTTGGGATTTATGGCGCAAGGGCCACACTTGGTAAAGCTCTCCAAAAGACAGAAAACGTCAATGAATACGCAACACAAAATGGTAATTAATTAACTTCGTACTGGAGCACACAACGGGCTATTGGCAACGGTCCGGGATCAATCAAGACTGAGGAGAACATCTAAGATTGGATGTTGACCCCACTCTCCGAATCTGAGATGACTCCCACTCTCCGAACTTCTACACTACGCCAACGTGAGGGCATTTCAGGTCACGACAGGTTTAACGTGCACCAGCTCCCGTATACACGACGGTCTTTGATTGGACTGAGTTTCGAACTCGTACCCCACTGATTGCTAATCTATTACTCTTCCAACTGGACTACCACGGCCCAACATACGAGGTATTGGTTGGTTGGCATTGGGTCTTATGAGGCAAGGGCCACATTTGGCATATCTCTCCAAACTCAAGACAAGACATCAAGATGTACTCAACACAGGCATAAGGTGTTGGTTGGTTTTGGGTTTTATGGCGCATGAGCCATATTTGGATAAGCTGCGCCAAACACAAGACAGATGATGTCTTGTGTTTGGCTTGTAAGCTTTTGGACCTTGCGCCATAAAACCCTAACATCCAATACAATCCTGGGATTGCGATCTCCATGTTTACCAGAATCCCCATATGGAAATAATAGATAACTAGGTTACCTCGGGTTCACGAAGCACACATAAAGATGTGCCCCTAGAGATACACACAAGGAAGGTAGGTAGTTGAATTTACGTTACCCTGAAGCAACACAACGGGGCACACTCAAAGAAAAATACACACTGGGAAAGTAGTTATAAGAATGAAATTCGCTTATGAAGGAAAAAAGTAAGCAAGCACGTCTTCAGAAAATAATTTTGGAGGAGACCCAGTTTTTTCTCCCGTTTTTCTATTCCAGGGTTGCTACAGGCGACTAAAAGGCGACTTTTTCTATTTGTCAACCTTGGTGACAAGGGTTTAAGCAAAATCCTCTCAAAAGCTAATTTCAAAATTTTGGCTACTTTTTTGAAAATTCATCAAATGTTAACGAAAGTTTAGTCCATTTTTAACTAATCGGACGGACAAAATATTTTTTCGGATTTAATTTAGAGAGAAAATTTTCCAAGGGACGCCTATTTCGAAGTTCTGGCGACAATCGGTGGCAACCAACCATAAAAGAAAAACTTCGGAATCTGTTTACTAGATTTTCATGCAAACCTTATTAAGAAAATATTGAGTTTTTTTTACTTAATAAATTTAGAAAATGTTTAGTGAAATTTTAGTTTAAAAATAGGATTTAAGAGGAGTCTGCTTTTTTAAGAATTTATGTTACTATTTCACAAGGGCTTTGTCTGCCAACCTTGCTATTCTAATTGAAAGGCCGTAATACTAACTGAGGAACAAATTTCATGATTTTTTGACTGTTCTCAGACTTCTAGATGCATTTTAACTATTTCGTGACCCAACTTTCGATTTAAGCATATTAAATTACCTTCAGTGATTATTTTGACTGTTCAACATTTTAAATATTCCTAGACTTGCTTTGGTTTGTCGTTCTATGGTCAATTTTACTACACGAGGGCAAATTAAATTGAAACCTATGGCTTAAAGTGGATTCCGAACCTCTGGGAACATCCATGCCTTGATCGAGGCTCGAACTCAGATCCTGTTGAATCAAGGGCCAGAAATACTCAGGAGAGTATTCTGGCCCTTCATATTGACTTATTTGGACGCCTATATATTTTACCTTCCGTTATAGTCTTAACACGAGAGGGACTATAGGCAAGATAAATTATTGTCTTGGGATGCCCTATAAATTTTCTATTTCGGTTTACCGTCGTAATTGGAGACGACTATAGGCAAGATAAATTGTCCCTACGCACGCCTATACATTTTAAATTCCGTAAACTGACTTCTTAACATGAGACAGACTATAGGCAAGATAAACTATTGTCTCTGGGGAAACCCTATAAATTTTCTATTCCGTTATACCGTCTTAACTGGAGACGTCTATAGGCAAAATAAATTGTGGACGCCCGATAAATATTCTATCCCGAAATACTATCTTAACCTTCCAAGTGGTTTCGACGAGATATCTCGTCCATCAAGATCTAACCAATATTCTTAATGATGAGATACCTCGTAATCAAGATATTGGTGAATTTGTTTATGACGAGTTCAAGATCTGGTCAGTTTTCTAATTACGGGATGCTTCGTCTAGACAACCACCATGAGGGTTAAAATCAGACGGACTATAGGCAAGATAAATTATTATCTCTGCGGATGCCTAAACATTTTCTATTCCGTAATACTGTCTTTTTAACTTGAGACAGACTATAGGCAAGATAAATGCCTGATCATCCAAAACCTTATGCCTCGACCACTGCTATCCATACAATGGTATAAGTATCCATGCAGTCGCATCTTTGAACAGCATATCCAAGCTATAAATGAAACATGATGCCTTGTAAGTGATCTCTTGGTAAAAGAATGCCGGCAAGTTATTCCCACAGGTTGCTTCTACTAAGTGGCGGTTTCATTTCCTCTGAAGTTGTATCCCAAAGGAATTATCATCGTGGAATGGGTATCCGGAAATCAATAATCGCCTGGCCCAATATGTCATGCTATCTTTTTCCTCAGACGTGATATGTGGGTTACATTAATATTTCCAGGCAGGAGAGATCATTTACATTCGATGGGGAGGAATTTTTCCTCATCTGTCGAGAGGTCACGTGTCAGCGTTGATTCTTCCAGTATTTATTCTTTACAAATTAACCTTCTGGTGTTATCTCGATGAGGTATATCGTCATTAGCAGATCTTGTTCTGAGCAGATCTTGATGAACGAGATATCTCATTAGAAAAACTGACCTGATCTAGACCTAGTTATAAAATAAATCGGCAGTATCTCGATGACAAGATACGTATATCGTTGAAACCACTTGGAGGGCTTAGTTGATTGATTTATAAAGATACTATTTATCTACCATCCTGCATTTTTAAACAGTTTGTCCTTAAATTCAATTAACCGCTATCGAATACTTTTTCAACCCTCCTTAGCAAAACCATTAGCAAATCTTTATGGACGAGATACCTCGTCATTAGAAGAAAAATGCTAGCTCTTTTTTAGGTGGCTATCCAAAACTTTGGAAGCAGCTTCAAAAAGTCTAACCAACATGTCGACTAGTAGTCACGTGACTGCTCTGTGAAAAATTAACTTGCTTAGTCGATCTCAATCTCGTCATCATTAAAAAATCGGCAATATCTAGATGATGATATATCTCTTCAAAAGCAAAATTGGTCTGATCTTGTCTCGTCGAAACCACTTGGAGGGTTAACACAGGTAGTCCTCGCTTAGCCACCTAGTTCCGGTCTTATCACTAGGTCGTAAAACGAATTGGTCGATAAGCAAAGTGCTTAATAGTTTTTATTGATTCTGAATAAAAAAAGGTCTAACGGAAGAAAAAAGGCAAAAGTGTTGATAACCCTCTTTTTAGGGGTGGCTATCCAGAACTTTGGAAGCAGCTTCAAAAAGTCTGACCAACATGTCGACTAGTAGTCACGTGACCGCTCTGTGAAAAATTAACTTGCTTAGTCGATTTGGCATCTTATCTCGTTTGGCGATATGACATCTTGTGACAGTGTAGTGAGTGCATGCGCATTTCTATAGAGTGATGACAAACATGGCGATTTCGCCAAAGCCTGTCGCGCAGACTAATCAGATGATGAATCAATGGATAGGTGTCTTCTGTTCCGGACCAATCAGATGACGAATGCTTGTTTCCTCCCTGGAGACGAAAGTCGTCCAAGGTTGGTTGGTTTTATGGCGTCACGTTACTACTAGCTTGGGTCATGATTCTGTGCGCCTAAAAAGGTTACCATGATCACTCTATTTTTATATTTCCTCTGCAACTGTAAACACCACTGGAAGACGGTTGGTGTGAGGATAGTGATGGTGCGTGCCCTACACATTCCAGAATTCCGAAGTATGGATCCCTACAGATGTTAATATCTCACTACACCTTGTTCCGTAGTGCGTGTTGTATTGATCAGTCCGTTTTCTAAGTTTATAAGTCATGAATCTTTACACTTGTCTATATGAATAAAATGGAGTGTTCATACTATGCATATTTTTGCCCCATTTCAAGTTATTTATCCGTTTTGGGTCATTCTAATGCAAAATCAGTGGTTTCCGTGTTTTTGTGTCAGTTTGTCTGCCCGCATTACGTCCAAACGGTTGGATATATTTTTATGAAACTGCATTCTGTGAGTACTTAGTCATTCAGTGACTGAACGTCCTTGCGTCAGTCTGTCTGTCCTGTTTAATGTCGGTATTTGTGTCTGCGTATGCGTGCAAGTATTTCTAAATTCTTCCAATATAATTTCATAAAATGTTAAATAGATCATGAAAATGTATTAGCGTGGAGAATAATATATTTAAATTTCTTTTGCCAACATTTTAAAGTAAATTGCACACTAAAACAGCTGAATACCCACACTTAAGTCAACCTTAATTTGGCAGTTTTGGAGAAGATACGATGTCAATTAATCATTGTGATTAATTATTTGGATTGTATCATCAGTGCAGCTGACCAAAGTAATTATTTTTCCAAAATTTAACCCTCCAAGTGGTTTCGACGAGATATCTAGCCCATCAAGAATTGACTAATTTTGTTAATGACGAGATATCTCGTCATCGAGATATTGCCGATTTTTGCTAATGACGAGATATCTCGTCATTGAGATATTGCCGATTTTTGTATGATGACGAGATCAAGATTTTGTCGTCTCACCTCATTAGAAGAAAACTGACAAGATCTTGATGGACGAGATTTAGTCAATTTTGCTAAGGATGAGATACCTCGTCAAGTCAACCACCAGGAGGGTAAAACTAAAATATTTTATTTTGAGCTTTATCTTTTGCGAAATGTAAACTATTTCAGTATATTTGAGACAGATAATACAAAGAGAATAAAACATTCAATTTTGCACTACAGAAAGGTAGAAATGTGTTATTTTATATCTACTATTGATAAGGGTGTGTTCATTTCCTGGTCGTATGTGTACATTTTGGCCAACTTTCCCAACCTGGTAATCAAAAGGCAACACAGAGCAGTGAAACGGTAGCAATCATCCAATGCACGACCACGGACTCGGAAGTCTATTCGTCTAAAGCCGTGCGATAAGACTGTTTCTACTTTTACGGCTTCATTCTTCGTTAACCCTCATCCTTTCTCTTTGCATGGCGCCTCAACTTACCGGGTAATACAAAGCACTCAAACGATCACAACCATCCTTTGCACGACCATGCATTCGGAAGCCTGTATTTGTCTGAAACCCTGAATTAACAGAAGCTTCTACTCCTGTCCAGTTCCTCTCTTCAACATTTCTCTTCACACGGCTCCCCACCTTACTTTGTAATAGGCAACACAGAACAGTTCAACGGTAGCAATTATCCATTTCACTACCACGCATTAGAAAATACTAACATCAGTAATGCCGCTTTCACTACTTCACACAATTGGCAATCATCCAACTAACGTTAGCATCTATCAAATTGAGCCTTTGCTGAATTTTAGATGGGGAGTACTGTATTGAATCTACTTACCCCATTTCAATAATTAACTGATCAATGGATTGGCTCGTGAGTTTCATGGTGAAAGGATTAACTTAACAATATAGTCTGAGACGTAGTGTAGATGTAAGCCTAGAAGCCATGTAAAGAATTGCAAGTTATCGACTAAATCAAGATCAGGTGTGATAATAGTGATCAGTCAAAGGATAATTTGTTTTTCCAACTTCGATCTTTATTCCCCTTGAAGAAATAGGGCAATTTTGTTTCGACGAGATATCTCATCAATAACAAAACTGACCAGACCTTGCACGAGATATTTCGCCGAAATCAAGTTGGACGGTTAAAACAAAGTATATTTTTGTCGCAAATCTTAGCGGACATCAGTTTCTTATATGCACTTTCGCCTGCATCTATCGTCACGATTCAACACTGGCAACTTGTCACCGAGTCACGCGACTGATGTCCGACTGTCCTGGTGTATGATGATTTCTGTATTGATTGTGTAGTGGTGTTTGTCATGCGGAGTTAACACAGCTTTAACCTAGATTCAAGTGTCTCCCATAGTTGCTAGCCTCATACCAGCAGAATCGCGCTGTTGGTCATTGCATACGATCTATGAGACTTAACCCTTCTGGTGGTTGTCTTGACAACGTATCTCGGCATTAGCAAAATCATTAGCAGATCTTGATGGACGAGATATCTCATCATTAGAATAAAACAAAATATTAATTTCATAAAAGAATAGGCAATATCTTGATGTCGAGGTACCTCGTCATTAGCAAAATTGGTAAGGTCGTGATAGATGAGATATCTCGTCGAAACCAAGTGGGGTTGAGCGTCAAGACAGGGCACTGTTTTCTGTCTGCTGCACGTGGAACTTCTAAATATGAAATTCATGGTAGTTTCCTAATATTTCGTTGTTGAATTGCTGTCAATATTATTTTAGTCCTTGTGTTATTTTGTCGAAATGTTTTGCTACTGTAATTTTATCACAAGCGATACTTTGATACCAGAAGAAAATTCATTAAAATTTTATGATTATTTTGTATGTTAATTACCCGCCGAACAATTACTGTATGGGTAGGTAGTTGAATTTACGTTGCACTGGTGAAACACAGCAGGTTATTGGCGATGGCCATCTATCCCCAAGGGAAAAAAATCTAAGGACATATCGTAATTTTGAACTACTGTCAGATGACGAGGTCAACACCTGAGCAGGAACTCACTCTCCAAACTTCCACGCCAACGTGACGACATTTGAGGACACGGCAGATTTAATGTGCACCAGCTACCACGCACACGACGGTCTTTGGTCAGACGAAATTTCGAACTCGCAACCCTCCGGTTGCTAATCCAGTACTCTTGCAACTGAGCTACCGCGGCCAAAATAATCTAATATTTAAAACATTATCCTTCAAATTACCAAAGATCACGTCCTGATATATCTATTATCATTGTATTAGAGGTTCGCTTGGACTTGGATGTGCGGTTGCAGAAAAAAATAGAACCCCCTTTTTATTCGCGCATCGTTCATAGTAGATTGAATTCAATCCCGGCATTCCCAGTTGCTTAAACCTAAAATTTTATAGATGGCGTTGTCAAAGGCAAAGCTTATATCACGAAGGGATCTTTCCCTTCTTAGTTTTATCACTTCAGGCTATTCATTTAAAGAGTCTGAAGTCCCCTTCAACTTAGATGGGATTTTACTCCAATATCCTTGACCCTTTTATCTCCCTTTGGTAGGTCTAAATTTCCATGTAATTCTGTTTAATTGTAGATAGTTTTCAGAAAGTTCTAATAAAGGTTTCTTCTAAAATTAATAGGGACACGGTAGTCTAGTTGAAAGAGCAACGGATTAGCAAGTGGAGGGTTGGGAGTTCGAAACTAGGTCCAGCCAAAGACAGTCGTGTTCACGGGGTTGGTGCTCGTTAGATCTGTCGTGGCCTCAAATGTCCTCACGTTGGCGTGGTGTGGAAGTTTGGAGAGTGGGATGCCAGCTCAGGTGTTGACCTCGTCATCTGTCCATGATTCAAAACTACGAGACGTTGTCCTTGGATATTTCCTTTCGGTATTGATCAGGACCGTCGCCAATAACCCGTTATATTGCTCCAATGCGACATTAATTATCTACCTCTTGTGCTAACCTGCTAAAGTTCAGTTGATGTTTACCTATTCTCTTATTGAGTCGTTCGGTACCATTTGACCATGATTCAAAATTACGAGGCATTGTCTTCGGGTCTTTCCCTTCGGAATTGATCCTGAATCGTTGCTATAATAACGAGCTATGGAGTGCGAATTCAATTCAGCCACCTAACTACCGTGAACGCAATTAATCACATTAACTAAAAAATCGTAGTTTTTGCTTCAGGTTATATCGTTTATTTTTTGTTACCGAATTTTTCCTTTGTTTTTTATTTTATAAAAATATTAATGTTTGTAAATATAACATTTCTTGTTTTTTATTTGAAAACGCTAGACTTCCCGCCACTGGTACTACCACCTCTACCATATTGACGTTAGTATGTCTTGTGTTTGGCACACTTGGCCAAGTATAGCCTTTGCGCCATAAAACTCAACCCAATCAACCATGAAAAGCATTTAGAAGATTCCTGAGATAGTTAGGACAAAACTATCTACAGGACATCCGAAAGATCTCCGGGATTCAACCTCCAAAGCCATCGCCAGCTGATGATTTCCAGAGGAGCGTCGAGGGAAAAGCGCTTTAAAGGAGCTGAGGAAAATATAAAACAAAACCTCGGGCATTCGAGGAAATCAAATGCGTCTGCAACAGACGGTTCAATTAGGGGATGCTCGTCTGGTCGATCGAAGGCAATTCATTATCTTCAGCAGCTGTTATTAGGCATCGGATTGCATGCCTTTTTAAATTCACTCCGGATTTCATCGCGTTTATGAATTCTAAGAGGAAAGAAACCGGAATAGTTTTCATGTCAGAACCGTTGTACATGACTTTCGATAAATCACGTTCCCTATTTTTCGTGCGAATTGTTTAATTGCTATTTATCGATGGAAAATGTATTTGAGACATTAGTAAGGAGAGAATGGAAGTTTATTCTGCTTTTGGATCTCCAGTGTTACTTTTTCGTATTCCTATTTTACAAGGATTTTCAAGGATTCAATTTAAATTAATTTTTTTCGTTGGTTGGTTTTGGGGTTTTATGGCGCAAAGGCCATATTTGGTCAGACAAGACATACGATATCAAGTAATAGATACAATGAAAGTTTTACTGACACAGAAGAGAGAAATACACCCAAGGAGTAATGCATCTCGCGCTGCCTACAACTCGAAGGTTGCTAGCGCAGTGAGCATACTCACTGAGCCACTATGTTCCCGAATTATTTTCGTAGCTGGGTTTGCTGATAATATAGTTAGCTATCTTGATTCAGTTAGGTAATCGAAATAATAATAGTTTTTGTCAGTCCCAATTATAACTCATGAAAAATCATGTTCGCGTTTTTTCGTGTGAATATTTTAATTGCTGCGTATTGCTGATGAAAAAATGTATTTTTGAAACATTATTAGTAATGAGAGAATACGATTGGCATCATTTACCACCAAATTTTTAACCATCATCGAAATTGTTAGACTACACAGCGATTTATACAGACGGCTCGAAGTCTACATTTCACGTCGGCTGCGCTTTTATTTGTGGTTCAACCACTGTAGCTTTCGAACTGCCCTTTGTAGTCTCTATTTTTACTGCTGAATTTAGCGCAATATACGAATCCTTAAAACATACGTATATCATGGCTCAGAAACGGCAAATTTGTAATATATTCAGACTCAAAAAGTATTTTAGGCAGCCTAGCATCAGACTGCCCTCATTCATTAGCTACTGCCACGTTGAAATTACACCATCATCTTACCCGGTGAGGCCCATATATCTTTTTCTGTTGGATACCTCATCATGTCGGGATTGCAGGCAATGAACATGTTGATGCAGTAGATAAAAGTGTTGCAACCTTTTTGAGTCTCCCCGTTCCTTAGTATGATCTCCGACACGCTGTCCGAGACATTGTATGGAACGGGTGGCTAACAGACTGGAGCACTCATACAAACAATAAGCTCCATAGTATTCAGAGTTGTATATCACTGGCTTCCCCATTCTTCTCGACATTCCGATGTAATTTTGACTCGTCTGCACATTAGACACTAGCTTTACTTATAGGCATCTTTTCTTAGGAGAGTGTCCCTGTTTTTTTTGTGTGGAGTTTCCTTCACCATTCAACATATTTTAATTGATTGTCCCGTTTTCAACCATCATTGCCATCACTTTTTTTAGTACTTCTGTTTTAACTTTACGGGAATTAATTGGGGAAGAAACCGCCATCCAAATATTGTTAACTTGTATAGCATTCGATTTTGAAATTCTATATAATATTTTTATACCCTTTTTACCATACTCGCATTACTTGTAAATATCATTCTCATCCATTTTATATCTACATGTTACTGATCTCAAAATTTTTAAATAATTAAATTAATTAAAATTATGTTTTTATCCTAATTTATTTTCTACATGTTGATCAACATATTTTAAATCTGCTTTTTAATCTCCAATATTGACCTTTTTCCAATATTTTATTCTCTAAAACTTTGAGCTGGAATCTTTTCCCACTAATTTTTAATGTTTTTACATTTACAATGCTTCTATTATCTTATCTGGCGTTTGACGTAGGTTGTTCATTTCTGGGCCTTGTGCCATGGAACCTAAACCAACCAACCATCTAGTAGCAGTCCTGGATCGTTTTGTATCTAAGTACTTTAAAATTTGATTTATCGTTGTTGTGTCGACATTTGTCGTTAATTCCCACATTTAGTCATGTAGAACAATTATCAGACTTTACGGAGCAGACTTAAATAACACATGTACTGTACACGTTTCCAGTGAAATAAAAAAATTCAAAGACATCATTATGTAAGTATTTCTCATTAATTCAATAAGCGAGTTGCAATTGGCATTTGCGTAACATGCCTAGTTACATCACTGCCAGAATGAAACAGGAAATATGTAATTCCACGAAAACCCTAGTTCCCTTTAGATTTAGCTTCACAGAAATACTCCGTAATAGAATTGCTTTTTGATCGAAAATATAAAATATTCATGTTGAGTTGTGTCATTTTTTTGAGGAGGTGCGATCCATATATTTATATACCACTTTGCAAGGGATGTAAAATTTGGTTGACGTGTAGGTTTCTCTTCCACATCCCAGTCGAATAAATAATTCAGAGAACGTAGGACTGCACCGAGAATTTGCAGAGGATACCGAAAACCTACGGTGAACGATGAGAGAAACGTGTGGAGTCCTTTCTGCAAGGCTCAACTCTCTGACAATCCCCCAAAGAATGCCTCGGCAGATCGCATTCAGCTGTCGGCCATTTTGTTTTCCTCTTTTATCTCCACTTCATGACGAGAGCGAGGCTCAGTTGTAAATCGCTGCTGGGTCATGGATACAGAATGAGCTAAGAGGGCTTGTGTTTGTTGTGTGCCGACTGGTGACGTGGTTGAACATTTGTGGAATGTTCTGTTGAAATCCCTCGTGTGTCCCTGTTGAATGAAGATTATCTCTATGTGTTTAAATTTTGAAGTCTCGTGGTGGAGAATGGAAATTGGCTTGGTGTCTAAGTTTCCAACCTGTTGGTCGTCGCCCTCTAAGGCGTAACAGAATATCTTGGAGGGCGGGCCTTATACAGGGTGTCTTGAAAATATCTGGTCAAATTATAAAGGGTTACAACGGGGCCCAAAATAAATATTTTTATGAAAAAATGTCGAGAAACGTCGCGTCTAAGTAAAAAATTGGCAGTAAAGGGCACTGTTTAAGTCAGACGATAACATCGTTTCTGTGCGTAAGGCATCATTCCTCGCTCTGATTTTCAACGGCAAATTCGGTGGGATCAATTCATGTAGCGATGCACCAAAATCGATTTGCTAATTTTTTGATGATGACGAGAACACGATCTGACCAGTTTCCTTCGAGGTATCTCAACATTAGCAAAACTGACCAAATTTTGATCTCTACATCATCAAAAGATCGGCAAAAAAAATTTTGCTAATGACGAGGTGTCTCGTCATTAGCAAAATTGGCCAGATCTTGTTATATGAGATATCTAGTCGAAACCACTTGGAGGGTTAACCTATATTTTTTTGCAAAAGCTTAGGTGTTTTAGTACAATTTTTTTGCTTTACAATCGAGAGTTACAAGTGGAGGGGGTGTAGTTCAACCAACGTTGCACTGGTGCAACACAACGGGTCATTGGTGACTGTCTGGGTTCAATACTCGACTCCTTGCGACAAGAATCGTGAACCTGCAAGTCATCAATAAGTTACATTCTATCAAACCCATCATTCATCAGTGGCCAGTGTCCCCAATGCGGATAACTGATGTCAAGTTGTCCTCTATTCGCATTGGACACACGTTTAACTCATCGTCATCTTTTATTGGGAGAGAGCACACCAATTTGCATTTCAGGCTCTACTCCATTTTCTATTTATCAGATTTTAATCGTCTGTCCTGTTTTTCATCATCGTATCAAATTTTTTAAAAGCACAATTTTAAATCTACGAGATTTGATTGGGGAAAATCCCCATTCAAATCTCTTCTCATTTTTAAATGACATCGGCTTTTTAAACCTTGATATTTTTACTATTCACAACTCATTACTCATACCTTTTTATATTATATACCTTGTTGCTAGTTAATATGTTTTAAATGATCAATTCATATCAACCATGATTTTTTTAATATATGTATTGGCAAATTTTATTCTTGTGCTTTGTAATATCTTTAATAAAAATTAAATTCGTGAAATGGTCCATTCTGTGCGAAAACTGCCTTTCAACTGCCGGATTCCAGCAAAGAAACGGATGTTCAAGCGCACCAAACCAATAAGTGCACTATAACGGCGAAAATGTTTACCAATCAATGCATCGACGCTGCCAAGCTTGCTTTAATGGTGGTGACACTTTTGAGCAGTTATCATGATAGAATCATTGCAAAAATTAATTGCAAAATAATGACGTAAATAAACATTTTATTTCATTTCCTGATCAATTCTTGTGTGTTACGCCTAAACGCGTCATTTGTTCCCATACATTGCTGTACAAAAATAATTATTTTAGTGTGTGCTCTAACACCCCTTGTAGTTTGTCCAATGAGTTCCGAATTACGCTGTATAAAGATGAAAGTAATATAGCGAGGGTCAAAAATAAACCCGCTTTGAAATAAAAACGCCATTAAGTCGCACATCTTTTCAACCCTTCGAGTGGTTTCAACGAGATATATCGTCCATCAAGATTCGACCGATTTTGCTAATGACGAGATATCTCATCATCGAGATACTGTCGATTTTGTTATGATGAAGAGATCGCGATCTGGTCAGTTTTCTTTTAATGATTGGGATTGTGTTTTCTTCTAATGACGAGTTATCTCGTTCAACAAGATCTGGATATTTCGTCGAGACCAGGAGAGTTGGTTGGTTTATTGGCTTTTTATGGCGCAAGGGCCATATTTGGCAGGGGCCGTCGTGGCTCAGTGGGTATGCCCACTGCTCTAGGAACATTTGAGTTGTAGGCGGCGCAGATTTGATTCCTGGCAGGTGCATTCCTCCCTGGGTGTATTTCTCTCTTCTCTGTCAGTAAAGCTTTCATTGTGTTTGTATGTCTATTGATGATTGTCTTGTGTCTGGCGCAGCATTGCCAAATGTAGCCCTTGCGCGATAAAACCCCAAAACCAACCAACCATATTTGGCCATGCTGCGCCAGACACAAGACAAACAACATCAAGTAATGGACACACATACAATGAAAACTTTACTGGCACAGAAGAAAGAGATATACACCCAAGGAGGAATGGAACCTACGCAGCCCAAAACCCAGAGAATTGCTAGCACAATGGGCATACCCACTGAGCCATGAGGGCCCCAACAGGTGGGTTAATTGCAATTATGTTAAACCACAAGTGAAACATAATCTATATATGAATCTTATAAAAAAAACCTGAATATTTTTTAAGATAAATATTTCGTTTCCGCTTTCGAGGAATTCAAATCCTTTATAGCAATTCAATTTAGGATAAATGCTTGAAACAAGTCCTTTGAACTCTCAATTCTAAAGGAATATGTTGAAATTGCCTTTTCCATTCGCAAAAGGAAATTTTATTAGGAGACAGGTGAAAAAGCGATTTCGACGAATGAGTGCTCATTACGACGAGTTACAGTATTGATTGATGACATCGTAGCAGTATCAATTATTCAGTGCCCCGAAAACAGTCGCGAAACATTTTTCGCTTTTTCAAAGGTTGATTTCAAGAAAGGATGGTGCAACTCGAGGAATTATTGTTTACTGAACACTAGAACGGCTTTGATCTCCTGTTGCAATTATTCAGATGACTTATTTGAAAAATGATGCAGTCATTTCACAAGCATTTGGAATACCAGACTCCAAGTGTTTTTTCAAATTCTTACTCATTAATGTGTTCTGGACTTAATTTAATTTTCGGTATTGAATAATAGGCACTTCTCTCATTGAATTTTCTTAGAAATGAATTAATTTCCATCTTAATTTTTCAAGCAGTGACAAAAGGGATTTAAAATGTGTGTACCAACTTTAAGGGAACACAAAATTGAACCGTATTTACATGTTTATTCATCTCCGCAAGTTCCCGGATGTGCTAGAAAGTTCCTTAAGGTGTACAAATGAAAGACCAAGCATGTGAACATTTTTACTAGCCCTAAATTTACTGTTTGGCACTATACAGTGTGATTCTACGGTCATGGGACACACTTCAGGGCGTGATAGAACACAACGAAACAAACACTTTTCCCCTTAGAGTGTAGGGTCGCAAGTGCAGCGGTTGGCCGCTAGAGAGCGCAGTCAAACGCTTGTATGAAAGTCCATAGAATGTCTATTGGGTGAGTCTAAACTAATACGACAAACGTCAGGGGTGATAGAACACAACGAAACAAACACTTTTCACCATAGAATGTATGGTCGCTAGAGATCGCTTTCCATTTCGGCACAAACTCACGGTCCGACGCAAGTTGGAAAGAAGAGGCATGAAATATGGAAACAACACTTTAATGTCAAATAAACATCAATAACTGCCTTGAAAAAACGAAATAATACAATTAGATTCGCATAAATTAAAGATAAGCACAAGGAACAACGGGTAAGAAAGAAATGACATCTACAAAACATGAGAAACTTCACATGGAAATGAAACGACATGTACAAACATCAGTCGGTAAGTACAACGCAAATGCACAATTACAGAAGCTGTTCAAAATGTCGACCACCACACCTGATGCAGGCCTCGCATCGCCAAGGTAACGCTTTTATACAAGCGTTTGACTGCGCTCTCTAGCGGCCAACCGCTGCACTTGCGACCCTACATTCTATGAGGTAAAGTGTTTGTTTCATTGTGTTCTATCACCCCCTGAAGTTTGTTCCATGACCGTAGAATTACCCTGTATACACTTAGTTCCACATAGTAAGGCCCACTTCCTCAAATTTACTTGAATTTGAATCTAATTTATATTGAAGCGGATGGTCGTGTTTCATCTAGTTATCGCAAAAATAGTTAAAACTTATTTTTTTCTGAGGCAACCGAAATTGCTTGGGCATGATATCACTGCTGTTCTCATCATTGCTGCGTGGACAGCTCAATCACTTCAGCTCAGACAGCAACTGAATGATACAATAAACAAGTATGAGGGCTCTTCTCAGCTTTTGCCCGTACATTTAACGAGTGCCAACAGAGAAGATTAATTAATAATTTAATTAATTCATAACCCATGCCGCGCAAATTACTCAAGGAGGTTAAAATCTGCTCAAAGGGCGACCTGGACAATTACTGTAGTTCCATGAGAAGGCAGACGACCTGGGATCAGTCGATTTTCGAAAACGTGTGAAAACTCTTTAGGGGAAAGTGCTGCCAAACATAAAAGCATGTATGGCAGTACTTTCAGCGAGTTTCACTTTCATGTATGGCGGCGAGGAGAAATCCTTTATGGCTATCGCCATAGAGGATTAGCCTTAGCTTTATATGCATGGCTCGCCATGTTTGGAACTCACATTCACTGCGGGAAGGTCATCAGCGATAACGAGGAAGAGATTTGTTTACATTCTACAACCAGGCACCTAATTTAAGGAATACTCGTTTAAAACCATGTGACTCAAATGTCAACTCGCCGGAGTTGTATAATGCCAAAGGGCGACAAGATATAATACCCCCACACAAAGGGTATACAAATCAGTTGAGTTCCAAGCTATACCCGACAACTTGATCACCTGGTCTTGGATAATGTTGTCTGCTTGACTATCTCTTTTCATCTGGTATTGCTGCAATGGTATCTGATCTGGATTGAAAGATAATTTTCTTAAGGAAATAACCACTATCCATGACTTGATTAAATTCCAACTAGATTTGCAGCATCTTCTATGTGGTGTGGTGTGTGTGGTGGTGTGTGTGGATTGGTAGCCGCAGAAAACATAGTTTTCCATAATCACTTTGAAGACATGATACTCGATTTTATTGTCTTCAGTCAACCTCTGCAAGGTTCTAATTGCGAAGTAAGGAAGATATACATAATATCACTTAATGTAAATACCATAAAAAGGACGGAACATAGTTTGCAAGTTTATCGGGGAAACCGCTCCATAGTGCCAGCATTGCCAAGAGCTTCTCTCCATCAATCATATTTTAACTTCTTGTATTTACAAATCTTAGACGTTTTTAGGTACTTTTTTAATATTTCAATTTTATCAGACTTGTGCCATTCTCCGTATTCTTCATTTTTTACTTTTTACATCACTCGGGATTTTTATCACATTTATAATCATCTTTTAATTACATCTGACATTCAATTTTAACAGTCATCTAAGATGGGTATTGATTTCTGACGGCTATGCGTTGGTTTTTATGTCGTAAAAATCTTCCAGATTTTTTTTCTTGTAGATTAGCAGGTATGTTAATCACTATTATTTCGTTTTAACTTGTGGTTAGGTGGGTTAAAAACTGTCCCACCTTTTGCTTAGCCTTTTATGCATGGTGGGATATTTTTTTAACCTACCTCAAAAAGTTAAAATTACTCATCATGCAGCTTAATATTTTATTTAAAGTTTTTCATTGAGTTTGCAATGCTATGAACTAAAGCTAAATGTGTAAATAACTGAAAACAAAAATTTACACACGTCAAAAAGCATTAGTAAGTTGACACTGTTGTGATTAAGGTTGGCGAATTGTGTGGTGCAGTGCATTTGTGTCTTTCATAACGGTATAAATGTTGTTTTTATTTGGTAAAAAAAATCTTTAAAATCGTGTGCTTCAAAGAGTTAAACCGGGTTTGTGTATTTTTATCGGCAAATTTATTGCTCTTGTGGAATCGAAAGGTGCTGAGCAATCTTCGTGAATTGGAGAGCAAGCATTGAGTGGTGTCCCATCGTTCTGCTGAATTCGATCTTTTGGGGATGAAAATGTCCATCAATTTTGAATTATTGTTGAAATTGTGCTATCGATCTATAAGGGGCGGTTTGTGTCAAGGGAAATATATATGATGGTAGTGTTTCTGCGGTACTATGTGTTTCCTGTACGTACTCTAGATGTGACGTCAGTTGGCTGGTCTCACGAAGAATACGATTTCAGCACTTCGTCAATAAAAATTTCAAATAATGAATAGTTGATTGGTAAACACCAATTAAATTTACCCTCTGAGCGTCGTGAGATTACCAAGTAGTGTAGTATTTCTTTTAACCCACAACACACTGAATGACTAAATAACAACATCAATTGGTTAAAATAATCCACTGATTATTTTCACTTTTAGATAGATTCTATTACTACTTTCCTTAGAAATGTTCTACTGCTCTTTTCTTAGAAAAATTCTATTGATACTTTTCTAGAAACATTTCGAACAATTCCGTTTAATGGAATCCTTTGGAAAGATTTATTACCCTTTCCGTAGAATAGTATTTTTGGAACCATTCTATTGGCTCCTTTCGTATAATAGAATACTTTGGAAAGATTTATTGCTCCTTTCCTTAGAATTGAATCGTTTGGAAAGATTCTTTTGGCCATTCTGAATAGAATCGTTTGGAAAGATTCTATTGCTCCTTTCCTTTTTGTACAATTCTTTAGAAAGATTATATCGCTCATTTCCAAAGAATAGAATCCTTTGAAAAGATTTTATTGATCAAGGTAAAAATTTTGTTAGAAGGCTGGAAGAGAACACGGAATTATGCGTGTGAACCTTTCAGAGGGTTAAACGTCAAACGTTGTCCAAATAGCGGTACACTACATTTTAGCCCTCCAAGTGGTTTCGACGAGATATCTCGTCCATCAAGATCCGGTCAATTTAGCTAATGACGATATAACTCGTCATCAAGATATTGCCAAATTTCTCTTATAATGGCGAGATCAATGTATGGTCAGTTTTCTTGTAATGGGGAGATATCTCGTCCATCGAGATCTGGCCAGTTTTACTAATGACGAGACACCTGCCAGAGAACCACCAGGAGGGTTAAGTTATCCATCATGTGGGCATCATACGAGAGCATTTGGACAGCGGAAGTAAAATCTTCGCAGTCTTCTTTGCACTGCAAATCTCTCTTTCTGGTTATCAAGATACTTTTCGTGCTCTAATAAAAAGTGTATGGTAAATCGAGATTTAACTATTATATCGCATGTATGTTGGCGATATCTGAAGGAATTTCAGCATGCTGATCAAAAGTCAATGTCGTAAAATCTGACTCGCAGAGTGCGTGAGGAGTTCACAGTACTCCAATACTATCAGCACGTTCGTCGAAATCGACCTGCGATCAATCATGCTTCGTTAGTACGGATTTTATGTGTCTGGAAACTACAGTTAACCGTAACGGAAACCATTCTGTCCAATCAGTTTCTTACATCCAATGAGCGATTACTCATTCTCGTTCACCGCAGTTTCTCTCGTTTCTCGTGGGCCCCGGTGGCCCTGTTTGAAGAGTAACGGATTTGGTGCTCTTTAAATCTGTCGTGGCTTCAAATGTACTCACATTGGCGTGGTGTGGAGTTTTGCAGAGTGGGGTGCCAGCTCAGGTGTGACCTCGTTATCTGACCGTGGTTCGAAATTATGTTGTGTTGTTCTTGATCTTTCCCTTCGGGTTTGATCCCGGACCGTCGGCAATGGCCCTATGTGGTGCTCCATTGCGACGTTAATTAAAATACCTACATACCTACCAGTAGGTAGTTGAAAAACGACGCATTGGAGTAGTAACACAACGGGCCATTGGTGACAGGTCTGGGATCATCCGTAATTGAAAGACCCGAGGACACCTCGTAATTTGATTGAACGGAGTTTTGAACTCACTACCCTCAGGCTGCTAATTCATTACTCTGCCAACTAATCTACCGCGCCTCTGTCCGATCAAAGGACTGGTGCAGCAACGAAATAGTTTGAGTTTGTCAGAGGACATTTCTGCAGTATACCCGTTAGTGATATTACTAGAAAAACAATAAATACGAGCTGTCGAAGCTGTTACTAGAAATGTTTTGATATATCGTGATGATTTTACTGATGAGTATCTGCTTTATATCGTCGTCACTGGAAGACTTGATGAAAGTGTGGAATCAAGCACTTTTAATTCCCGCTAGATCACAGGACTGAGAAATAGTGTTTTCCCCCAAAAAGCATTGCACTGAAACATTTGGAAGGCGAGAATTTATTTCTGTTCAGAATGTGTGCTAGATTTGTGATTGATTGAACACTCATTCAAATCTTTTAGTTTTACACTTTAGTGATGTTGTAAATTATATAGTTTGCAATCGTAATTGCACACTTCAATATAGAGTTAGTGATACAGCTATAGAAAAACAATAAATAGGGCGAAGTTTGCTTTCGAACATGTCGAAACAAACTAGAAGAGGTTTGATAATCGGGATGATTTCACTGATGAGATATCTGCTTTAAATCGTCGTCACTTGAAGACTTGCAAAAAATATGGAATTAAGCACATTTTAATTCAGACTAAAAGAGAATGGACAAGAAAGAATTAACAGTTGGATTTAAACACCCCCAATCCAAATCTCATTTTTACACGTTAGTATAGTAGTTTTTTAGATTATATATATATAGTGCTAATAATTATAGTGATTTACATATAAACTAAAATATATAGTTATTGATATAGCTATAGAAAAACAATAGGACAAAATTTATTTGCTTGCGGTCATCTCGAAGCTGTTCAACTAGAAGCATTTTGACACATCGTGATGATTTTACTGATGAGGTATCTTTTTACATCGTCTCACTTAACCTTTAGACTACGGGCAGTACAACAGTCCTACCGTGAGATTTTTCCTTCCTAGAGCGGCTCGGTACAGATGCGATTTTATCCCCCTTTTAAGTGACCGTTGACATCGATAACCATTTGCGAGCTGTCAGCGACTGGCCCTAAAGAGGGACGGTCCTTTTGTTCGAAACTCTACCTTTTTTTTTCAGACCCACCGCCTTCCAGCTCGCCTAAAAAAGCCTTCTAAACTCTACCTGGTCGATCATTCTGTGAACGCTGGGAAACTCAGAATGTCGCGCTGGTGGTATCTCTAGCATGCCAAACACTATGAAAGGAAAATGCGCTAGGTGGTCAGTCGTAAAAGTCGTTCACGATTATCTCACAAGTTCTGTAGGGGAAGGAAGTCAAAAGAAATCTGCCGTTCTTAGACGCTGGTAACGAAATTTGGGCGCCGTATCGTAAAGGTTAAACTTGCAAAAAGTTTGAGACTAAGCACACTTTAAATTCCCGTCTGAACAAAAACGGACGAGAAAGAATTAACGGTTCTTATTCGAATGATTTCTCCTAATGTATGAACAGTTTCTTTAAGATTGGGATCAAATATTGCCTGTACTTCAGGAGACTAATACATCTCTTAGAAAATATCCACTTTAGAAATCTTTTAAGAAGCTTAGAAAGTATGAGTACAAGCCAGTTAGATCTGTATGTTTCCCTTTTAACCTAGGGCCATGGTACCCCAGTTGGAAGAGCGGGGGGTTGCGAGTTCGAAACTCCGTCCAACCAAAAGACCGTCGTGTACAAATGAGACTGTCGTGGCCTCCGATGCCCTCACGTTGGCATGATGTGGAAATTTGGAGAGTGGGATGCCAGCTCAAGTGTTCTCGTCATTTGACCGTTATTCGAAATGACGAGACTTTGTCCTTGGATCTTTATTTTCGGAATTCATCCCGGATCGTCGCCAATAGCTCGTTGTGTTGCTCCAGTGCGACGTTAATTAACTACCTACCTACCCTTGTGTAATTGTCCCTTTATGAACTTTTTGGAAACTTTGCACGAAAAAACATTGTATGAGCGCAATAGGTGATACGAATATATAAATTATGATGCCTCTTGATGATGAGAAAAAGGATGATCTGTCAGAGAGGAGAGTAAAAACGTTACCATTTCATCACAGACTATTAACTCTTGTTCCACTTTTCATTTTTCAGCAATTTGTGTAGTTAAATTCAAATTGTTTGTCTTCAATTGTTGTCAAATTGTCGTCCCGTTCTCAGGATGGTCAAATATAATCGTAATTTAAATTACGCTATAAAGTTAGCTTCAGAGCAATGGTAACGCGAATGGATTTACATCCCTGGCGGAATGGAATTACGGATTTGATTTGGAATACTTGTGGTTGCTTTCATGGCAAATATTATTTTATTTAAATGTTGAACTAACTCGTAACCATACACTATTGCTTCTGGCCCCGAACTGTAAACTCTGAGATAAGCCATGCTAAAGACGTCACGTAAGGCAACTCGCTGTTTACATTTTACCTGGTCCGTAGTTTAACAAATAGACTGATTCGAAACTTTCATTCACCACGCGACTCAAATGCCAACTCAAGACAGTCAGACTGTATGAAAGGGTTTATCAGTGTAAGCATAAGCAAACTATTGGTTGGTTGTGTTGGGGTTTTATGGCACAAGGGCCATATTTGGCCAAGCTGCGACAAACAAAAGACAGACAACTTCAAGTAGAGAATGTCAAGAAAGGGGGAAAAAAGAGAGTGGGGAATAGAATAATGGGATAAAAGCAGAAAAAGATCGTTTGGGTATCCCGGGAGCACGACATCTGTGTTTACATAAAACAGTGACCTCCGTATAACTACCAGAGATGACAAACAATTTCGAAAATGGACTAGTTTGATTATTTGATACATCGCCGTTTTGATGTTTGGAGATTATTTTTAAGAGCACACATGCCGAAATTGCATTTGAGTAACTAGAGCTACTAAAAAATGCGAACCCTGAATTTAGCTTTACAGTAAACTCTCTAATATTGATCTATAGCCTTTTTGTCGTATCAAATATTTCAGAAGCCATCTGTGGTGGCTAAATGTTTCTAGTAAAACACTTGGGGAGTTAACAAAGAAAACACAAAGCATGCGAAAAGCGAAATGCGTTGTTATTTGTTACGTTTATGAGGTAGGTAGTTGAATTAACAACGCACTGGAGAAACGCAACGGGCTATTGGTGGTCCAGGATCAACACCGAAGGGAAAGATCCTCGGACAACTCGTAATTTTGAATCACGGTCGGATGACAAGGACAACACTAACCTGGCATCCCACCCTCCAAACGTCCATACCAGTCCAACGCAAGGAAATTCGAGGCAACGACAGATTTAAAGTGCACATGCTCCCAAGAATGGCCTTAGGTTGGATCAAGTTTCGAACCCGCGACCCTTCTGTGTAACCGCTACTCTTCCAACCTGGGTACCGCTACCCTCAGTTACGCTTATGAGAGGCCTTTTTTGTAAAGTTAAATGGTAGATAAAACACCAGGTAGGTATTTTAATTAACGTCACACTTGGAGTAACACAACGGACTATTGGTGACGCTCCGGGATCAAACCGAAAGGAAAAGATCCGAGGAAACACGTAATTTTGAACCACGGTCAGATGACGAGGTCACACTTTAACTGGCATCCCACTCTCCAAACTCCCACTCCACGCCAACGTGAGGACATTTGAGGCCACGAGAGATTTAATCCGCACCAACCCCCTTTGTACACGACGGTCTTTGGTTGGATTCGAACTCGCAACCCTCCGGTTGCTAATCCTTTATTTTCCATCCCACTTCCCGTACGTATTCCGTATTTGGGTAACAGAAAGTAATATCCTCTTGTGGCTTGTTTGATTGCTGAAAATCTCGTAAGTTTTTTAACACAGAATTCTAGTTAAGACTAACTTGACGTGCATTATCAAACACGAATACAGCGTTCTCGCTGCCCCCGTTAAGGAAACATTTATTTCTCGTTGACTCGAGAGTGGGTTTCGAAATTCACCCAAACAGAACCGCAAAGCTAACTTGATTGGGCAGAGTCAACATCATCACGACTAGGTCAACTCATCAACTGTCAGGGTCCCGCGGCCGAATGGAGTTCGATTTTGCGGTGGTCAATCAGCCCTGCCCATCGATCAGAGAAGGCTTTCAGTAAAATACTGTGTTCTCCCACTCATCAGTTTCAGAGATGAAAACTCAGAAGGGAATATATTTTCGTGGCTCTTATATCAAAACAGGCCGCGGTAGCCCGGTTGGAAGAGTAACGGACTGGCAACCGGATTGTTGCGAGTTCGAATCCAACCAAAGGCCGTCGTGTACAGAGGGGCTGGTGCATGTTAAATCCGCCGTGGCCTCAAATATACTCACGTTGGCGTGGTGGGAAGTTTGGAGAGTGGGGTGTCAACTCAGGTGTGACCTCGTCATTTGAGCATGATTCCAAATTACTTGGTGTTGTCCTTCTGTCCCTTCAGGATTGATCCCGGACCGTCACCAATGGCCCGTTGTGTTGCTCCAGTGCGACATTAATTAACTATCTACCTTATATTTAGAATATTTATTGTTCTTTCTAGTATTGCCGCATAGTTAATTAAAGGTAGGTAGGGAGGTATTTCAATTAACGTCACACTGGAGCAACACAACGGGCCATTGTTGACTGTCGGAGATCAATCCCGAAGGGAAAGATCCGAGAACAACACGTTCTTCATTCCGTGGATAGTGTAATTGATTTCGCCCAATGAGAAGTCTGGTTCCTCTTGGAGTTGGGTGGACTTATATTGTGTTTGAAGTGGCGTTGGTGTTAACAGGTGTTTCTGGCTTTCTGGAAAGTCTTAAGGATTTTTTTCAGAAGGTTTGGTTCTGTATCTAGCGAATCCTGTTCCGCTACAAGTGTGGAAAGTGCTTTGGTATTGTTAAACGCACTTTTAAATACATTCCCAAAGGGGAACGATTGTGAGTAGGGAAAGCGACGCCACTGTTGTCTTTTGTGATCTCAATTCTTTTCACGTACAGTGCCCACTCTTTTTTGTAAATATTTTTTAGTATCTCTGGTAGTTTCATCGTTCTCTTTGGAATCTTCTAAATTCTAAGACTCTTGTTGACTTCCAATTCAGTGGTCCACCAACTGACTGCTCTTGGGCTCCATTGATGTCTTTTCTTCTTGTAAGTTTTCTTGCAAGAAGTCTGAAGACGACCAAGGAGTTCAGTAACCACGTTCAATTCTTTTTCTGTTGACGAATTATCAATGAGATGTTGAAGTTGTGGCGTGAACTTTGCAAATGTTTTCTTAAGTTTGCCGTGGTTTTCTTTTGAATCGTATTAAATCCAAGGATGTTCTTCTATCCGATAACTTTATGGCTATGTAACGGTGGTCGCTCAAGGAGAGGTCTTCCATAATAGACCACTGGGCTTATCTGTGGTGAATGCTGCTTGGTGACAGTCTAGAATGTTCGTTCTCAAAGTGATCGTACTGAGCATTCATTCTTTGTCGTTTTTAAATCTTGTGTAAGGCTGCTTGAAAAGAGCTGAAGAATAGGCCTAGTTAAGACAGTGTGGGTTGATTAATTCAGTTAATGAAGGCTAAAGGATAGGAGCGCGCGGAATTGTGACTTTCTACCTTCAAGCTCAAGAGATCCCTTTTCACTCCGATGCAATATTAAAAACAAACTAAAGTACATCGAACGCTAATCTATTGCTGAATTTTTCTTGAACACCAGTCAAAAATAATCCTTGAACTTTTGAGAAAATTGGTGTAGAACGGTCGTCAGCTGCTTCAGGATCGCTGAAGTCGATCCTTCAATTAATTCTGTGATATATTCCGAAAATGTTGGCACAAAAATTTCGAAAATGAAAGCTCACAATTGTCGATAAATCCCAGATGTTTATAGGGGAACTATTATTTAATCGACGTATGAAATTTAAAAGAAGTATATACTACTGCGGCCAAAGGAGGAACAATTGTTCTACGGTCCGCGTTTGCCGAAGGCTTGGGATAGCGTCCGGGAAACTGAGACGAGTGGGACGGGAGGGAAGAATTGCGGAACCGATGGAAAGAAGAAAATGGCAACGTTTTAAGGACGCTAGATCAAAATTCTTCAAAATCGCTTTAATTGTTACTTGTGCCTTTCTGAAATTAATAGATTAAAAAGCTCGACAAGCTCAATCGATTGAAACAACTTGAGACAGTGTGCTTGGATTGTATCCAAGATTAACAACACGAAACGGCTAATGAAATTACTGACGTCTTCCTGATTGACCGCCGGTCACCATCTCCGACACAAAAGAGAGAAATACACCAGAAAGGAATGCACCTGTCAGGAATCGAACCTGCGCCGCCTACAACTCGAAGGTTGCTATCGCAGTGGGCATAGCCACTTAGCTACGACGGCCCCTGCTAATTCTGGAGAGGGAGTATTGTAGTTTTGTAGTGAACTTAGCAATGTAATATATTATATATATCAGTGTAAGCCAACTCCCCCATGAAGTACTTTTTCGTAGACAGAGTTGCACTATCTTCACGTCTTGCTAACTATTAATAAAACACGTTAATTTATTACTTAAACCTTACTTTTAAAAGTGAAATCATGAATGACGTTGAAAATACAGAATTGATCTCAAGGATTAAGTAATGTCCTCTGACTTTGATTTATAAAAATGGAGAAAATGAATGATTTATGAAACCCTAATTTATTTCCCTCTTCGCATAGTGGGCAATAGATCTTTTTAATCGATAAAGTTGTAGAAAAAATTTTTAAAGCCCATCAATTTTCTCATACTATGCCCCGTTCTCTTATGTAGAGAAATTCGGTATTGATCCCGGACAGTCGTTAATAGCCCCTTTGTGTTGCTCCCCAGTGCAACGTTAATTGAAATACCTACCTGCATTCCTACCTTATGTAGTCAAAAATATTAGTGCTTATTCCTAAATAATTTAAATGATACCTATGTAAAAGTTTGACAATTTTAATTATTTATTTATTTAATTGTTTTTCTTCCGAAAAATATTGAATTACACAGAAAAAAATATATGATCCAAAAATACACGGAAAAAACAAACATACAGTTAGAAAAATAGATAAAAACAAAACACTTCATTGAAGCAGATCACTTTTTGTATTGAAATCGTTTAAAACATAGCAACCTCTACGACGAAGAATTATAAAGTTTAAAAAATCTATTTGTAGCAAAATTTGTTACTTACACGTTTTAAAAGGGTTAACAAAAATAATTAAGTTTCTTGTTATATGCTTGGAGACGTTCAAATCAATACAAGAAATTATATTAATTAATAAAATTTTTTTAACCCTCCTGGTATTTGTCCCGACAAGTTATCTAGTCATTAATATTAGCATGAAGTATCAAATATTAGCAAAATAATAGTATTAGCAAAATAGAAGTACTATTAGTATCAAGTATTAGCAAAATCGGTCAGATTTTGATGGATGAAATATCTCGTCAAAAATACTTGGGAGGGTTAATACATTAGCTTATGTTATTCCCCATTTTGCATTTTAATTTCTTGAGAAGAAAAGTGAAATAGTTTAAAAAAAGTCTCAGTTTATCAGGTAGACAATTTTATTTCTGGAAAATATTTTAGATTACTTTTTCAACGAACTCTGACACGTACAGTCGTAATCACAAGTCTGTTAACACTAGATTCAGAGCTAATTCCCCGAAACATCGAAGAAACCGTATTCACAAGGATTGTCGAAGGAAAGTGAATCCCATCGTCAATAAAATGGACGACATACTTCGTTCTGTATTAAACTACTAAATTAACAAAAAATTCTCAAATATTAGATATGGTGGATGAGATTGGTACCGAAGTTATAAGATTTATTCGTGTGATGAAACTTGGCAGATGTTATTAGCTTTCGGAATCGCTAATTGAACAGTTGATTGCAAAGTAAGCGCAGATATTTTAGCCACAGCAGCTGCAAGTTCGTCGCGAAACCGAAAGATCCATTTGTATATTACATATTTGTCCCTTCAACTTGATTACTCGTTGAAATTAAGCTTTAACTTATATATTCGCCAATAACAGTTTAATTTAAGTTACGTGCATAACAACATTTGAAGATTAATTCAAACTTCAATAACTCAAAGTTGCCAACCACACACACACGCACGCACGCACGCACGCACACATTTGGTCGATAAAATTGTGGAATTCGGGTTCCTTGTTTTTCAACAGCATGAATAATAATTTTTTTTGTTGATAATGTATAAAATAAAAATAATAATGTATCTTACTCTATTCGTACCTACACTCCAATTCTGACCAACATAAAAGTAATATGATTTAATTGATTTGTAGAGGCATTGGGAATTATCCTTTAATTTCTTGCTTGACTGCCCTATCTTAAATTCCTATAAATCTGGGCCACGGTAACCCAGTGTGTAGCGTCGCGGAATAGAAACTGGAGAGTTGCAAGTTTGAAAATCGATCCGACCAAAGACCGTCGTGTACGTGGATACTGGTGCACGTTAAATCTGTCATGTCCTCAAATGTCCTCACGTTAGTGTGATAAGGAAGTTTAAAGAGTGGACTGCCAGCTCAGGTATTCACCTTGTTATCTGACCATGGTTGAAAATTGCACGTTGTCCTTGGATACATCCCTTCGGGATTGATCCTGGACCGTCACTAATAGCCCGCAATTTTTAAGACCCAAAAATCCGGGGTTTACTAATGAGTATAGTTTCAAAAATACTTCTTTATGACACATCAATACATTAGGGTGTGTCGCTTTAGTGTGATATATAAATGGGTCTTCACATACATAAAGTATTTTCTTCAAAAAGCTTTTGTCTAGGAAAAGATCCTAGAAAAGACTAAATGACGCAAAGTAGCCGCAGCAATTACTAACTCTATAAAAGTTCATTCCATTCAACGCAATTAAACTCTCAGTATAGTCAAAACTCTTGGATTCACGTCTCCGACCTTTTTTCGTTGCCATTTCTCGGGGAATAATCAGATAAATTCTCGGGAGCAAGCTCGAGCAAAAGTCCGAAAAGATTTGTGAGGGGGCGATTAAGCCAGCGAAATGATCCTGCCCAAATGGAATTACAGGCAAGCAATCTCGAGTGCTGATGGGCGAGCCACTTTGTCTAATTACATGCAAGACGCTAACGACAGCTTTCACTGGAACCGCGTCACTTGCAATTCACTTGCTCATACGTTAGAACATGGTTGTAGAACGCGAATGGGTGAACCACTTTATGTGTGATAAGTCAGCAAGGAGTTGATTATTCTTTTCGCAAACGTACTTTTGCAGAGACAGGAGATAACGTTGTTATACACGAAGCTGATTATGTAAGTTTTCTGAGTGTTTTATTTAGTAAGGGAGACTTGGTAACTTTGAACACATGACATATTTCACCAATTTCTAATTTTCTTCATCTGTTGTGTCGCTTACATCAAAGGGCAACTTCCTATTTATCTATACACTTTCAAGATTTGATTTCTATCTAACATGTAAACATTTAATTGACAAAAATATAAGCTTAACTCTTCAAGTGGTTTCGACGAGATATCTCGTCCATCAAGACCTGGCCAATTTTGCTAATGACGAGATACCTCGTCGAGACAATAATCAGGATAGTTAAAACATTTGTTCAAAGATACACGGTTGTCATGTACCTTTGAACGGACTATCTTATACTTTTGAACACACTACCATTTCTATTTTTCTTAAAAGGACTGTAAATAACATCAGGAAAAGGCATACGTAAATAATTTTTGTTTGAAATAATTTGATGTTAATAGAGATAAAAACTAATCAAGCTGTATAAATTGAACAAAATGATGCTTTTCGAATTTACCATTTTACATTGTATCTGCTGTTGCAAAAATTAACTTCAAAAGTTGATTGTGCTCATTGGTCTCTGATGTGCCTCCATACATGAATAAGGCTTTGGAAGCTTTAAAACTAATATCGTTCTTCCTTATTGTAAATCTTTTTGGATTGTCCAAACGTTTTAAGTAGGTACTGGACCAAAATGGTTGTGTCCAGTAGATTAGGAAAAGAAACGAACAACCCCTATTCATGTGAGCAATTTGAAGAGCGGAGAAAATTCAAAGATGGCATTCGACAGGGAATTAAGTCTCATGCATAAAATCTGCATAGGGGCCGTCTTCATATTAAATTGAGCATCAACTTTATATTTTCCCATAAAACCTCCTTAATTTGACATAAAATTTCGAATCCATATCAAAATTTAATTCCAGATACTAACATTCATATCATTCGGTCCAGCAGTTATGGAGTTCTGAGTATAGAAAGTTTAAACCTCCCAATGTTAAATCAGTTTCCCAAGCTTTTACGCGGGCCGCGGTTGCCCGGTTGGAAGAGCAACAGATTAGCAACCGGGGGTTGCGAGTTCGAGTCTAGCCAAAGATCGTCGTCTACAAAGGAGGCTGGTGCACGTTAAACCTGTCGTGGCCTCAAATGTCCTCACGTTGGCGGGGTGTGGAAATTTGGAGAGTGGAGTGTCAGCTCAGGTGTTGCCTCGTCATCAGGTCGTGGTTCAAAATTACGTGGTGTTGTCCTCGGATCTTTCCCTTGGGGGTTGATCCCGGACCGTCACCAATAGCCCGTTCTGTTGCACCAGTGTGAGGTTAATTAAAATACCTACCCAAGCCTTTAACTGATATCTTCCGAAATAATATTTCTATAGCTTTGATATTTTGTACTATGCTACCTGGTATCCCTTAAAATCACCTAATGTTTTATTTTTAAATACTCTTGTTTGTTTATTAATATTTGTTTGTTAATAATGTTTTATTTTTAAATACTCTTACAATAATAATTATTAAATTAATGTTTGAAAAATTATGATTTGGAATCTTAAATATATTGATGAAAATCGATTTAGAAGGATGTCTAATGACTACAAAATTTCAGCTTATTCTTTCGGGTTATTTTTTCCGCTACACTTAAATGTTTTAGACACTACGCGATTTTAGCGGGCACCCAAAGTTTAAAAAATGTATGACAAACCTGAGGAATGTCTAAATTTTTGAAAAATGTTTTGAAACATACATATATGATTCTAAAATACATTGCCTTTAACCAGTTATATGTGTGGTCCAGTGAACTAATTAATGATCAATTGAAATGATAAACGTAGGAAAACTTGTTATTTTACGATAGCAGTCTTAATGATTATTGCTACTTGTTATAAGTTATTATTAACTGTTAATAGTAAAAGCTTAGTCAACTGTTAATAACTAAAGCTAACAGTTTACGAATGAGTTTAACAATTATCCTGAAACAAATTGATGTTAACAGTAAATTTGAACAGTTAAAAATTGCTTATCATTCTTTCCAAAATTTTTAATAAATTTTTAATTTAGTTTGAAAATTTAATTTTGACGGTTTGAACGGTCAGAAGATGAGGTCCAGATGAAGAAACATGATCAGAGACGATTCAACACTTGAGTCTATCGTTTTCAAACCTTTCCCTTCGGGATTGATCCCGAACTGTCGCCATCAGACAATAGTGTTGCTCCAGTGCGATGTAATTTCAAATGCCAATCTACCGTTCCTTGGAATTTCTATTGGCAATGTGCCGAAATTCTGTTCGAAAAACAAACCAAGTGAGGTCACGTTTGGAATATGTACAGGGAACACGTTCCGCCTCAAAAACCTTACCGCCATCTCATTTAGCTTGAAAGAAGCCTCTTATAAATGAAAAGAGAAACAGTCATTAGATTTGTGTAAGAGTGGTATTGAGTTCTTGGGATTCCTCTTATAAATGAGAATAGAAACAGTCATTAGAGTTGTGAAAGTTGTATTGAGTTCTTGTGATTCCTCTTATAAATTAAAAGAGAAACAGTCATTAGAAATGTGAAAGTTGTATTGAGTTCTTAGGATTCATCTAATAAATGAAAAGATAAACATTCATTAGATTTGCGAAAGGTAAATTGAGTTCTTAGAATTCACACATTTTTTACGAGGGGTCCGTCATCTAACTTCAGATAGAAAGGAGAAGTCTGGTTAAAAATCTTGATCATACGGCTACAGCTAATTTCAAGGAATGGGAAATTAGAAGATTCAATTTTATATGCAAGAGAGTAGAAAAGATTAAGTTATTCGCTTGGGAATATTAAAGCGAAACGTGAAGATTTTTCTAAACTTTATTTCGGAGATCTAATTAAAATATCTTTGATGGTGGGATGACACAATTGGTTTTCCAAATTGAAACGCAATAAAACCCAGTCCAGGGCAATTTGGCATTAATTAGAAAACAGACTCATGATGGAACAAGCAAACACCTTCTATAAAGACTGATGAGTATCTAACTGCACAATACCAAATAAAGATGAAACTCAAATAGTTAGTGTTACCAGTACGTTTAGGGTTCAAAGGAAGTTGGAATCCAAAGTTTCCGAAAGAAATCTGTTCTGAAATTGAATAGTCTACCTAATGATCTAAATAATGCGCGAATTTTATTTTTAACTCCTATTGGATGGTTTAAAAATATAAATAGAAACTAACTATAAACTCTTAAATAAAGTGAAAATTTTGACATTGAAACTCGATTTTCTCAAAATTAACGTTTTCTATCTTCTATGCGTCTTTTATAAGTATTTTTTTCGCGTAGTATGGCCAAATATGGCCCTTGTGCGCATAAAACTCAACTCCAACCAACTAATTAAGTACTTTAATAATATAGGTTACTAAAACTTTTCCGATCTGGGGTCTACAAGCATCATAGATTATATCAAACACCATTCTGTCATGCTTTTAATATATACAGTAATTATATTTGCAAAATTTTAACGAAAAAACAAACTATTCTTATGATTTGTGATGTTATTTAACGTAATAAAAATTCCTCTCTTCAGAATATAAGATATTTTAAAGCTAACAGAAAAACTTTAAGTAAGAAACACAAAATTAAACTTTATTCACAAAGATATGTATGTCAGCAAGGGTACATTTATGGCTCGATAGTTTGGCAAAGGTGCGCCGTCTCCTTACCACTACGATCCACCGATTTACGCATTGATTTTTTTCTCTAGTTATAGCTCAAAATCATCGTGAGACCCACATTGAATCCGAAGCAGATTTCATCGTATACCGCTGTCTATCTAAACCAACCTGCATCAGTTAATTCAGATCCTTGGAAGAAAAAGGGCCACTTTCTAAATTCGCTGATTTTGAGTATGTCAACAAATCATTTCGATGTAATGAAATTTGTAAGAGAAAAGTGCCAATGTCCTGTTATTAATATGGACCACGGTAGCCAGATTGAAAAAGTAACGGATTAGTAACCGGAGGGTTACGAGCTCGAAACACGATCCAACCAAAGAACGTTATCTACGTGGGGGCTAGTACATGTTACATCTCTTATGCCTTCAAATGTACTCACGTTGGCGTGGTGTGGAAGTTTGGAAAGTCAGGTACCAGCTCAGGTGTGACCTCGTCTGACGTGGTTCAAAATGACGATGTTTGACTTCGGATCTTTCCCATCCATCGGGATTGATCCCGGACCATCGCCCATAGCCTGTTGTGCTGCTCCAGTGTGACGTTAATTCAACTACCTACCTGCTATCAAAACATTATGGAAGAATCAAAATGTTGGAGAGTATTTTTTGAAGAGTATTAATAAGTAAGAATTAAATTTACTGAACCAGCTATTTACCGAAAATTTGAAAAATGAATATAGACTCCCTATCTACTAAAGGACGGAATTCACTTAATACACTTTTTGTTCTCGGGCACTTGGCATTTTGACCAATAAAGTTTGTGAACGAAACTAACAATCAATTTCGCATCGAGAAAACAAAAATGGCGACCATTCCCAAATCAAAGAAAGAAAACAAGAAATCCATACGTTAAAAAGATGAACAAAAACAAAAACTTCGAAGAAATGGTTTTGAAGTTGATAAAAGATTTTACACGAATCCCCCACTTCCAAAAACATCAGAGGCCGAATGGCAAAACTTCAGGCGTCTCAATAGAATTGCCAAGACGACTTGGAGACCCTTCGCAAAACATTTCCAATCAATGATTCTAAACAAAGATGGAACCTAAATAGCCTGAGTCGCCGGTATATTTATTTAAAGCCTCGATTAATTTCCAAAGTGGGTGACAGCGGTCTGCTCGTAAAACGTCCAAAAGGTCAAAATCCCCCAAAAGATTAGTATCGCAGACTCTTCAGTAGGAAACTTTGATTGCGGCTTGCGAAATCTCGGAATTTAGTGCTTTCCGACAGAGCGAATCGAAGAAAGAAACGAAGTATTGTAGAGTCGTAAAAACACTAAAAGTTCCCAGAGCTTTAGACGGGGAGCAATAAAAGTGCAGTCTGGTTAGGTGTGGCGCTTTTCCGTGAGTGGAAGTGTTGAAAACATTTCTCATAAAAGTTTTGCGACCTCCTAAATCACGCCAACTCTGATAAAGTCTGTTTGAAAAGAAGTTTTGGGTATATCTGATAAAGTTGTGTGGGAAATTAGAGCAAATATCATCTGTCTATATTGATATCCGTAGAAAGCATTTCTTGCCTGCTAATAGTATCTTGTGTGAATGTTGTCGTTGCCTGTTTTTGTTGGTATGTGAAATTTATAAAATTCCAGTTTGGTTACAAGGCAGTGCCGATATCTTGTTGATTAAAAGTGCAATTTTTCTGCTGCATGGAATATCGTCTATAAAAATAGCATTTAATAATGGTAATTAATTAACGTCGTACTGGATCAATATAACGGGCTATTGGCTAAGGTCCGAGATCAATATGGAACAAAAATATCCAAGGACATCTCGCAATTCGAACTACGGTCAGATGATAAGGTCAACACCTCAGCTGGCCACCCCCCACTCTCCAAACTTCCACACCTCGCCAATGTGAGGACATTTGAGGCCATGACAAATTTGTTGTCATCAGCCCCAGCGTACACGATAGTCTTTGTTTGGCCGCGGTACCCCGGTTGGAAGAGTAACGGATTAGCAACCGAAGGGTTGCGAGTTCGAATCCAACAAAAGACCGTGTACAAGGGGGGCTGGTGCACGTTAAATCTCTCGTGGCCTCAAATGTCCTCACGTTGCCGTGGCGTGGAAGTTTGGAGAGTGGGGTGCCAGCTCTGGTGTAACCTCGTCATCTGAGCGTGGTTCAAAATCACGTGGTGTTTTCCTCGGATCTTTATCTTCGGGATTGATCCTGTTGTGTTGCCCAGTGCGACGTTAATTAAAAACCTACATACAACTGGTTTAATAACTGCTTTTGAACTTTGGGGGGTAGATAGGCGAATTAACGTCTCACTGGAGCAACGCAGCAGACTGTTGGCAACGGTCCTGGATCAGTCCAGAAGGGAAATGTCCGAGGACACCTCGCAATTTTGAACTACTGTCAGATGACGAGGACAATACCTAAGCTGGCACCTCCACTCTGATCTTTTGTGGGAATTACTTTTATCGAAACATCATGGTTTCTTACTCCAAGGATCAATTAATACCACGACAGCACCTGCAAATGTCATTATGGGTTTACATTTACAGCACCTGCAAATGTCATTATGTTTAATTCCACCCAAAATGCAATCTGATCTGAAAATTTGGCCGTGAGGTCTAAAGTTAAATAAAAACATGGGTTAGGTAGTAGGTAGGCAGTTAATTAGGCAGTAGGACGCAGTGGATCAACACAACGGGCTATTGGCGACGGTCCGGGATCTATCCCCATGGGTTAGGAACTGTCACAGCAACTCTTATTTTTCAACTTTTTTCATGATTTTTGTAGGAAAAGGGAATTATTCAAATAATTGTTTCATTTGCGATTGTACATATACACCTCTGTTCATTGAAAATGTAATGCGAATTATTGCATTAAACATCATTTGTTAAATGGGATAGTTTATCATGACAAATGTAAATGGTCATAATGTCAGGTGGTATGAATCTTTCTAGGGGATTCTATTCTAAGAAAAGTATCAAAAGGATCTTCAAGGGATACCAATTGCGAACGGAAAAAATATTCCTCAGATTTTTTTTTATTTGAGAAAATTTTCCAAGGGACGCGAATTTTAAAATTTTGGAGCCATGAAATTTGGGCAACCATGAAAGAAAGATATTTTAATTTGGTTGCTAGATTGTCATGAAAACCTTCAAATAATACATAGTTAGTTTTTAAATTTTAAATTTCTTAGCGAGATCTTTAGCATGTTTCATACTTAATCGGTACTTTTTGTGTTTTAGCCAATTCATTTTGTATGAACTGGCTAATAACGTATAACGCCATTCAACTGAAATTTCTACTAAAATAGGATTTAAGTTAACTTGTTACTATTAAAAAAATATTTTGCTGATGTTACTATTTCACGAGTGCTTTGGCTGTGTGGCCTGTACCAATTTCTAACCTTAGTAAGACTTGAGTTGTTAAAGGTCTCGGATGAAAAATTCCTACTTAGGCATTCAGGTGACTCAATGAGATGTCCGTGTTGTATGGATGTTAAAGTCAGAAGAGAGACATGTTTGTGGAACGTTCAAGCACAATGCACGTAAGGAGCACAACCAACTAACTGAGGGGTTAATTCACAAGACTATGAGAGATGAGTGCATGCAGTGGCATTGAATCAATGAGTTCGTTCTAGGGAACACAATTGAGATATGAATAGCGAATGCAAATGTTTTAAAGAAAGGGTTTTCGGGATTCGCTCCCAGATATAGATATTTAAAAGTTTATATTTCGCTGCAAAAAGTTCCGAAACTTGCCACTTTAAGTTGCCACTTATTCAGCCTACTTAATGTTTGCATAGATGAGAACAACTACCTAAATTTTTGTAGGCAAAGTCGTCTATCCTAAAAAAAACGATCTTTTTAGGTTGATTCATCCATTTTAGAAATATGACATTGATAAGAACACTAAGGACTCATTTCGCACATGCAAATTTGTCTATCCTAAGAAGCGAATTTTTTGAAGGTTGATTCAGCCTACCCTTTAAAAATCGGATGTGTGCACAGGCCCCAATTTGTTTGGAAAACTTGTACCATGACACACGTAAGGATAACACCACTTCCTTTCAAATCTGATATTTTCCCCCCGTTCGCGCATTACAATCAAATTTACCGAAATTTCCAAAATATGCCTTAATTTTGCTGATTACCAAATAATCAGTCGAATTGATACAGGGCTGTGGAGTTGACTTATGAGGTATAAGAGGCTTTTCCTCTGAAGATAAATGTAGGTGGAGGTAGTGTTGTATGTGGTGAAACGTTCTTCCTGTACGTATTCCGGAAGTGACGTCTTGTTTTTCGGATACGATTTAAACCACGTCGAAGAAAAGAAACATCAAAAAATGAATTCCGAATTGATATTGGATAGTTAATTAATTGATGTATATTAGATTAAACGCCAGACGTTACCAAAACGACGATGAACTACATTTTAAAATAACTCCGATGTGCATCATTCGAGAGCATTTTGGTTAAGGAAATAAAATCTGTCTTCCGTTTGGTTTGTTTACTCTGAAGATGCTCAGGTTAAAAGACATAATGAAAAGGCCTTTTTGAATGAGAATAATATTTTCAATATTTGTGCATCAGAGATCGAAACGACGAAATTTACGAAATTCCCAATTCGCTTAGATTCCGTCTTAACCTCCTGAGGGGTTCACATGCCATTCTGCTACCTGCAACTATAAATTTCTCTAATGTACGTTCAATCTTTAAAAAAATCATCGTTTATATATCCTTAGGACACTGTCACCATAGTCGCAATGATACAATTACGACGAGTAAATATAGATGGTTATTTCTCAATTTTCTGGCACTATTAATCACAATTTCATCGCATCGAATAAGAGAAATGAAAGTCATAGGCATGGCAGGAGGGGTGTGGGTAATCGTTAGAATGGTTCCATCGGGGTGAAGCATAGTACTGACTCATTTGGGAATTAACAAGTTCAACGTTGAGATAGAAAACATTTTATTTAATTCGGGTTGGAACGGGGTAAACATATGAGTAAGCGAAGGGTTTCTGTATTGAGTGTATGGCTTTTGGAACGACTCAGCTCTTTTTTTTCTAAGCGGTGCGTAAAAGAATGAGTCGTTTAAAATTAATCCGCTACAGCTTAAGGATTTAGAGGGAGATTATTGGATTAGGTGATCAATTAACTGTTTATTGGCAAAAAAGGCGGGGTTGTGTTAAAAAGGTCACACGTGCGGCTTAGGTTACGTTGTGGTGGAATGCATCGGCTATCGCAAAGGAAAGAAGAAATAAGCAATTTGAGTGAACGGGGCTATTTGAAGTGATGGTTATCGAAAAATTCAAAAGGCGATTACATACATTGGGGACCATATGGCTGTATCAATGAAACATAGAAAAGAGGAGGAAAGCGTTAAGTTTGTCTGGAACGTTAGGGGTCATATCATGGAAGTTAACATGTTCAATGTTGACAGAAAATATTTTATTAAATCTAAGCTTGAACAGTGTAAACATATCAGAGTAAATTGTGGGTATCTGTTGGTGTATGGCGTTTGGAACGGCTCTGAGATCCTTTTCTTAAGGGGCTCATGAAAGAAAGAGTCGTTTAAAAATAGTATCTGCTAGAGCTTAAGGATTTAGAGGTATATTATTGGATTATGAGACCAATTAACTAAGTTTATTGCCAGAAAAGTTGCAGGTTGTGTTAAAGAGGTCACAAGTGCAGCTTAAGTAGTGTTGTGTTGGAATGCACCGGTTGTCGTATAGGAAAGAATTAGCAATTTGAATGACGAGGACTGTTGGGATGGTTATTGAGGTGAGAAAGTTCAAAAGGTGGGTGGTGAAAACATGGATTGGGGATCGTATGGTATGGCTGTAACATTGAACCAAATAAAAGAGGAGAAAAAAAGGGGCGTTATTCTGGAACATTAAGATACCTATCTGAGGAGAATATTTTAAGGAGAAATTTTATGTAATTATATAAAAAACTAGAAAAATGTAGGTTTAATTTAAATTTTATTTGAATAACATTCCGGTATGAAATTACAATTTGAACATTTTGTATGTTAAAAATTCATTGTATGCTCAAGAAATGCCTTCCAAGCGAAGAGTCATGGTAGTCCTGTTGATAGAATAGCGGATTTGCAATCGGAGTTTGAAACTTGATCCAACCAAAGACCGTGTACGCGGCCCTGATGCAGGTTAAATCTGTCGTGGCCTCAAATGTCCTCACGTTGGCGTGGTGTGGAAGTTCGGAGAGTTGAATGCCAGCTCAGGTGTTGAACTCGTCATCTGACCGTGATTAAAAATTACAAGCTGTTGTGTCCTCGGTTTTTCCCTTCGGGATTGAACCCGGATCATCGCCCATAGCTCGTTAATTCAACTGTTCATGTTAATTCAACTACCTACCTTCCTTTAAACTGGTGTTTCGCAGCTGATTTAAATTTTTTATGGCAGTTTCTAGCGTCACATATTTATAGTTTGAATGATTAATCATTTCTAATCAATACACATTCTTTAATATTCTTTAAAGTCAAACTTGCATCATTTTAACGATATAATAAATTACTTTCTTCGTTCTCGGAGCAATAAACCTAGACACAACTTTCTAGAAACGGGTAATAAATCGTTTTTCAACTGACAAGTTTTTATTAAGTTTTCCAAGTAAGCAATAAGTATTCGATTAAAATGGATTATCTCACGTGCTTTCTTTCTCAACAGGACGTTAAATTATTCAGCTGAACACCTACCTATTTTTTTGTAGAATTCCTCTCAAAACTAATTTCTAAAGCAATTAAAGAGCAAATTTTTGCGTGTGCTTGCTATTTATAGGTTTTAAAACCTCTTATTTCATTCTTTAAACCTTAGGTTTTTGGTAGTTAGAAACGGATAATGTTGTCACCTGAATCTCTATACCATAGTTTCCAAAACTTTTTGGCTCAACGAAGACAATATTTTCGGCGCCTCCCTCTGATATACGGGTTTGATGTGGCCCAGTTGTAAGAGTAACGATTACCAATTGGACGGTTGCGAGACCGAAACCCGGTTCAACTAAAGACCGTCGCTTACAAGGGGCTGGTGCATATTAAATTTGTCGTGGCTTCAAACGTCTTCACGTTGGCGTGGTGTGGAAGTTTTTTGTAGAGTGGGGTGGCAGGTGCTGACTGGTAGGTGACTAATATTTATGTAGCTGTGTAATTTTATAATCTCATGGAACTAATTTGAAAATAAAACTTAGTATTGAATTTACAAAAGTATTTATTAAAATGAAATAACAATTAGTAAATTGCTCATAAACACTAGATCTCGTCCATCAAGATCTGATCAATTCCACTAATGACGAGATATCTCATCATTAAGATACTGCCATTTTTTGACGATGACAAGATCAGGATCTGGTCACTTAAGTTTCTAATGACGACATATCTCGTCCTTCAAGATATCTGGTCAATTTTGCCGATGACGCGGTACCTTGTCCAGACAACCACCAGGAAGGTTATTATCAATGAAATCTACAAAATTAAAATAGTCACGAATGATTAATATGAGCCCCTAATATTATGCTACCCATTTATCTATATTACGTTTTAATTTCACCAGCAGAACCCTTAAATCTCCACAATAAACTATAGTTGGTATTTTTTTGGTTTAAAGAATCATCACAATAAAATGCATCACTAGTATGTCTTGTGGTGTATGATCAACTGGATGAGTGTTTGATCGAAACATCTTTCTGTGACAATTTTTGTAGTATATTTTTATTGCCCATTCCTGCTTTCAACTTTCCCCTGGATCCATCAGTGACCCAAGATTCCTTCATCTCCCATTTTGGGAACCACTGAACAACAAAAATTTATATTTAAACTTAATAACACCGATGAATTTCAGACCAATTAGAGAAATATATGTATTGCAAGCCATTGTGTTTTAAATTTGTGAGTTTCTTTTCAACAATTTTTTGGATGAAAGCTTTTCACATGTTGACAGGTTTTTACTGGAAATATGCATGAATCCATTATTTTGTGTTCTGACACTTTCATGTAGCTTCATTAAAATAAAAATATATGCTTCGCGTTTAAAAATTGAAATATACGCCTCTTTGTTCTTTAAAGTCAAAAAATAAAATTTTAAATATTGACTAAAAAACTCTTGTCGCCACTTGAAAAGTTAAGATAGAAACTAATTTATTTGTAAGAAAATTCAACAAAAAATTCCTTTTTAATACAATGTTAAGTAGTGAATGAAACCAAGAACATATATAAACGAGAAAATCTTAGTAGCAGAGTCAGTTTGCTATCGTCATTCCAGACGCTGACTTCTTAACCCTCCTAGTGGTTGTCTCGACGTGGTATCGTCATTAGCAAAATTGATTAGATCTTGATGGACGAGATATCTCGTCATTAGAAAAAAGAACTGACCAGATCTTGATCTCGTCGTCATAAAAAAATTCTTAGTATCTTCAAGACGATATATCTCGTCATTAGTAAAATTGATCAAATATCGAGGATCAAATCTGATGGAAGAGATATCTCACTGAAACCACTTGGATGGTTAAAGTTAGGTTTCTGTATCTAGTAAGAGCTTGCAAGCCCATATCACAAAAATTAAAATAATTAAATTTGTGAAATTAACAGCGATAGAAAAGCCAGCACCACTATATCGAGAATGAGGACAGGACATTTTAAAGGCATGGCAATTAAATGTGATTTAATCCGAACGTATAGACATTGTAACAACTATCTAAGCGTTGAATTTACACCTAATCATATATTCACGCCCTTGCAATAATAGCTGCTCTTCAAATCATTTACCTTCCTGAAGTACAGCGGGAAAATAATCGACATCGCCAAAGCTGTGCGAAATGTACACGGCGACATCTGACTCAGAAATGGACACTACAACAACAGTCAAAGAAGAAAGCGAAAAGCATTGCAGCTTGTTTGCATCGACCTTAAAATTAAATTGACGGAGCATATGCCCGCAGCTAGATGTTGTTTCTCCAAGTTGCACGTATTGAAAATCTGTTACGTGGTTGTGGGTCCTAAGCAAGAATCCTAAGTTATTGATTGGTTAAAGTAATTATCCACCCTGATCAAAAACACTAGTCTGATTCGACAGCTAATCGGCGAAGGCAATTCGTGTGTCCACCGTGATTTACCCTTCAGAGATCTTACGACAGCGACTCCGCCCACATGGTCTGTCTATTTCATTAGAAGGTCGATGCTTGCTTGGCGTTCGTGGCCCTTTTTTATTTGAACAATCATTGGGATTTTATTTCGCACAATTTCTAAGAGGCTTTATTTGTTTCTGTGTTTAGTCGAATCTTTCCCTTTGGGATTGATCACAGACCGTCACCAATAGTCTGTTGTGTTGCTCCAGTGTGACGTTAATTAAAATACCTATACCTACCTGTTTTCTTTAGATGAAAAACGAAAGGTTCCACACTATAAAACTTAAAATTTTGGTGTGCCGTTCACGAAAACGTAAAAAAGATTATACACATACAAAACTCCAAACTAAATCTTAATTTTCATTTCACATTCATTTTCACAAATAAATTACTGAAAGGCATTGGCTTTCTTAAGTGTACCAGCATAAGTTCTACCGAATGTAGTTTTAAAATTTAAATTTAAAACTTTGTCCTAAAAAATGTGGACTTTTATATGCGAGCAAAGATATTTTCCTGGACTATTTCCTAGCTAAGGGAAGTTTATCACGATCAGTTTTATTTATATTTTAAATCTGAACATAATGTTTGCTAAGAGTGAAATAAAAATGCGACCTTCCTGTTTTACATCGAACAAAAAATAAATTCTTATTTTTTAAACTCTGGATAGATAAAAATTCGAACGTTAACACTTTGTATGAGCCTTGACATCTATGAAGAAAAAGTGAGAATGCTAATACTTCGCTGCAATATCTTTTACATATTTTCATGAAAGATACTGGCCAAATGCCCTTGCACTATTAAACCCAACAAACCAATAAAATGAAAGATAAAGGAGAATTATTTAAAATACATAGCAAAATATGCACAAAAGAAATCCACTATGCAAATAAAGTTTATGATCTAATTTAAAATTTTATACCTGCAAGAAATTGGTGTGTATAAAAAGAAATTGGTGTATTATGAAGTCCTTATGGTTTGGGAAAGTTAAATTCAAATTTTTGTGTTAATTAAAAAGAGCAGCGTTAAAACTGAATGTGATTAAAATATTTAATTAGTTTTTAGAAAAAAGAATCCTCGTGTACAATATTTTCAATTATGATCATTAGATTAAATGAATTTATTTATTAAAATTTTTTTTCACTTTTTAATCAAATTTTGACTGAACCTTGCAATTTAATGCGCAGCTACTCTGATTAATTCCAAAAATAATTGAATTGAGAATAATAAAAAAAAATATTTTTCAATTTAAATCAAGGGTTCGCTACCTTTTTTGCTTGTGAACCCCTGAGTCCTAACTTTACGTATGTGAACTCCATATACGCGTATGTAATATTCCTAAATGAAATATTTATTTGTAGGTTAGGTAAAAGCTAATAATTAAACAATTCTTAAATGAAATATTTATTTGTAAGTTAGTAAAAGGTAATAATTAAACAATTCCAATACAATATAAAAAATGTAAATTACAAATTTTGAAAATTTTAATTGATAAAACTGAAACATATTTTTTCTTGTAATTACAGAAATAGTAATTTTTTTAAAAATACTATTTCAAAAAACATATAAATTTATTTCTAAGGCTTTTAAATCGGATCCCCAGGGATCTAAAGTATAAGTACCAAATTTGGTGTGGTCAAATGGTGTAGATTTGTATAGAGAACATACAGACAGATGCCAACTCTGCTTTATATATATAGATTATTATTAAATTATTTTATTTATAATGTTTTATATCGTGAACCCCTTAGTTCATATTATGGACCCCCGAAATACAATTTTTCTCTTGTGGACCCCTCAAAGCTTCTATGGACACATGGGGGCCCACGTGGACCCCAGTTTGGAAACGCTGACTTAAATAGAACAGATTTCAGTTAAGTATTCGCTTGATTCTAAACTAATCCATTATTTAAAGTTTATGAAATAATTTCCATTCTGGTAACCCTTTAACTCTTTGAGGCACACGGTTTTAAAGAAAAAAACACCAGAGTTGCACAGAATTGTTTATTCACTTATTCAGCTTCAAAATTAGTATAAAACATCAAAGATAATGTTTTCTATTATAAAACAATATATTCACTCGTAATAAATTAAAAAAAAAACATTTACCGTTATGAAAGACAAAATTCACTGCACCACACAATTCACCAACCTTAATCACAATAGCAAATAATGCGTTAAATGTACCAACAACTTACTAATGCGTTTTGACATGCGTACATTTTTGTATTCAAGTATTTATACATTTAGCGTTAGTTCATAGCATTGCCAACTTGATGAAAAACTCTAAATAAAATATTAAACTATTACTATGAGTAATTTCAACTTTTTGAGGTGGGTTAAAAAATATTCCACCATGCATAGAAAGCTAAGCAAAAGGTGGGACATTTTTTAACCCACCTAACCCCAAAGAGTTAAAGAACACCATGCTAAAAAGAAGTTAAAAAAGAAAACTATTGGTGAAAACCTTTCACCTCATCATGCAACAAAAAAAATTATTATTTTTTTAATAGTTTTTACGAGTGAGTTTTAAGCACTACTCTAGCAGCCTGCGAGCTATTAGCAGCGCAGGTTTCATACCTAGAACTACCGATACAAAAGGTGTATAAACTTGGGTGTATCTCTACATAAGGATTCACTCATCGTCATTTGTTACTTTGGAAAAGTGCCTCTTCAGGCAATACTTGTTTTACACCTTTCACCGGTTCATCACATTTTAATAGTTTCTCCTGATTTTCATCAATATCGTCGCAGATATTTTAATAACCCTATTTTAATTATGCGGCTTGATAGAGGAAACCCACACCCAAATCTTCCCTTTTTCAATACCATTGGTTTTTTAAATGCCATATAATACTTTTGTCCATCATGAACTTTCATTTTCATTACTCATACCCTTTATGTTGTACTATTGACCAACATATTTTGGAACATCAATTCATCAAAATTATATTTTTTAATTAATTTAATTTCTCATTTAAATCAACATGTTTCTACTAAATTTTAATCTTCCCGTTTATCAACATGCTTTTGGAATTATTTTGTGTCGCGGCAATCCGGTTGAAAGAGTAATGGATTAGCCAACGGAGGGTTGCGAGTTCGAATCCAACCAAAGACAATCGTACAAAGGGGGCTGGTGAACGTTAAATCTGTCGTGGCCTCATGGGTCCTCACGTTGGCGTGGTGTGGAAGTTTGGAGAATGGGGTACTGGCTCAGGTGTTGACCTCGTCATCTGTTCGTGGTTCAAAGTTACGAAGTGTTGTCCTCGGATATTTCTCTTCCGGATTGATCCGGAACGTCAACAGCCCGTTGTATTGCTTCAGTGCGACGTTAATTAAACTACCTACGTACCTACCATCATTTCCAGTTTCCAAGCATCGTTTTTACTTATCCTACATATACCTAATGTGCATTCGCCTGCTGTTAATTTGACGTTAATATAAGGTAGGTAGTTGAATTAACGTCTCAATGGAGCAAAACAACGGGCTATACGCAACTATCGGGGATCAATCCCGGAGGGATAGATCCGAGGACACTTTGAAATTTTGTACCACGGTCTGATGAGGAGTTCAACACTTGAGCTGACAACTGACTCCAAACTTCCATACCAGTCAACGTGAGGAAATTTGAGGCCATAGCAGATTTAACGTGCTCCATCCCCCACATTCACGACCCTCCGGTTGATAATCCGCTAATCTTCTAACCGGGTTACTGTGGCCCACTTTAATTAGAAAGAAAATACAGCTTTAAAGGTAGGTAGTTGAATTACATCGCACTGGAGCAACAAAACGGGCTATTGCTGATGGTCCGGGATCCGAGGACAACACTTAGTAATTTTGAGCCATGGTCAGATGACGAGCACAACACATGAACTGGTACCCCACTCTCCAAACTTCTACACCACGACAACATAAATTTAAAAAGAAACAAGTACAATAATTTTTTAGAAATAAAATACAACAAAAAAAGTAGCTCTGAGTTGTACAATCGTAGTTTTTCTTCGCTGAAAGGTTTTGAGAAAATTGCCTCTTTAAAGGATCCTTGATCTCGATTGCTTTAACTTCTTAGTTCATTAATTTCACGTTTTCTTGTAAGTCTCTACTTGTAATCCTTTAGAGTTCTTATCGCCAAGGCGAGATAGGATTATCTGTAAAAGTTACGTAACTTGTAAGATTCGGAAAAACATTGAACTGATCTTGAAATTAGATTTCAATTGTACATGACAGTCGTAGGTTTGGGATTAGATGCGATCGAGATTCCAATTAGAAATTGATTTAGTTTTTGATGAGTCTTCCTTAGACGGAATATATTCTGAAAGGAAAGTAGCGAATTTCAAATTAAAGCCTGTTTTAATTTTTAATTATTCGGTATACATTGCGCACATCAATATAAAGTAATTTACTGTCTCTGGAATTTGGCTGGTAACCAAAATGTTAGTAGTCAGATGCTTGGTTCAAAAGCAGTGAATTGTAATCTCAATCTTGCCAAGAATGTTCACATAGTGGGTCCATAGTTTGGAATTCACTTTTAGCAGCAGGTCCCGCGATCTAATTAGTTCTTGTGAAGCAAAAAATTATAGATACCAACAAACCAAACCTAGTCTGAAACTGGAGGCTAAACATAGTTGATTGTAGCTGTTTTGTATATAATTATACATTATGTATAGTTAAATAACAAATAGATACATTCAGCAGTAGTTCAGCGCTTTATAATAAATATGAAATCATATACAGCAGTGGTTCTTAACCTTTTTAGTGATAGGCACCCCCTTGAATCTAAAAATAAGTTCTCACACCCCCTTGAAAAATGTGTTCCTATTTTTTTATTTAGGAAATTACATCTATTGTAAGATAGTTTATCGAAAAATAAGCATACATTTACATGTACATACTAAATAATACCTCGATTATTAATGGCTACGTTGATTGTTCATAATACTTTTGAAGTGAGGCTCCTTTTTTGAAAGAGCCACGCGTAGGTCATCACTTGCATTTAAACGATTTCTGGCTTTTGTTCTTATGTGCAAAAGTGATGAAAATCCCATTTCACACTGGTAGGTGCGATGCCATCTATTGGGGCACTTCAGAACCATTTGTGCTTCCATATAGCTAACAGGCTGAAAGAAATTAGACAGCTACTTCCTGGTGGTCTCTCTTACCCTTTATAATTTGTCTGGCAGCTACTGAAGCGTTAAAAACTCAGTCTGAAAGGCAGAAAAAATGCTACTCTGATGACAATTCCCATTAAAAACATAATTTTACATTTTATTCGGGGGAGAAATAATTAATACAACCTAAAATTGGTGATTATTCAAAAGAGAAGTTTTTATTACTGCAGAGTAAAATATTTCTCTGAAAATAGGTTTTTCTATCCTCGTGCATTTTGGTGCCATCTTCGAAGCAACACCGCTAACTCCAGTTTATACAGGGTGATTCTACGGTCATGGGACAAACTTGGAGGGGTGGTACAGCTTACTAAAACATACATTTTTCGTATAGGAATGTATGATCGGAAGTGACGAGTGGAGGCATGAACACCAAAAATGAGACATGAAGAGAAAAACATTGTTTATTTACAAAATCCTTGCAAAGTGCTTCTTTACAACAATGTTTACAATAAATGCTCAAAATTTCGGATGTACAGATGAAACATTTTTAGAGGAATTGAGCAAAGCAGGAAGAAGGGAATTTTACTCCCTGTAACTAGCAACAAACGCTCCCGCATGACATGTGCCGGGGAAGATCAACAAGCATGCTCAGAATACCAAGGACACGTTGAAGGTTGCCGTGAGGGGTGTTATGGCCAGCACAGGAAAGGACTCCCTCATCAAAGCATGTAGTCCTTTCAGAAGCCGCATCGAGGCCGTTATCGAAGCTATAGGCGGTTTAATTGAATAATTTTCTGTTAATGTGTATATATATAAGAACAGGTGTGCTAAGTTACATGATTATTCATTAGTTTTTCTACTAAACTTTTCTGTTTTTCTCAGCCAAATTTTGTTTTTAAATAGCGAACTCACCCTGTTTAGCAATGCAAGGAATCTCAATCTGGAAGTACTTTTTAGTGGACTGAAGTGGTACTGTCTTACCACTCTACCGCATTAGTGACTGTTAAACGTGAATATGAACGCGCGTGCTTTCAAACAAATATGTCTCTTCCGACAAATTCCAGCCCTAAAGGGCCAGTCTACTACTACTATGGGCCAATCAGGTGATGAATCAATGGATGGTGAACTTTTCCCATCCCATGCAACAACCAGATGAAGATCCTTGGCATATAAAAAGTTACCATTGCTCACTCTACTTTCGTGTCTCTAGCCGTCAGGGACACATCTCCTTTAGGTGTACGGGATCACGGACGTCTCGGGACTTCACGCACCCGAGGTACTCTAACGATCTTTTCTTTTCTGGTAGGTTTAACAGTCTTTAGTAAACTGGTGTCGAGCTCCCGGGATATCTAAGGGATCTGTTTCTACTCTTATCCCATTATTCTATTCCCAATCCTTTTTTTTTTTCATTCCACCTTTTTACTTGTTATGTGTCTTGTGTCGGTTCAGCTTAGACAAATATGGCCATTGCACATAACCCCAAAAAACCAACCAACGAATTCCAAATGACTCGCCACATTGAGCAAGCTCTTCGATCGATGGTCCACGATGAACAATTTTATTAACAATGCGATGCAAATCACTTCCAGCATCTGTCGGAATCCCTGTGTCAACAAGCCCTGTTTCTGCTATCATGGCTTTACACATCTCATCTTCATTTCAAAACAGCCGCCGTACACTCACACTCGGCTGCTAAAAGCAACACAGGACAGTCAGACTGTCGCAATCATCCATTACAGGATCAGGCATGTGGAAGTACACCCGTCATCTCAATATAAGCTTCCTAATCCCATGGTCTCACCCAATTGGCAATGAGACAGGAAGCGGTAGCATCTATCGAATTCAGCTATTGCTAAGTTCTAGATAGTCTTCCTTATATTAAGTTTCAATAAAAATTCTAAAATAAATTTTCAGTGGATCCCATCACATGTTGCCATTCTGGGCAATGAGAGAGCTGACTTATTGGCAAGAGCTGGAGCAAATAAACAACCTGGCACAAGAGAAAGTACCGTCCTGCTCTCAGGACGATCATCTGTCCATACTTAAAAAGAAATTGCGCACATCTTCTCCAATATCCTTTCATCACTGGTACCTCAGTGGAACACCAAGAGAGCTGCTTGCCTTAAATTTGCCCTGGAAGACTTTCTCTATTCTAGCCAGGCTCCGATCTGGCCATTTGAAAAAAAATTACATTCACTGATGGCCAGAAATCCTTTCCCACTTGTACAAAGTACAGCTTATTACCAGCCTCTCCCTCACACATCCTGAATTGCATTGGAGCCACACATGACGACATTTTTAAGGACCCATCTGCCATTGTCCTTTTCTGCAGACTCAATGTCTTAGTGTAATTTTTTTACACTAGTATAAGAAAGAATAGATGGGTACTGCGGTGAACTTAGACATCACAACAAAAATTAACTTTTGATATAATTTTTCCAGATACATATAATAATGCAACCAAGAAATACTTTTTGGTAGACTTAAAAGTTGACTCCTTTCGCTTGCTTTTATAAGTTTTCTAATCTCATGGTCTCATCCTATTGGCATTAATGAAACAAGTAGCGGTAGTATCTACTCAGTTTAGCCATTTCTAAGTTCTACATGGGTCCTGCGGTAAACTCCACTACAAATTAACTTTTGGTATCATTATACTAGATATGTACATATAGCAATGCAACCAAGAAGTACTTTTGGTAGATTCTTTTTGAAGTTAAAGTGTCTTTCGCATGCTTTGATACAGCTTGATTCTCATGCCATTGTGAAGAATTCATTCTTAGAAACTAAAAGAATGATGTTAAAATTTCGCACATGATATAAGATAGGCGAATATATATTCGTCAGGCAAATAATACAATAAGGTATTTCAAATTATATGAAGATAGATTTTGAAAACAGCACTAAGGAAAAAAATCATTACTTTCATTTCAAGAAAGTTGGTCCATGTTTTATTACATGTAATCCATGGTCCATGTTGGTCCCTGTTCTATTACACGTAATCTAAATTTTATTACTTTCAAGATTTGTCTTAAGAATTTGTATCTTTTAAGAACGTCAAGGGGTATAATGAAATTTCATTTATTTTTTAAATAAGAAAATGATACAATGTCTTCCTATGAAAATTTCTACTTTCCTCTACTTTTAATGATCAATTTCCTAAACACATAATTTGAATTATGCAAGAGGTAACAGAATTTTTTCGAGGTTAAGCCATTGAATTTTTTAAATTTCATAAGTATTGCATTATTATAGCTGTATCGTTTATTAGGAAAGAAAGTTATGATGTGAAATAAATTCTTCATCGGCATTTGTGAATAAAAAACAAATCTCTGCATAACTTTGAATTGAACTTTTCGTTATAAATGTTTAATTTATTACATTATACAATTTAGAAGAAATTTATTGCTTTTAAACGTGTTTCTACAAAGAGAAAGTTTGAAAAAGGAATTTAATTAAAGAAGGGAATTTAAAGTTGGGGCTTATATTTTCAATTTCACGCCATGGAAATTTATGAGCGAGATAACGAATGTTTTTAAGATCGTAAATTGTGCTTCACTTTCTAATGGGATTTATATTAAAATTATATTAAATTTATAAACATTATTATTAAATATTATTATATTCAATTTATAAACAGTGTAATTTTCAATGAAATGAATTATCAGAATCTACGAAATATCTATGAAACAATATCAGATATTACAAGTTCTTTTTAATCGATACGTAACTTTTTGAAATACAGATGAGTTTAGTATAAATTGAGAACTCTGAAATGAAGGAAACTGAAAATCTCAGTTTTATTTTGCATGCTCTCGAATTAAAAAAAAATTACGTAACAAAAATTCTTCAGTTATTTTAATTCAAGGAGCGTCAACACAAATAATATTCATGCAAGCTCGTATTGAAAGATTTGCATGTCAAAGCTATCTATTCTTCAACAAGAAAGAAATTTATTCGTATACGATTGATCGTTTGATAAGCTTGGTAAATTTCTATGAGATGGTGTGACATAATAGGTTTCGTGACGTCATGACTGGGCTATGCAACTCTTCGAACTAGGTCAGTCCAAATTTAAGCCAGATGCTACTCTTTGCGTTCTACAGACTTTTGAAACGAACATTAAAGTTGCCACGAATTGAAAAAAAATGAGTTCTGTGATAAAACATCTTTATTTAAAAACGTGGATGGTCGCCTTATTCTCCAGACTTAGCACCATGCGACTTCTCTTTGCTTCAAAATTTGAAAATTTGGCTAGATGAAAAGACATTTTCGTCGAATAAGGATGTCGTTCCCGCTAATCCGCATGTTGCATCCTTTGAGAATGGTACTTTTTGAACTGGATGAAAAGACCGCTACAACCCATTTAGTAGAGTCGCAGATGACCAATCGGAAAGTTGCGAATTCGAAACTCGATCCAACCAAATATCGTCATGTACGTGGGGACTGGTACACGTTAAATTTGTCATGGCCTCAAATATCCTCACGTTGGAGTGGTGTGGAAGTTTGTGACGAGCCAGCTCAGGTGTTGACCTCGTCATCTGACCGTGGTTCAAACTTACGAGGTGTTGTCCTCGGATTTTCCCTTCGGGACTGATCCCATACCGTCGTCAATAGTACGTTGCGTTGCTCCAGTGCGACGTAAATTTAACTACCTACCGACGGAATGAAAAAATTAGAAACTATCTGAACCAAGTGTGTAGCCCTCAAAAGTGTCTGTTGAGAAACAAAATAGATTTTTTCCGAAAAACGGTGTTTAACTTTCTTTTTTTACCATACTTATCAAACAACCCTCGTTGGTTTGAAAAAGAAAGTATATGCGTTTGCATGTTTCGTACATTCATCAAAGGTAGTTGTTTCACATTCTGTTATACTCTTGGAAATAAGGGGTTGGTAAATGCTCTGGACATGACAGATGAGCTATATAATTTAGATTGATGCATTTCCATTAAAAGTTTACAAAACCTACAAATATTCCTGCTATAGATAAATCTTTTATGTTATAAAAGTTTGAATGGAAGACATCGTTTATTGATTTTTCGAAAAAGATTTTTAAATATATTCTGATGGAAATATCAATAGAATTCTCTTTTGTGGATATGTTATTAAAAACTGCTTTAAAATCGAAATGAGAGCTGTTGAACTAAATAACTAAAAGAATATTCTTTAATTCCTAGACAAGTTTTTTCCAATGCCAGGTTTATGGACACGATTCCTAAAAAGCTTGATTACAGCTTTTGTACACATATTTTCTCTTCTCGATAAATTTTTACTTTCTCTTAAGGGTGGGCGAAGTACCTTTAAACTCTCAAGTTTCAGTGAAAAGTGGTAGAAGTTTCAAAGTTTTGTGAAAACTTTATTTTTCGTTGGATTCTTTTCAAATTTGGAACTGTTATAGTAGAAAATTATATTTAGAAAGGATATAAATTTCAAACATCTATCCTTTAAGCTTTTATGATTATGAACAAAAATATAACCTATTTTGGCCAAGTAGAGTTGTTTTGCGATACGCCTAATATTTCAAAAACTAATTACTCTACAATTTTTTAACTTTTGGTTCTTATATTTTTGTTCGTAAACATACAAGTTTAAAATATAAAAGGTTTAAAGTGATTTGCTTTTTAAATATAACATGTACACTAAAAATGTTTTAAATTTTGAAAAGAATTCACCCAAAAAATAATTTTTTACAGAACATTGAAACTTTTACCACTTTTCTCTTAAACTTGGCTGTTTGAAGGTATTGTTCCTCCTTAAAAGAGACACTAGAAAAACATTCCACTGAAAAAATCCCGAAATATTATCTTAATAGTCGAAACTATTTTCTATTTGCTGTACTAATTATGATATAGAGTAGTGATAAGGCTTCAAAGTACTTCTGAAAAACATTTTTTCCAATCAATACTCTGAAAGTTTTCGTATTTTGAGTCGTTATACATTTAACAAATATCTTATCTGTCATTTATTACTGTTTTGAAAGGTAATTTTCGAATAGTTAGATATTCACAACGATGCTGATACGCTGATACTTTATTTTAAACCCACTTGATTTTAAATGTAAAATGTTTGTAAAAATAAAACACCATGAAGGAAAAATGGTTTTCGTCAATATAAGTAGATTGAGTACTGCTATCTTGAGAGCATCTTCAAAACGTTTGACCAACATGCACACTAGTAGTCACGTGACTGCTCTGAAAAAATTATTTGGCTGGCTGATTCGACATCTTATCGCCTCGTTTGGCGATATAACATCTAATGACAGGCTAGGTGTGTCAATGCGCATATCTATACAGTAGCGACACATGAAATCGCCAGTTTCTATCTCACGCGGACTAATCAGGCGAATGATCAATTGATGGTCCTCTTCTCTCTTCCAATGCACCAATCAAATGATGGAGATTCTGGACATATGTGAAAAGGTTACCATTGCTCACACTACTTTTATATCTCCTCTAGCCCTCAGAGGCATTAGGTAGTACGGATATTAATGACCCGAGGTTTGTAATAACCGACTGCCTTTACTTCTATCAGCCTCATAATTCCGGTGCCCTTCAGCCTTCTCTTCACAAGGCGTCTCACACCTACTCGGCTTCTAAAGGAACCAAACAATCAAAAGGGTCACAATCATTCATTGCCTTATCGTGCATTTTATTGTACAACCGCAATCACGGTTTCGCGCAATCAGCAATCGGTCAACTAGAGATGGTATCTAACTCAGCCTCTGCTAAATTATAGGTGATTACTGTGGCCTTCATTTCAGAAACTATTAAAAATGCATTTTATTAAAGATAGAGGAACACAGTTTAATCAGAGTTATCTGTATTTTTGAAAAACAGCAACACGCTTACATATTTTATTCACAAGATAAATTAACGAAATTTACCATATACATCAATGATTTGATTGAAGTCATTTGTATTTTTCTCGGTCGTCAACACTTTTAACCTGAAATGTTTGCTAAACAGATAATGTATTCTATTACTCGAACGAAATTCAATGACAAATTTTTCAATTATTAAAATTATTGAAAATCTGAACCCTTTCATCTTCATAAAATGTTCTGATGTCTTTAGTTACTTTTGAGAACCATTACTTGGGCAGTCACGTCTATGCAAACAGTTCAAACGTTAAATGTAGATTTATCACGATTTCATTCATTTTTATGGGACATCGGTACGGGGCTTTCAAACCGGAGCTTCCCGTTTTGCAGAACAAGTATGGTATCCTCCAACATAAGCGGAGTATGGCTTTGTCTTTACAGTCAAACGCTGCCCGAAGACGTTTGTTTCAGCACAAAATATATGGCTATAATATAAAATACAAGTAGCTAAGTATACACATAATTCAACAATATAACTTAATACTAGTCTTGTCTATTAGTTCTCATATGCGTCATTCAATAAAACTACATACTCGAAATATATCATTCAAGAAAATTTCCCATAGGTAATGTACAATCTCTATATTGTGTAAACACCGCCAAATTGAATGGTTTATTTTCAAATATGTCTAGGTTTTCAAAATCGGTAAATTCTATATTAGGTTTTGAAAGGAAATTTTGAAGTACTTTCATCTCAAGTTATATTCCCTGCAAAACATAATTTTGTTAAATTTTAATAATTTCATGCATTGCTGTAATAGGCTTTTAGAGTTGATTAAAATTTTAAGCTCTGGACATATGCCAAATTTTGGAAATAAACGGTTCAGTCATCTTGTACGAAAATATAGAAATACACTTGTGTAGTAAGTAGGACCTTGATTATCCGAAGTAATGTAGACCGAGGACACCTTGGATAACCAGGAACACGGATACTACGACGAAGTAACACAAAATAGCCTATACGAAATACAGAGAAAAATTTATTGCAATATATGTTAATACCTCCAATATCTATATTCAGATTTGTGTCACAGTATGTATTTACTGCGATAATTTTGCTATAAATCTGGACGTGAATTACGTACCTTTTAACCTATCTTTGTAAAAGTCCTTAAGATCTTCCTCCTCATGAACACATCTTTAGGGTTGTACGGTGTTGACGAACCCACGGTGCCCGAGCGATCTTTCTCTTCCTCCCCTCAAATCCCTTTTAACAATTAATTGACATGGTCTGTCTTATGTTTGGCGCAGCTTGGCCAGATATGTGCCATTAAATCTACAACTAACCAACTATATCGATCTTCTATGTCGCAATACTCACACATGCTAACTGCAACATTTCATCTTTCACACGAATGCATTTTAAACTACATTTTACTCTTTCGTGTTTTTGATGAGGTGTTTTAATATATTTACTTTTCATACTTTTGAAGTTTTTAATTTCGTTTTCATATTGCTTACTTAAAGGTTTTCTCATTATTCTAATGTTGGTCTGGTTGTTAATCTGATATTTTTGAGTCTACTTATAGTGAATATTTTTCTATCTTGCGTTTGGCTCAACTCATCCATTTTTGGATCTTGCGCCATCAAACACAAACCAACCAACCTGCAATCCCCAAATTAGAACATTCACGGATGAAGTGCGCACTCATATTCAAAGCTTTATTAAAAGCTTAAAAAATGGTCATCCAATTCGGCTTGAATAACACGGACAATTGGTTAATCGGAGCTCGGATAAACAAGGTTCTGTATTTCTTATAAGAGTATAAATACGGAATTTTCAAATTTTAGGATGACATATAGCCCATCTATTGATTTGGAAGTACGAAACCCTTTGTCCTCCTGGAATAATAATTCTTATTTGTTGACTTGTGTTGCGTTAAAATATCGAAATATAACATCTACTATCAGCTTAACTCGTCTGCGTTTTCAAGATGTTATAGAAATATTAAAGAAATTTACAGAACAAAATTACAAGAAATGTAGGAAAAAAATCTGATACATGTTACTATTACTAATGCTATTGAAGAATTCTTAAAGAAAGAATTAAGAACAATCTGAACTCGAATTTGTACCACAGTGTTTTTCGTGTTGTTTTTATTATAAATCTGGAAGTGAATTAAGTATCTTTTAAGCTCTCTCTCTCTCTCTTGGAAACGTCAGTTCAGATGTTGACCTCGTCATTTGATCGTGGTTCAAAATTGTGAGGTGTTATCCTCGGATCTTTCCGTTTGGGATTGATCCCAGACCGTTGCCAACAGCCACCTGTTATGTTGCTCCAGTGTGACGTTAATTCAACTACCTACCTCTAGAAAACTTTCAAAACAGTTTTCTGATATGCAGCAATTTTTCGCAACTTTGAACAAAGTTCGCACGTCCTCCATGCTTAACTTAAAGCTTAAAAAACCTCGTTAGGTAGGTATTTTAATTGACGTCGCACTGATGCAACACAACGGGCAAGTGGCGACGGTCCGGGATCAACCCTCGAAGGGAAAGATCCGAGGAAAACACCACCTAATTTTGAACCGCGGTCAGATGACAAGGTCACATCTGAGCTGGCATCCCACTCTCCAAACTTCCACACCACGCCAACGTGAGGACATTTGGGGCCACGACAGATTGAACCAGCCCCCTTTGGACACGACGGTCTGGTTGGATTCGAACCCGCAATCGTCCAGTTGCTAGTCCGCTACTCTTCCAACCGGGCTACTGTGGCCCTAAAAACCTCGAATTTCGGCTCGAATAATACGGAAACTCAATTGATCGGAGTTCGGATAATCAAGGTTCAGCTGTATTATCTTACTAAACAGATGAAACATCATGCTAACGGCTTAAATTTCGCACCTATTAATAAGCTTTCACATCCAGAATATTTACCCACCGTATTCAAGATCAGATTTATTAACGCACGAGACAATGCCATTCAGCGAACACAGCCACCTCGCACCTTGAAATGGAACAACACCGATCACAGTCGCAGTTAATGACAGCATTGCAACATCTCATTGTCTCCTCGACAAACCCTCGCAGTCTAGACGAGCTATCAACCCAGCCACATGCATGGACGAACCTCTGAAGCGCCTAGGTGAGTAGCATGGAAGGCGATATACAGATTTTCCCCGCCGTTATTTAATAGCATTGGAGTGGCATTGGGTGATGCATGTTACTATGGTTACCGGGAGAGATCGTGTAGGATTAGAAAGGGCAGAAACCGAGAATGATTAGAGGTATTTGAGGAGCTAATTGTGTATGGAGTGATTAGCGCGTAAGTCCTGTGACGGTGATTTGATTAGTAGGTATTGCGGATGTAAGGGAATGTTTCATTTGATTTTTATGAGCTTGGTTCTACCTGGAGCAAATTATAAAATTTGAACTTTTTGTACGATGGATTTTCAGTGTTAAACCAGACGGAAGACGGGGTCTTCCGACTGGTTAGTTAAATTTATTTTACCGAAATTTTCTCGCATGAATACATATCGCCGGTTACTTTAAACTGTAGTTTATCGCCGTTTTGGCGACATTTGGCATTTGATCTCATTAACCTTAATCAATTAACTTTTATTCATAAATTAGGAATTTATTCTTTGAAATTTCTGGTAGCCCAGTTGGAAGAGCAACGGATTATCAACCGGAGGGTTGCGAGTTCGAAACTGTCCGACTAAAGACAGTCGCGTACATGGGGGGATGGTGTACTTTAAATATGTCGTGGCATCAAAAGTCCTTCCGTTGGCGTGGTGTGGAAGTTTGGATAGTGGGGTTCAAGCTCGGGTGTTGTTCTCGTCATCTGACAGTGATTCAAAATTACGAGGCGTTATCCTGACGGACCGGGATTCATTCCGAAGGAAAAGATCTCGATACGTCGCCAATAGCCCGTTGTGTTGCTCCAGTGTGACGTTAATTAACTATCTACCTACCTCTCTCATGAATACATATCAAGGTTACCTTAAACTGTAGTTAGTTTATCGCCGTTTTGGTGATATTTGGCATTTGATCTAATTGGCGTTAATCAATTAACTATTATTCATAAATTAGGAATTCCTTCTTTGAAATTTCCATTGGCGACTTGCTGAAATAGTATTCTACCGAACTACGCTTTAATCACAGGCCTTAATCAATAAAATTATCCTTGAATATTAATATCAAGCTGCTTTTTAATCTTTCAAACTGTTGTTGAATATTCGCAATAAACAATCGTTTGAACTTCCTACGTATGCTTGATTCATTCCACAATCCAACATCAGGCCCGAGTATCGACGTCAAACCGTAGTTTTGATGTGACAACCTACCAATTTTTAAATCCATTTTACGTATTGCACATGTGCGTACTTTTGTTACTAATCTTTGTATTGTGTCTTGTTTTCCTGCCTATCATTGGAAATAAAAAAATATTTTATCAACCAAACTAAATCGACCTTGTAACAAATCGCACACCGGGGAGTCTGAAAACCTTTACTTCCTTTACTGACAACGTTTTCTAGGAAATCTAGCCTATTCCACGAAGGGTAGACTATTGTAACAAAAATATGGATTGGACTGGTTCGACTGAGGGGCTTTAAGGGCACGTAATTACCGTCTATGGAAGAGAAGGAAAAGTTATCCGAGATAAACGTTGTTCTTTCTGCGTTTTCTTGTTTTATCTCGGCGGATACTGATTTCCGTCACAAAAAATCTCTCCTAGGAAACTGAACGAATACCCGGTTCCATTGCTTGAATAGAGGCTATAAGAAACTATCTACACGAGTCGGTTCATTTAGGATAACTTGTAGGGAGATGCATAAGGTTGAATTATTCTGGACGGATGAAGCGTTTTTCATATTTTTCTGTAATTTGAGTAGGCTTAACTATAAATCGTCCTGCGGGAAATCTTGGTTGATTGATTTGGATTCAATGGCGTAAAGCTCATCAATGGATAAGTTGCACCAAACGCAAGTTCAAATAAAATTCAAAGCTGTTTTTAACCCTCCTGGTGGTTACTTTGATGAGGTATCTCGTCATTAACAAACCCATTAGTAGACCTCGATGGACAATTTATCTCACCATTAGAAAACTGACCAGATCTTGATCCCGTCATCAGCAAAGAATCGCCAATATCTTGATGACGATATATCTCGTCATTTGTAAAATCGATCAGATCTTGATGGCCGAGATATCTTGTCGAAATCAGAGAATTAAAAACATCAACCAAATCAACATTATAAAGTAGATTAAACGCATACAAGTACACAAGAGGCATTGTGAAGAAAGCGTATTAATTTGGAAGGGGAAAGTGTTAATGAAGAAGAAACTTACCACAATAAATCCTTCTTTTTTGTGAAATATCTCTTTTTTATACCTTTCTTGTTTTGCAGCTAGCTTCACTCGAGATTTTTTGCTGCTTTATATAAACCAAGACATACCTGTTTCCTCAAGTTTCTTTGATTTGTCAAACAGCTTTTTGAGCTCTTCACGGCTCCACGTTCTTGTGCTCTTTCTTCAAAATACTCGGCTCGTGACAGCTTTTGACGCCTTGTGTTCATTCGAGTTTGATTAAAAATTGGTCTCTGCTAGAGAAATGTTGTATATTTAATTTTACGTCTATGTGTTTGACCTTTCAAGTGGTTTCGACGAGATATCGCACACCAAGATCTGACCATTTTTGCGAATGACAAGATATTTCGTCATGAAAATATTGCCGATTTTTTTTATAATGACGATATCAAGATCTGGTATTTTGTCTTTTAATGACGAGACACCTCGGAGATCAAGATGTGCTCAGTTTTCCTATTGACAAGATGCGTCGTCAATAGGAAAGACTCCACGTTCTTGTGCTCTTTCTTCAAAATACTCGGCTCGTGACAGCTTTTGACGCCTTGTGTTCATTCGAGTTTGATTAAAAATTGGTCTCTGCTAGAGAAATGTTGTATATTTAATTTTACGTCTATGTGTTTGACCTTTCAAGTGGTTTCGACGAGATATCGCACACCAAGATCTGACCATTTTTGCGAATGACAAGATATTTCGTCATGAAAATATTGCCGATTTTTTTTATAATGACGATATCAAGATCTGGTATTTTGTCTTTTAATGACGAGACACCTCGGAGATCAAGATGTGCTCAGTTTTCCTATTGACAAGATGCGTCGTCGGGACAACCACCAGGAGGATTAAGGAAACGACTTAGCGGGCTGTAAATAATTGCAGACAGAAATTCCAGACAGAATAAGTTGTACAAATTTCATGACGTCAGAGTACAGCGTTCGAGAAGTTTTGCTGCTTTCGACAGATTTTCTGCTTGATGTGGACCCGAAACATTTTTTTCACAAAGAAGGCTTGCAATCGGGAGTTAAGCCTGAGACAATAAATCGCCAAGATGCGTCCAAATTCCCGAGTTTTTAAATTAGCTCGTAATTTAAACTTGTTTGTTTTCATAAATGAAAACATTTGCTTACATAAATGAACTTCCAATGATGTCTAACATTTTCTGGGCAGTCACTATCAAGTGTTTAAGTCTATCCCTGGTACTCTTTTATAGATATCAATTAAGCAAAATTCTTTAAATTTTGACTTATGTTTTTAAATGTTGGAGATCATTATTACAGCTTGTTGTTACTCATTCCTAGAAATTCCTAGAAAATATAAAGTAGAGTGAACAATGGTAATCTTTATGTGCTCAGGATGGTGTGACGAAAGCTAGTAGTAACGTGAACCTTACACTAGTTACGTCTGTCTGGAGGAACCAACTGATTGGTCCACGAGATGGAAAAAGACGTCCATCATTTGATATATCATTCGATTGGTCCGCGCGACATAGTGGATTTTGGCGATGCCACCACTTCCACCATACTCTGGAAATGCGCATTCACACACCTATCCTGTTATAAAATGTTATATCGCCAAACGAGGAGATAAAATGCCAAATCGCGGGCAACCAAGTCAAATTTTCCCACATCAATCACGTGACTACTAGTCGACATGTTGGTCACATTTTTAAAGCTCCTCAATAGCAATTCTCAGTCTACTTGCATTTCACATCTATGAGCTCAACAACCAGATGAAATCTGAGTCCGAACACGATCAAGAAGTCGAACACTAGATCAGGAATTCCATAGAGCACCTCTTTTGCCAGCCCAAAGATGACTTGGGGTGACTTGTTCAGTATTACATCAGGGAAGTTGGAAATGCCTATACGAACGAAGGATAGAGATCTTTTGTACCCACTCACAAGTCTAGAAAAGGCGGTTTGATATTTACTGTCTCCATTATATTCGTGCAAGACTCCAAATAATATCTAATACCAGAAATGAGCTGTCGGGGCTCTTCAAATTTTAATGTTTTAACTCTTTTAAGGACTATAACTTGATCGGTTGGTGGCAAATGTGTGAAATAGCTCAACCCTGACCCCCTTTGTCAAGTCTCCGCAATTTAATCATATTTGAGGTCTATATGAGAATGGAATCCATTGGATCTGATGAAGATCCATTATATAGTGCATACTTGATCCGAGAAATGAAGGTTCCTAGTCCTAGGAAATTTTAATAGTCGACTCAGATGGGGTAGGTAGTTAATTAACGTCGCCTGGAGGAACACAACTGGCTATTATCGACGGTCCGGGATCAATCGCGAAGGGAAAGATCAAGGACAACGCCGCATAATTTTGGACCACTGACTCGAATGGGGTACCCCATCTTATAATTTTCTCTAGTTTTTTTGGTCTTCATAGTTTGTTTTTACCAATGATGGCATGCAAGAATTAAATCTTTTAGCATGCATCTTTTAAATAATCTAACTACGTCATCATCTGTCCAATAAGTATATAATTTTAAATATAGTTTTTATTGTTGATTAGACTATTTTAACCTTTTACTTATTTTACTGGTTTGCATTACCTCGCGTTTGGCGTAGCTTATCCGGCTTTGGACCTTACGCCATAAAACCCAAAACAACCAGCCTTGTCCTAGGAAAATGTACTTGGTTTTCTTAGACATATTATGTAACGTGCCCTCACTGTCTTCATAGAACTCTTAAAACAGCATTTTATCTTCTTTCATTGACTCTCATATCTTTCTTTTAGAGAATTTAGCTCACTATTTTTTTAAAAGCCGCGATTAAAAACAACTTTCTCTAGCCTAGTTCAAGGGCTGCGTTAGCCCGGTTGGATGAGTAACGGACTAGTAACCGGAGGGTTGCGAGTTCAAATCCAACCAAAGACCGTCGTGTACAAGGTGGATGGTGCACGTTAAATCTGTCGTGGCCTTAAATGTCCTCACGTTGGCGTGGTGTGGAAGTTTGGAGAGCGGGGTGCCGGCTCAGGTGTTGACCTCGTCATCTGACCGTGATTCAAAATTACCAGGTGTCCTAGGTCCTTTCCCTTCGGGTTTGATCCCAGACCGTCGCCAATAGCCCATTGTGTTGCTTAGTGCGACGTTAATTAAAATACCTACCTAGCCTAGTCCAGTATTAATAGATGTAAATCCTCGCATGCAGTGGCACCTCTACCTTGGGAATGAATAGTTCGAACAGTAGCTCGAAATGATAATCTCGGCAAATGTACCTAACGATTACATCACAGAATGTGCTGTGTGAAGTGGAGCCTCATCCTGTATTCATGATGAAAACAATTCCTTTGCTGTAAATCAGAGATGCATAGTTGTAATATATTCTCCAGGGGGAAAAATAACAAACATTTCATTTTTTTATTATTATTTAGAGTTGTTAGCTTTGTAACAAAAATATGTTTTTCCAGCATTGAGCAGATTCAAATGTGTCCTCAAATTTCAGGTTTTAAGCAATAACATATTCGTAAAATCGAGTGTCTTATTTTGCAAATGTAATATTTCAAAAAAACCCGTTAGAATATCTGTCTTTATATCTTGTGGAAATTAAAGGTGAAATAATATCTGTCAAAACAGGATTACTGTTGCTTATTCACAAAAGTTAAAACCAGCTTAAGTTTTTTTTGGTGGATTGTGTCGCTTGTTTAAGTTTGGTTGGCTTTCTTATGGTGTTAAGTACGAAATCCGACAAGCTACTCCAAACAAATATAAAATAATGAAACAGCATAGAAATAAAAACGAATGGAAAACAAGAGTTAAATCAATTTAATAGCAAAATAAAAATATATAAAAATGATTGAGGACGAATCTCCTATGTTAGGGCAAAAGGGGTTAAGTTAAAAAAGTTACTTCTCAGTACCTCAAGTTGAATATTTCACTCTCACAAATATTCAGGAAGTGAATAAGCATGCAATAATACAAATAATTATAATTTAGATTACTGTAGTTTTGACTTTAAGCATATTATATTATTTTTTAAATTATAATGATTCACCCGACTCCTTTGTACAACAGCGTCCTGCAGACGTTCTAGGTATCCAAGCAGCTGTGGCAAATCAACTTGCAGGCATACCAGCAAGTGCTTTCAAGAACTGTTTCAAGGACCTTCAGAAACGTGTGGAAACATTTATTTCGAAGCAATAATTGTAAATACTACCTAAGTGCGAAAATGACACTATGAAGGAGTGCTCAAATACCGATCAAACTGATCGTATAGACAGCCAAACAGGTGCAGAATAAATTATTTAATTTTTTATACAGACACATAATTTCACATACAGACAACCCTCCAGTGGCTTTAAAAAACAGGATGACCAATAAGAAGAGGGACGTCCCTTTTGGGCGATCATTGCTGAAAACGACGTGGCATCGATTCGATGAGTGCCCGTACAATGTCCTGGGGGATCGTGGACCATGTAGTGTTGATCCGAGTCCACAATCCATCTTCATTTCGGGGCGGTTGGAGGATATTCAATAAACGTCCAATCGTGTCCCACAGATTCCCGATTGACGAGAGATCGGGTTGACCAAGAAAGCATATCCTGCAATTGCTTGGCACGGCATTTACATATGCATGCTGTGGCATTTTCTTTGTCAGGCAGTGTATGTTAATTTCCATTAGCAAAAGTCCTGTGAATTCAATTAACGAGTAGTTACATCATGAGGTTGTTGAGGGTTTTGAGTTTGGAACGGCTCTGGGGGCTCCTTAGCCCAAGAGGCTCGTGAAGGAATAAATAGTTTGCAAAGATCTCGCTAGAGGGATTAGGATTAAGAAAAATATTATTGGACCAGGGGATTTCACAAGAAAGTTCATTGGTAGAAGTCGGTGGTTTTACGAAGGAGGAATGTGATCTCACATATGCGATTTGAAAGCAGGAGAGTCCTTGGGAGGTCCAAGTTAACGAGGCGGCTTGAGTTCAAAGGTGAAAAGGGGTTGGCAAGATGTTGACCACTTAGATAGGGAGACAAAGACTGGGATAAAAGGGGATCGCTAAGGGATCATCTGTAGTGAAAATAAATATTCTTTTAAATAAATAAAATATTAAAGAGGATCTGAATATTTTGTCTTTCAACACATTTGGATTGTTTGAACTTGATGACTACTTTGGAGTCTATTACAGCTCACGTCATGAATATGGGATAAACCATTATATTTTTTTAAAGCTTGAAAACTGCTGACCAGAAAAAACCTCAAAATGGCTCATCACTATTTTGTCCCGAGCCTTTCAATGTCCCGAGCACTTTAACTCAACCACTACAAGATTCATTCACCAATTTTGCCACTAAACTTTAATTAGCTTTATTTGAGCTATAGAACTGCATATTATTGATAAAACCACAAAGAGCTAGCTTCTCCGATGAAATTATTCATCCTGATTACGGTCAGATGACGAGGTCGACATCTGAACTGGCACCCCACCCTAACGTGAGGACATTTGGGGCCACGACAGATATAACGTGCTCCAGTTCCCCTTCACACGACGGTCTATCTTTGGATCGAGTTTTAAACTCAAACCTCCGGTTGCTAATCCTCTACTCTTCCAACTGGGCTACCGTGAATCAAATAGCGCATGAAAAAGAATGCGAGTGAAGGTAAAAATAGGTTTAGACATTAACAAATAATGAATTGCCTTTGAACAAGTGAGGGGGGGGGAATTTCAATTAACGTCACACTGGAGCAACACAATGGGCTATTGGTGACGGTCCGGGATCAATCCCAAAGGGAAAGATCCGAGGACAACACCACGTAATTTTGAACCACGGTCAGATGACGAGGCAACACCTGAGCTGGCACCCCACTCTCCAAACTTCCACACCACGCCAACGTGAGGACATTTGAGGCCACGACAGATTTAACGTGCACCAGCCCCCTTTGTACACGGCGGTGTTTGGCTGGATTTGAACTTGCAACCCTTCGGTTGCTAGTCCGCTGCTCTTCCAACCGGGCCACCGCGGCCCTCTTTTGAACAAGTGAATCGGATGAAAATTGGATTGGACGCCGTAGGCGGGCACTGTTTCACTTGTGCGGCTTTCAACTATGTAGTGCATTGAAGTAGGCTTTAAAAAATTAATTGTGGTAATCTGACAAGTGTGTAATCCTTTTTGCCACGCATTTCGTAAGGAATAAGAATTAACGCCATTAAGAAGTAAACGAACTGATTTTATATATTGTTTTATTAGTTTCATGAGGAGGTATGACATGTTCAAATCGATGCTTATATTAATTATAAATAGCTTGGTTTTTCGCTCTACGGTCATTTTCTGCCACATGAGGGTTAATTTACCATCTAAATAGGACATGAAATTTAATTAACGATACGGTAGTTGACCCAAGTAATTAAACCTCCAAGTGGTTTTGACCAGATAACTCGTCATTTCCGAGGTAACTCGTCATTTAGCCAGTCATTTTCGTTAATGACGAGATATCTCGTTCATCACGATGTTGTCGATTTCACTACTGACGAGATGCCTTGTCGAGACGGAACTGGGAACGAACGGTTGAAATGAAAAGTGCACTTTTGAAACACAATTGACAGTCCTTTCATTTATAAATTGAAAATGGATGAACGAAGTGTTCCTTAACAATAATGGGGATGTGTGGGAGATAATATTTCATTAAATTCAAGATAAAAATCTTCTGATGTAACGGAATGAAGTAAATACTTTTGAAATTTCCTTGACAGGTAGGCTTGCAAGGCTCTTTGTAAACGCATAAAATGGGAAATCGAAATAAAATTATATTATTATTTGCTGATACCTGACCAATTGAACTTAATAATTATGCATCAAGATAGGTAGGTATTTAATTAACGTTTGCACCGGAGCAATACAACGGGCTATTGGCGATTGTCCGGGATCACCCCCGAAGGGAAAAATCGGAGGACAACACCACGTAACTTGAGCCACGGTCAGATAACGAGGTCACACCTGAGCTGGCACTCCTCTCTCCAAACTTCCACACCACGCCAACATGAGGACATTTGAGGCCCCGACAGATTCAACATGCACCAGTCCCCTTTATACACGCGTTTGGTTGGATTCGAACTCGCAACCCTCCGTTTGCTAGTCCGTTACTCTTCCAACCGGGCTACCGCAGCCCTACGCAACAAGCAGTAAAAATGAATTGTTCCTTGTCCAGAACTGGTGACAATTTCAAACAGGCTTTTTGCATCAGGTTGGTCATTACAGGGTAGTTTTTACACAAATACCAAAAGGGCTAAGAAACTTATCGCAGATGGTGTGTGTGATAATGCTGTATAAAATGAACTAAAAGGTTTAATTAATTATAGTGATTAGTTAGCATTTTCTCCATTCGCACAATATTTTCTCTCACAAGAATAACTAGCATAATAAAAGAGCTTTAGAGTAATATAACATTGTTAACTAAGAAAGCATATCGCACCCCAGCTGCAATACCGCCATAAGTCAAAAAATGTATAATCTTACAGGAGAGCTTGTGAAAGTTTTAACAGGACATTGAAGAGCCTAAATCTGGGATCTCATCATCATTTCAATGAAATTTCTCTAACTTAGAGTTATGGTAGTTTTACAGCATGAAGAAACCAGCTTTTACAATCTTTATATTCATAGGTTTTTTTTACTTATGGCTGTATTGTAGCCGGGGTGCGATATGTTATATTACTCTATAATATAGTATATAGGGTAATATAACAAATTCTATTTCTTTTTACATATATTTTACAGATTACATTTTATTCTAAGGTTAATTAAGTTACGCGATCACATCTTTGAAGCACTAATGAATTCTATGCTTTTATTAATTTGAAATTAAAGTTTGGAAAACAAAGTTATAACATGAAATTTCTATTTCCTTATCGTCTATTACAAATATTTGGAGATAGGTTTTGCAGACTATAAATTTTATTCTAAGGTGAATTAAATAACGCTATGTTCTTTAAAGCATTAATGTATTTTCTTTTATTAATTTGATATGAATTTTAATGTTTGAACAATTTGAAATATACTAATTCTATGAATATTGTTAACGATGACACAAGAATCAACACGTACTTGAAACTGAAACAAATCCCATGTGTAAAAAAAGACGCAGTTGAAATTAATTAAAAATCTGACAAAGGATTAAAACGGAGGATGTTTTATTACAAAAGTGTGTGCTTTACAAATTACGCATTGGATTGAAATTTACAAATTTAAATATTTGTGAAGTTTTATCTTATTATTTTTACAGCCACTCTTCTCTGTAATCTAAATGCAAGAGGCATCGCTTATTAATTTTTGAAAACTAATGTTTTTGTTCACTTTATGATATTAATGAGAAAAATATTAATTTCTTTGGAGAATATCTCATGCATTATTTACTATAGAATAATCCAATTAAATTGGATTCGAATTTTAAATAAATAAAATACAAATTGCTCGGATAGGAAGTGGATGTCAAAATAAGCAATAGCAGCGGGGAATAAAAGTGATAATTGAAATGAAAAATGCACTTTTGAAGTACAATTGACAATCATTTCATTTAAATTGAAAAATGAATGAACAAAGTTTTCCTTAATAACAATAATTGGGGTGTGGGAGAGATAATATTTCATTAACTTCAAAAGAAAAATCTTCAGATGCAATCGAATGAAGTAAATATTTTTGGAATTTCCTTGACAGGTAGATTTGCAGGCTCTTTATGAACGCATAAAATGTGACATCAAAATAAAATCATTATTATTATGATTTGCTAATACCCGAGCAATTGAACTCAATCATTAGGTGTCACAAGGGTGGATTCGTGAATCAGCGTTACACCTTGGTGCTACACGGGGGTGAATTTACATTACACCACTCATACATCCACGCATTTTAATTACACCTGCTTATAGAGAGGCCACATTCATTCTAGACAGAAAAAACAAAGGAAATATAAAGTAGAGTGAGCAATGGTAACCTTTATATGGCCCATGATCATATAACCAAAATTAGTAACCTGACCCTTAGACTATCGTCTGCCAGGTGAAAACGAGCATTCATTATCTGATTGGTTAACGGGACAGAAGACACCCATCCGTTGATTCGTCTTCTGATTGACCCGCGACATATGGTAGTAGACTGGGAATTTCACCATTTGTATCACCATTCTATAGCAATAAGCATTCACACATGGACCCAATCACCCGATGTTATATCACCAAATGATGTGACAAGATGCCAAATGGGTCAACCAATTAATTTTCCACGGAGCAGTTACGTGACTACTAGTCTACATATTGGCCTTGTGCCGTATATTCGGCTGACATAAGGGCTACAGCAGAGGATGCAAAATACATTCCAAGTAAACAAGATGAGAATCTACGAAACAAATATATTGTTTTTGAGGTATGCACCTTTCCGACGATTTTATTTATAAAGTTCAAAATATTATTTGATAGGTACTCCATACCTGGGGAATATACCTTTTTGCGATATATTGTGGACGCTACTTGACCCTAACAGATATTTCTCAAATAACAAATACCTTTCTTTAGTCTATAGTCCATTGTTAATTTTTGAAAGACTCGCCACTGGAACTGGTTCTTGTATCGTATGTTGTACCCTATGGTGTGCCGTATATTGGCTGACATCAAAGCTACAGCCAGAAGATGCAAAGATACACCCCAAATAAACCAGATGAGAATCTACGAAATAATTTTATTATTTTTAAACTAAGTATACACATTTCCATCAATTTTATCTGTAACGTTAAAAAATTGCTTGAACGTTACTCGATACCTAGGGAATATACCTTTTTAAAATTTTAATACCTTTTTGGAAATTCCAATTTTCGCTTATGTTTTTAATTCAATTTCTACGTAGAGTATTACTTTTCTTTTATGCCACCTCGAATACAATTACAAGAAAAATAATACCCTAACCGAAAGTAATTTCTTCCGAAATGTCTAGTTTGAGGTATGCAATATAGAATTCAAACGCAGTCGTTAATCTTCCTCCAACTAAGCTTCGTAATAATTTCTACATAGTTGCAATTGTATAATTCGTCTTTTTTATGCAAATTCGTTTCTTTTTGTACGCTTTCCTAGAATATGTGAAATAATGGCATGGTGCGTTTTTTTTGTTTGTGAATTTCTGCTGGCGAAATTTCCTTTGAATAATTTAATCTTTTTCACTTGTACTTTCTGAGCTGAAATAATTCTTTTCGTTTTAAAAAAAACATTTCTCTATTCCTATCAGTAGCCCGTCTCAAGTTACGAATGAGACTAGTTTATTTTTTTATATATAATACATTCTATGAAAGAATTGACGTTTCAAATTATGCAAGTTACTTTTGATTATGAGAGGGATTTTCAATGCAAGCCCACAAACCAGACGAAATACTTTTATTTCCCAAATGTTCTCGAATGATGCATATCGGGGTTACCTTAAAATGCAGCTTATCGCCATATTGACGACGTTTGGCATTTAATCTAATTAGCGTTGACTAATCAACTATCATATCTATTTGGAATTTTCATTATTTCACCCTTGTGCCTTATGTACTTTGCAAAACAAATATGACTGATATAACATGGAATTGCATATCCTATGTTCAGCAGTGTATAAAGGTTGTTGCTAGTTATGCATTAAGATTGTCTTTTAAAGTTTCATAAATAGCCCTTAATAGTGCCTTTGAATATGTATTATTGTATTGGAATACATCTGTATCATTGTGTATTTGTATCATTGTTTCTAGATACGCGCATAGTACAGATATTAAGTCTGGATATATAAGTCTCTATATATGTAAGTCTGGATACACGGATACTTAAGAACACTGAATAATAAATACACGTGCGCCCGTGTCAATTGAGTGCACGAGAAATCGTGATCTCCATTTAAAAGGCTATCGGATACCTTAGAAATCATGACAAATCGCCAAATACAACCACACCGTCAATGCTCTAGAGACAAACTGTAAAATAAATTCATTGCGGTCGTTCTCGCTTTAAAAAAAACGGCCTTCAACTGAAAAGGGGTCGATACGAAAGCGCGTGGAGTTGAATTCGAATTGGCCATCGAAGTGTGAAAGCCCTATCTCCCACTTGTTGCACAGGGTGAGGATCGGATGATGAATTGGAACGTGATGGGGAAGTGAAGTGAAGATTGCCTCGCCCTGATGGAAAACCATTCATCCTCGGATAATAAATCAAAGGAATCTCCTATTTTCGTCTCTGCGGCTGTAAATGTCAAACGAAGCATTGGGAAAAGTTTTGCTGATGGAAAGGATATAAAAGAAGATGCCAAATATTTATCTGTTGGTCTGTGATTTATTTGTTGCATTTTGGGCTAAAAGTGGAGCGATAATGAAACAGTTGGAAGTACTTAGAATGCAGTACGTATTGTGAAGACAAAAATAAAGGAAACCATAGTTGATAAGTAGGTAGCAGTTGAATTTACGTCGTAACATAACTAGCTATTGCCGACGGCCCAGGATCAATCCCAAAGGGAAAGATGCGAAAACACCTCGTAATTTTAGACCACGGTCAAATATGACGTCAACACCTGAGGTAACATCAAACTCTCCAAACTTTTACACCACACCAACGTTAGAAAATTTGGGGCCACGTAGATTTAGCGTGCACCAGCGCCCACGTACACGTCGGTCTTTTGTTGGATTGAATTTCGAACTCGAAACCTTCCTGTTGCTCATTCGGATACCGTGGCCCTCTAGGTATAGTAAAGCTGGTGAAGCATATAAATATTCTCTCAATTCATATTCTGGTTACTAGGTTGGATTTCTTCAATTGCGTCATTTAGGGAGGGTAGAGAAGAGCATTTCTTCCCCCTGATTTTAGGATTTGGAAAAATTAATAATGGCGTAGTACTACGAAAGTATTGTGAGAACTACTTTAAATATTAAAATATTCCATTTTTATAAAAGTTTAAGAACTAAAAGACGACATTTGTTGGACCTAAATGCACCGTTCGAAATGCACCAGAAAATTTTATTCTTTATCTTTTGCCAATAACTATGGTCTGGGATCAATCCTAAAGGGAAAGAACCGAGGTCATCAACTCGTAATTTTGAATCATGATCAGATGGTCACCTGAGCTGGCACACTACTCTCCAAACTTCTTCCGCACCCCACGCCAAACCGAGGACATTTGAGAACACAAAACATTTAATGTGCATCAGCCCCCCCGTACACGACGATCTTTGACTGGATCGAGTTTCGAACTCGCAATGCTCCGTTTGCTAATCCGAGACTCAGCTGGGATATTACGGCCCTAAAGGTCTGGTAGAAGACTAATTTTGGGAAAAATAAGTTTGAATCCTTAATTACTGGTGACCTTGTTCTTAATCGATCTGAGGGAATCAAAGAATACTTATTCATTACTTGTGTGCAAGATATGTCTTGGTTTTAAAAACTTTAAAGACTGCCCCTAGAGAAATTTCTACATATTTTTTAAATTTTGGGAAATGAACCCCAGGAAGGTGGTACGTTTTTTGACAAGATCTGCCTGTTCATTGTCATCGGTATCTATCGAAAAATAATAGCCCGTGTGTTGCTCCAGTGCGACGTTAATAAACTCCCTACCTACCATCCAGAAACGAAGGCATGGTAGCCCTGCGTGAAGAATAGCCGATTAGCAAACCGGAGGTATTCAAGTTTGAAACTATGTACGTGTGTACTGGTGCTTGTTAAATCTGTCGTGGCCTCAAATGCTCCCACGTTGGATTGGTGTAGAAGTTTGGTGAGTAGGGTCACAGCTTAAGTGTCGAGGTCGTCATTTGACCGTGGTTTGAAATTACGAGGTGTTGCCCTCGGATCTTTCCCTTCGGGATTGATCCATGACCGTCATCAATAGCCTGTTGTGTTGCTCCAGTACGACGTTAATTCAAGTACCTACTTAACTGACAAAACCTTTGGTTTCCTTTATTTTTGCCTGCACAATACGCACTTTACTGTAAGTGCTTCCAACTGTTTCACTATCACTCCACTTCTATCTCAAAATGCAATAAATGAAGCACACACCAACGCAGATAATGGTTGGGTATCCTCTTTTATACCCTTTCCATTAGCAAAACTTTTCCCAATACTTTGTTTGACATTTACAGCCGCAGTGACGAAAATAGGAGATTCTGTTGATTTGCTATGAGTGCGACGTTAATTCCACTACCTACTTAGGTAGTGGAATTAACGTCGCAACCATCGAGAAACGATATTTTTATTTTTAGACTTTAAAATAGAAGCTCTTGGCATCTGAACCTCGCATGAAATTGGAGCTCCCATAGAACCAATAATCCATAGGGCTGCACATTAGTCAGGCAGTAGCACTGAATTTTATAATTATAGTGTAAACACAATAATTACTAAAGAGCAATGCGGAAAGTTTCTACCATAGAGGAAGTATAAAAGTAGAGTGAGCAATGGCAACCTTTTCATGTGCCCAGGATCATGTGACCAAAACTAGTAGTAACGTGACCTTTTGACTTCTTCTCTTGGATGATACTTAACATTCATCTTCTGATTTGGCCACAGCACGGGAGAAGACGCGCATCCATCCATTGTTCCACCATCTGACAGTAGTACACTTTGATGATTTCACCACATTTGTCTCCACTGTATAGAAACGCATATTCAACCATCTGCCTGTCATGAGCTGTCATATTGCCTAACGGAGCAATAAGATGCCAAATCGTCCAAACAAATCAATTTTTCACAAAACAGTCACGTGATTACTAGACGGCAGTTTGGTTACACTTCTTAAAACTCTCAATAGCAATGCTCAATCTATTTAAATTTCAAGTCTATGGCTTCGATTTCGCTATCGAAAGCTGTTTATTTTTCGTTATAATGTAAATAAGTAACAATTATTGATGGTGTGTTGTTTTTCCAACTGGAGGGAAATTAGTTTTATCAACAATTTATTTGATTTTAAGTAGCTGAAAGTTATCTATAGAAGGTTTTCTGTAAAGTTAAATGCAGATTACGCTGGTATTTTGGTACTTCTTTCGAAACTTGTGTAATCTGTCACGTTATATCTTCGAATGCCGTTTCAGCATGTCGTTTACACTAAAAATTTACCCCCAAAATCATCAAAACATCAAAAATCAAATTACTTAATCGGAAATAATTTGTCTTCTCCAGTTGTTTATTTGTGGTTTAAACTGAAAACATTTCCTCTTTTCTTTTCTCCCAGAGGAATAAGATGTTTCATTACTTATCTCACAAAAAGTTAACTACTACATTATTGTCATTCATCATCTTGAATTATTTATCACGTTAGTTAAGTGATCTGTTATTACACTTTTGTTTCATTTCCGTCTCTGCGATCAAGTTTAATTAGAAATCAAGTGTAAACGATTCAAAGGGGAATTAGAATTAATTATCCCAAGCAGTTAAGAATGTTTACAAAACTATCACGGGAATTATGGTTCGGGAAAAACGATTCCTCAAACGATCCATCAGTAAAATTTCTCTTCTGTGTAAAAGTGTTTTTGCATTAATTCGGCTGTGCTAATTGCTGGCAGCTGTTCGCCATTTTTATCTCAGGCTTCGTTGCAATGGAGAATTAATTTGAAACTGTACTTTCATTTTCGGGAATAGAGTTCGCAAACGTCACAAATTGTGATTAGTTCTATTCTTTTCTCTGGATAGTTTTAGTTGGTAACTCTAGAGTTGTTTTTGCTATATGGGAGATAATTGGAAGAATTTTCTCCAGAATGAGTCTCATCAAAGCGAATGATTCTTTTAATGGGATGAATGATTTAATCAACAGAAGGATTATGAGGAAAAGTAGAGAGAGAATGGAAAAACGTCTCTTATTTTTACAAGAGCAATAAATATTATTAGAAAGGTTATTATGTACCATTTATGCCATTATGTGCCTAGTTATACCATTAATTAAATGCGTTTTAAAATATATTTAGTCCTCTGAGAGGTTCACAAACATATTCGTTTTAAAACTGGCATCTTCCCTGCATGACTTTTATCGAGTTTTGGCCTTATTGACCTATCGAATATTTCCTAGGATTCTTTCAACCAATAGATGTGGTTATTTAGTCATTATGCATGCTGTGGAGAGAAATCAATGCTGCACTACTCGGAAATCTGATGATGCTCAAGGGTTAAACAGAAAATGTGACGTAAAATTGCCAAGACCATATATAAATTATGTTGTACTCAATAGACATTTATTATGTGGAGGACCTGCTATTGCTATATTCCCCATTGTACTAGTGGGTTTGCCCACTGCCCTAGCAACATACGAGTCGTACGCGACACAGGTTCGATTCCTTCCTGGACATATTTCTCTTTTCTGTGACAGGGTACAACTTTCCTTGTGTGTGTGTCCATTTATTTGATATTGTTTGGCACAACTGGGACAAGTATTACCCTTCAGCCATAAAAATCCAATCCAAACAACTCCATTGGACAACGCTGTTTGCTAATGCTGAGTATTTGCATCGACCTTCTAATGTGAAATAGACAGCATGCGATCTGAGTCGCTGTCGTAAGATCTCTGAAGGGTAAATCACGAGGGATTACGATTCGACTTAGTCGATTGGCTATCGAAGCGCATACTAGTGTTTTTGATCACGGTTGATAATCATTTTAACCAATCAATAATTTAGGGTTCATGCTTTTTCCCACAACCACATGACCGATCTTCAAACCGGGCGACCGGAAGAAATAACATAAAGCTGCCCGCACATGCTCCATATGTTTTAGTAGAAGTTCGATGAGTATTTGATTATGATCTAATTAAATCACGAGCTCTCTCCTACTTTATACAAGTCCTTTACAGTCTGGAAACCCTCCAAGTGGTTTCGACGAGATATCATCCATCAAGATCTGATAAATTTTGTTCATGACAAGATATCTCGTCATCAAGATATTGCCGATTTTTTTATGATAACGAGATCAAGATCTGGTGAGTTTCCTTCTAATGACGATATACTTTGTACCGACAATGGGACAGAGGATTTTCAGTACAAACTTTTGCAGTCTTATCCAATTGTTATACAATTTGCACCGACTGTGTTGTACTAAAGTAAGTAAAATTTGGTCCAAAAATATTAAGTTATGCGGAAGTTATTACATAAACAACAAGCGGATTTTCTTTTGATAAATTAAGCAAAAATTCATGAGTTCTATGCGCATTAATTTTCCATGTATTGTTAAAATTTTAATTCACAGAATAGTTTGTATATATGTAAATCAAATTAGTTCAAATTATCACCGTTAGAAACAACGTCTGGAGTCACATTGGAAGCAGAAGTCAATTCAAAAAGATGGACGGACAGTCATGACGCGATCAATATCTGAACATCGACCTTCTAATGAAATGGACTCAGTATGAAGCTTCATGCTATTTCTTCCGGATCGGTTTGAAGATGTGCCACGTGGTTGTGGGAAAAAGCATGAATCTTAGTGTGGGGAATATTATTGATTGGTTAAAATGTTGCCCAACGTGATTAAAAACGCTAGTCTGCTTCAATAGCCAATAGGCCCAATTCGATTCTTAAGCCCATGTGACATACCCTTCCGAAATCTTAAGACAGCAATTCCATCCACATGCTCTGTCTATTCCATTAGGAGGTCGATATATCTGAAATGGAGGAGTCTCAGAAATGTAGGTCACGTGGGCTTGGGAATAAACTCGTTCCGATTGGCTAAAGTGCAAAGTGGTGTTTTCCATCACGTTCCTCAATTAATCCTACATTAGAATTCGGGTTTTCCTCCAGTACCACTTGACCTTCATCCTAAGATCTTAAAGCCGAATGAAATAACACAAAGCTACGCGCACATTCTCCTTTTATTTCAGGAGCTGTCGTTGCTCAGTGGGTTTGTCCGATGCATTAGTAATCTGCGAGTGGTTGACAGCTTATGTTCGATTCTGCTGTCTATTTCATTAGAAGGTCGATAGAAATGGGTAACTGTCACAGATTTGGGAGAATCTGGGGGGGGGGGAGATTCCTCTTGTCAACGAGTGACCTCAATTTCTTACCAACTGTGACATAGGGAAAAGTCTTTTAGATTAAACCACCATCTTTAATTAACACCATTCATTCTAGAAATTCGTGTCAAAATATTATGATAATCCAAGAAATCAATTTTGAATGGAATGTTTTTATGAATTTCCCATACAAAATGTTTACCATAAAACTTAATGTTGTTTAAATCTAAAGTTTGCAGAATACTTTAATGCAAAAATTGTGAAGAAATATAATAAATTAAATTGATGATTGATGTTTGAAGAAAATCGAAAAATTAGATTAACATTTTACTGGTTCAAAATATTAGAATTTTCCGTGACACATACAAATATCTCAAAAATTCAGAAAGTAATAATTATTTAGAATTTAGTAGCATCATCTTTAGGTTTAAAATCATCACTTAAAATCATCACGCAATTGGCATATTAATTTCATGCGGATCATTGCCTTTTTTGGATAGACTTGCCCATATGGACTTTATACAGACCTACAAGGTCTTTTTGTTCGTTGGTGCAATTTCTGGAATACTAATTCATTATTATAAATTCTCAATTGAATTTAAATCCGGAGAGTTTGTCGTCCAGGAAAGTTTGTTGATTTGGTGATGGTTGAGCAATTTCTCTACGTTTAATTTGAAATATGAAAGTAAGCTAGTACTTTGAAAGAAATAATCATCTGCACATAAATCTTCGGACGTTGGCACCATAAATTGTTGAAAAATTTCGTGACATATTTCAGAATTTATCTTTTAGTACACGACATAGCTTTCCTGGGTTTCCTGCAGTCATTCAAACTCATACCATTGCTCTGACTACGAATTTCACGAAAAGTTTCATGCATTCTTTTCAAATGATTCTTGTTTCACGAATGCCTTATTCACGATACGATACAGTGTACCATCACCTCTTTAGCCTGGTTTTGCTTAGTAATCATAACAGGCTTCGTCTTTGGTACTCGACATTGAAACCCAAATTTATGGAAAAGTCTGATCGTTGTTAATTTCGAAACATCAATAGCGTGTTCTTTTTATTTCCGGTGCAAGTACCCATGGGTATTCAAGGTACTGAGCTTGCAGACAGCAGCTATAACGGCTACTGTTCCGTTATCGCAAGCCATTCCTTTTAAGGACATCAAAATGTCCATCAAAAAATTTACTCATTCAAAGTGGCAAGAGTCACGGAATCTGAAAGTCCAGAATAAACACCATTCATTGCCTTTCATTCACATTTGGTCATCCATTCCAGTGTGAAGGACAGATATTAAATTGACTCCTACGCATTGGTCACACGTCTAACACATAGACACCTTTTGATCGGTGGTAATGCTAATTGTAGTGTACTTAATAATTAATGTATTTAACGTCGCATTGGTGCAACACAACGGGCTATTGGCAACAGTCCGGGAACAGTCCCAAGGGAACCACCACTTAATTTTGAACAACGGTCAGATGACGAGATCAACACCCGAGCTGGCACCCCACTCCAAAATTTCCACACCACGCCAACGTGAAGACATTTGGGGCCAAGACCGATTTAAAGTGAACCAGCCCCTGTGTACACGACGGTCTTTGGTTGGATTCGAACTCGCAACCTTCCGGTTGCTATTCTATTACTCTTCCAACAGGGCCACCTCAGCCCCACCTTTTGATCGGAGAAAGCTCCAGTATGTGACGCCGTGTAAAGTTCGATATATCATTCATCACCTTTTAATTGTTTGTCCTGATTTTAATAACCTTCGTCTCAGGTTTTTTAATAGCTCCATTTTAAACTTGGAAAATTTAACTGGTTAATTGGCCCATCGAAATCTTCGCATTTTTACGTTTCATTGATCCGTCGTGGCTCGGGGTGTACCCACTGTGCTAGCAACCTTCGAGTTGTAGGCGGCGCAGGTTCGATTCCTGCCAGGTGCATTCTTTCCACGGTGTATTTCTCTCTTCTGTGTCAGTAAAGCTTTCACTGTGTGTGTAAATTATTGATATTGTATTGTGTCTGGCGCAGCATGGCCAACTATGGCCCTTGCGCCATAAAACCCCAAAACCAACGTTCCATTGTTCTTTTAAATTTTGTATAGTGTTTTTAATTTTCATACTTATACCCCAAATATTCATAATGCTTTTAATTTGATGGAGCTAATTTTAACTCCGGATACCAAGTTTCAAGTTATTTGATCCAACTGTTTATAGGTTTCTAGTGGAAAGTTACTCCTGAATGTAAATTATACTGTCATAGTCAATGTCATAGTGTCCGGTGTAATCTTACTGTCAAGATTAGATTATGTATTGTATTATTAAAGGTGGAGGTACGTAGTTGAATTTAAACCGCTCTGGAGCAACATAACGGACTACTGGCGACGTCCGGGATCAATCCCGAAGGGAAAAATCGAGAATACCACCTCGCAATTTTAACCACATTCAGATGACGAGGTCAACGCCTGAACCGTTGTACTTCACTCTCCAAGCTTCTCCACCACGGCAACGTGAGGACATTTCAGGCCACGACAGATTTAACGTGCATCATCTCCTTTATACACGATGGCTTTGGATTGAGTTTCAAACTCAACTCTCCAGTTGCTAAACCCTACGTTACCAACTGGGCTACCGTGGTCTCCATTACAATTAAAGAACCTAAACATATTCCTCTTTAAATAATGGGCCGTGGTAGCCCGGTTGGAAGAGTAACGGACTAGCAACCGGTGGGTTGGGAGTTCGAATTCAACCAAAGATCGTCGTGTACAAAGGGGGCTGATTCATGTTAAATTTGTCGTGGCCTCAAATGTCCTCACGTTGGCGTGGTGTGGAAATTTTGGAGAGTGGATTGCCAGCTCAGGTGTGACCTCGTCATCTGACCTCGGTTAAAAATTACGTGGTGTTGTCCTCGATCTTTCCCTTCGGAGATTGATTCCGGACCGTCGCCAATAACCTGTTGTGTTGCTCCAGTGTGACGTTAATTAAAATACCTACCTACTTACCATACGTATACCATCTTATTGCAAATATTTGGTAATTTCTAATTTAGTAATGTAAGTTAGAAAATCTATGATTAGCTTAATCTGACTTTTTCACACTGAAATGATTTAAAGTAAACCAAAAACCAATCGTAAAAAACTTTTTTTAAGTCAAAATTTAAAAAAATCTAGCGTTAAATGGACTATACTCCTCTGAGTATAAAAATAAACAATACCAAATAATTTATTACTAGACATTCTTTTCAAATTGGAGGCACCATCGAACTTCTCTGTCACCCCTATTGTTTCCTGAGGACGTGGCTCTGTATGGTTTTCGTAATGGGTCGATGAAAAGTTTTAACTTATTAGCTATTCTTTCTTTCAGTTGCTTCTCTATTCTCTTCCGAATACCAAAAGAAGCCATTTTGCCGTAAGCCTAATTTGACATCCCGAGAGTTCTCGCAACAAACAGTTCGTGCGTAAACAACGATGACTCGGAAACATTCTCAAGTTTCCGATTCGCAGCAAAAACTGTTTCACTAATGGCTGGGCACTAAATTTAAAGGGGTGTCGCCGCTTCTTCTTAGAAGTCCTCCCAAGAAACCGAAGCAGAAAGGAATTGTTTGGAGGGCTCGAATTTCGCCTCGTCTCAATTTGCAGTTAATCACGCAAATCTATATGGAAAGAAAAAGAGACCAAGCCCCGGTGGGCTAATATGAAGCGACTCGTGATGTTCCAAGGGAACGTGAAAAGTTAAATCGACTTTGAAGGTTTTTGGGACTCAAATGTGGAGTGCTGTTTTTTGTATCCTACTTTGATCATGAGCTACCCCTTCTTTGTAAAAAGGTATTCTTTCTGGTAAAATGTTTTTATGAATTCTTGATAAGAAATGACGTTTTAATGTAGGTTGTGTAAATTACATTTATACAAACTTGAGAAGTGAAGAATAACCATTCCGAAATGATGTAGATGAGAGAGTATTACGAATAAATTGTCTTGATACTTACAGGACACGTAAAGGAGGTCTATAAATCTTAATTTTCAAGGGTTTTGTGATGTATACAGGGTGTTTAGAATCTTTCTGGTTTGTTACATGTTATCTCAATGTTTATACGGGCCGCGGTAGCCCAGTTGGAAGAGTAATGGATTAGCAACCGGAGAGTTGCGAGTTCGAAAATCAATCCAGATTAAACACCATCATGTCCTTTAGGGCTGGTGCACATTAAATATGTCATGGCCTCAAATGTCCTCACGTTGGCATGGTGTGGATAGGTAGGTATTTTAATTAACGTCGCACAACGGGCTATTGGCGACAGTCCGGGATCAATCCCATGGGAGAGATCCCAGAACAGCATAATGTAATTTTGAGCCATTGTCGGATGACGAGGTCATACTTGAGCTGGTACCGAACTCTCCAAACTTCCACGACAACGTGAGGATATTTGAGGCCACGACAGATTTAACGTGCACCAGCCCCCTTTGTATACGACGGTCTTTGACTGGATTCGAACTCGCAACCCTCCGGTTGCTAATCCGTTACTCTTCCAAACAGTCTTCCGCTGCCCTTGGCGTGGTATGGAAGTTTGGAAAGTGGAGTCCCAGCTCAGGAGTTGACCTCGTCATCTGACCGTAGTTCAAAATTAAGAGATGTTGTCTTCGGATCAGTCCCTCGAGATTGATCCCGGACCGTCGCCAACTCCTCTTTGTATTGCTCCAGTGCGACGTAAATTCAACTACCTAACCTTACCTCGAACCTAGAAAAGAATGTAAAGGCGTTACATGGAAGGTGTGCGTATCGATCGTAGACGACTAGTATCATGCCTGTTTCCGTGGAATGTTCCGGTTTCACATACTGTCTGGTATAAACACGCTAACGTTTGATGATTCGGCACACGTTTTTCGGGCAACCATTCACGATACAATCTCAATGTGAAACGTTCGTTTCCGTTTGCCGTTCCATATGTTTGGTGCATGACAGCTATCACAGTATTCGTGAATTATACGTATCCTCTCTCTCTCTCTATATATATATATATATATATATATATATATATATATATATATGTACAGGGTGAATCTAAATTGTTTTTACAAAATAAGAGGGGTGATAGTACTCATCCAGACGAGCAATATTTACCATGGAACATAGGGTCGCATTCCACTCTGAGAGGCAGAAAAGAGTAAAGTCGTAACGCGTCGAGCATGAACAAGTCATCGCCTCTGACGTCGTTTTGAACCTGCCTACGTAGAATATCTCCTAAGCAAGATGGCCTGGTCGGTAGCGCATTGGCGGACATGTGGCTTGGCATTCTCGCTCACCGGACCTCAACCCACTGGACTTTTTCTTCTGGGGGCACATGAAATCTTTAGTGTACCAGACGCCTGTGGACTCGGCTGAAGATCTCGTAGCGAGAATCGGTGTTGCCGCAGACAAAATTAACACTACACCAGGAATTTTCGAGAGGGTGCGCCAGTCATTCCTTCGCCGGTTTGATCTGTGCAACGACACGCGTGGCCGCCACTTTGAGCACTTGCTGAGAGTTTATCTCTGATCAATAAATCAGCTTGTGCAACTTTTGGTATCGTTCATTCGCTTTCCCAACACTGTTGGAAGTTCATGTTGAAATTCTAATTTTACTCTTTTCTGCCTCTCAGAGTGGAATGCGACCCTATGTTCCATGGTAATTATTGCTCGTCTGGATGGGTACTATCACCCCTATTATTTTGTAAAAACAATTTAGACTCACCCTGTATATGGAATGGATTTAAGTTATGGTTAGTGGATTTAGCATAGAAACAACACATTTAATAAAATTAAATCTAGTCTTTACAATGGTTATACTGAAGGCAGAATTCGAGGCTAAATAAAAGTTAAGACAAAATGGTTTCAGTCCAGCAATTCCATCCAAGCAGACAAACTCTGTGTCCGTTTACTTTCGAAACCTCGACGGATGTCCCTGTCAAAGGGTCAATAATGAAGGTCACCGCTTCCCCATTTACTCGTTAACGAAGATGGACAGTTACTTAAAAAGGGGGCTGTTGGACACTCCTTAACTGCATCTCGTCAAAAACTCTCCAGACACTTCTGCTCTGAAGGATTTATAGATCGATGGTCAGTTCTTGTTAGAATTTCAGGTCCACGAAGAAGGGGAAGCATGAGATGTTACAGGGATAAAAACAATTAAAAATCCCCATAGGAATAACATTAATTAGCATTACAATCACTATGAGACCAATTCTCACCAAATTTGGCACACTTACGATTTAGAATTCTGTGGGAAATAAAGGTTATATAATTAATTCACGTTCGATTAATCCTAGGTCTGCAGAGTGGGCTAAAAACAATTCGAAATCCCCATAGAAATAACAGTGAGTAATTTTACGATCAATTACAACCAATTCAACCAGAGAAACGCAGGGTAATTCTACGAGTTATATACTGTATATTACTTGATGAACGAAGTCAGTGTATAAAATAAAGGTTAACGACTTACCACTCCTCAGTCATAGGAACATTCGTGAATTAATGCATGCATTATACGATCAGAAGCGAATTTCACTGGCTTGGAGTAAAAAAGAGTCATTAATTAACCGGATTGATGATCATCTGGTATATCTCGTGACCAACGAGATTTGATGGAAATGATATGAAAGCGGGAGATTTGTTTTGGAATGCTTGTAGTATGGACGATAACAACGGTTCGCACCTAAATTGGAATGCTGTATCGTCATATGATAATTATTTTAAATAAATGTGAAAGATGCTGAATATCACAGTTCTTATACCTTTATTTTTAAATCTCAAGATTACACATATTACTAATATGAAGTCAGCGTACAAATTGACGATGGTTCAAACTGATGAACTGCCACCCTACCGAACAGTGCCCTCAAGATAATAAAAGTGGTTCGTGTTGACATGTATCTATGGCAGGGATGGCACAGGTGACTAGAAAGCGACTTTTTGCTGCTATTTTTTTTAACTTGGCGACTATGAATATCTTTAAAAGCAAAATCGGCTCAAAAGCTATTAATTAAAACATTTTGGCAACTTTTCGAAAATTTTGGCGAATATTTAAAAAAATTTACTAACGGCCAACTAAAATTTTGTTCCCTTTTTAATTAGTAGTGGACGGAAAAATTGTTTTTTGGATTTTTCTTTGAGGAGAACATTTCGCCAATTCCGAAGTTTGGCACCAAGTCTTGACAATCATGAAAGTAAAACATCGGAATCTGTGCTTGCTGGACTGCCGTAAGAACTTTGTCAGGAAAATATAGTTTTTTAATTCTGTTTTCTTATTCTTTAAATTTTTGAAATTTAATAAAATTTAAATTTCTTTGGAGATCTTCAATTCTGTTTCAAACTTAACCAACACATTTTGTGTTTTAGCCACTATCTGCCAAATAAGAAAAATCACGATCTTTGGGACCACATTTGTATTGTTTGTTTTGAAAAAACACGAGATTCATCAATTGTTGAAGATTATTTGAGCATAGATCCTTGAGTTACTTCTAGTCCACGCAACGATCAAGACAGATATAACGTTTACGGTGTTGCATGCGACTAACGTTACTCGCGTCTCAACCTGCAAAATACATTGTATGCACATTCATTCCAAAAGTCTTTTCATCGGAGTAACACATGAGAAGTTTTGTTTAGTTTTGTTTTTGTTTTGTTGAGAGTAAAAAGTTTAGTCCTATTATTTTCAAGTTTCTCTTATGTTTTATCATGGCGACAAAATTCACAAAGGAAGTTATAGGGAAGAAAAATATATATCTTCAGTAAATGTATAAAAAAATTGTCATCAGCTTTAACTGACTAAAATATTTTTTCATTGTGCATCTATTTAAAGACTAAAAATATTAGTTTTTAGGTCAAAAAATAAAAATTATAATTATTTTGAGTGTTATATGCATACCTTTTAAACGGATTACAGGCCTACCGCAGGCGACTAAAAAGCGACTTCTGCAACTGAATTTCAACCTTGACGACTAGGGGTATCCTTTAAAGCAAAATCGTCCCAAAGTTCGTATTTTTTAAATTTTTGCAACTTTTCGAAAGTTTTGGCAACATTTTTTGAAAATTCGCCAAAGCTCAATGAAAATTCAGTCTATTTTTTAAAACTCAGCGTACGAAAAAATATTTTTCGTATTTCCTTAGGGAGAAAATATTCCAAGGGATGCAAATTTCGAAGTTTTGTCGCCAAGTGGCAACCATGAAAGAAAAACCTAGGAACCTTGTTGTTAGTGTCATGAAAAACGTAAAAAGAAAATATTTAGTTTTTTTTAATTTTAAAATTAAAAAACTAAATTGATTAAAATTTAAAAATGCACTGATTTCGTATCTGAGTAACTAAAATTGCCATTAAAATAAGGTTTGAGGAGACTTTTTGCTACTATTTATAAAAATGTATGCCATATATGGGTCATTCCATGTCAAACCGCACAGTCCCAAACCCAAGCACCTACGATTTAAAACTCGGCTAATTTGTTTCCCAGACATATATAAGAAATTCTGGAAATTTTTAGCTTCCAACTTGCAATGGCTTTTTATGTTCATTAATTTTAATTTTGAAAAATTGGGCAATTTTTCATGAATTTAGACTCACTAAATCTCCTGTACCTCGGGACCTAATTGTCCAACCATACTGATTGAACGCTTATTTTGTAGAAAAATGAACAACCTTTCAAATGGCATATCATATGACCTTTGACCTATAATTAAAAAAAGTGTATTTTTATTTTTTTTCTAAAAAGTATAACATAGATACACTATTTATCTTTGCTTTCTGAAAGTTTCATAGTGGGACACGCATGGGTTCATAGTTAAAAAATATTCGAAGTGAATAGAAGAATGTAATCAGTACCCATAAACACCTGTATCTTTTGACCTGTTTGTCCAATCGAGATGAAAGGGGGCTTATTTTATAAAAAAAGTATAAACTTTCTGATGATATATTACATGATACTATGAGTGACCTTTCTAATTTTAAGGTTGCTCATAGTATCTTTAGCCATAGCCCCATAGTGTACCTTTCACATATATTTTTTAGAAAAAAATTAAAAATACACTTTTTTTGTAATTGTAGGTCAAAGGTCAAATCGAATGACCCTGAAATTGAGAAGGTCACTTAAAAGGTCATGATACATCATTTGAAAGGTTGTACATTTTTCTACAAAATACGCTTTCATTCAGTATGATGGGAAAATTAGGTTCAGAGGTACAGATATTTAATGAATCTAAATTCATGAAAAATTGCCCAATTTTTAAAATGAAAGTTAATATACATAAATAATTATTGCGAAAGTTGGAAGCTAAAAATTTCCAGAATTTCTTATATATGGGTGGCAAACAAATTAGCCGAGTTTTAAAACAAATCAGGGGTTCGGGTCGAAAATAACTCTTTTCTGTGCGGTTTCACATGGAATGACTCCTATATGTATACTATTTCACGAGTACTTTTGGCTGTAGCAGTCCTCAGATTACAATGTGACTATGTATTTCCCATCATAAATATGCATTTCGTGTCTCCGAAAAAATGTCAGTATGAGTTTCTGCTCTAAGCCGGCGATATATGGATACGAGAGTCGAGATTTCATCTAAAAATATGTCATTTCAATGCGCCCCAAATATCCGCTTGTAAATAAACTTGGGTAGTTAGGAAGGGGCCATACGAAATGTAGATCACGCAGAAAGGCCTACGTAGTAAAAGTGAAGTACATTCAATTCACAGAGCGTAAATTCAAAACATGGTTGGAGTCCTATTTAACTTATGCAACTTCTTAACCAAACACAGCGTGAGTAAAAGATTACTTACATGGGGTTCAACGTATTGATAGAATCACGAAATGTAACACTCTTAACAGACAAAAATAGCGTTTCTTGCGTTTTGACATCGAATAATAAAGGACAGTACAACGTTAACAAGAGCAAAAGAGCTTTGTAATCGTCATTTCCAAAGATCCACTGAATTATTCTTCTAAAACGTTAAAAAGAATTAGATTTCTTAATTGGTAAAATAACTAATTAAATAATTTAGATTAAGAACAATTCGATTTCTTCCGTGCCTTCAACCTTTTACTAGATGTTGGTAACTTCGATACAGCAAACGTAAGTGTAAAATAAGCTTTTTTTTATGTAAACGAAACATTTTTTGCTTAAAGAAATGTATTTGAAATTGGATTTGAAAACATGACACTCAGGTTGAATTTGAAATGCTTTACGTGATGAATAAAAGTAAAATATTAATAGGATACTTCGTGTCCCAAAAAATTCAGAAATTGCTCTTGGATGTAACCATTTTTGGGACAGAAAATTTTAGCTTTACAAAATTAGCAACGACATGAAATACTTTGTTTTTACACCCTAGGCATTGAAAAATGATTTAACCCTCCAAATGGTTTCCACTAGATATCTCGTCCATCAAAATCTGAACAATTTTGCTAATGATGAGATTCCGCTTAATCACCATATTGCCGATTTTTTATTAAGACGAGATCAAGATCTGGTCGGTTTTCTTCTAATGAAAAGGTATCTTGTCCCTCAAGATCTGCCAATGATTTTGCTAATGACCATATACCTCTTCGAGACAACCACCAGATGAGGGTTAATTATAGTGGAAACTAAATAGATTAAGGAGAATCAGAAGTAATGTACTGGTCGATTATTAACCCTCCTCGTAGTTGTCTCGAAGAGGTGCCTCGTCATCAGCAAAACTAACCCGATCTTGATGGATGAGATATCTCGTTATTAGGAGAAAATTGATTAGATCTTGATCTCGTAATCATCAAAAAATCTGCAATACCTTGATGACGAGACATCTCGTCATTAGCGAAATTGGTCAGATCTTGATGGACGAGATATCTCTTCAAAACCACATAGATGATTCAAATATATAATGAAGCCTGAATGTTTGTCAAAAACTTGATGTAATTGATAAATAGTTGCTGGTTCAATTCCTTTCAAAAACATAATCATCTCTACAATGTGTCGCGAATAACCCACTGTATCTCTCCAGTGCGACGTTAATTAACTACCTACCTATCTCTGTACAATATTGTCAAAATAAACTGAATACTGTGAGAAATGCAAATCAATTTTATGCACACTGAATGCCGTTAAAGGAATTGTGCTTATCCGTACAACATGCGTTAGAAAATAATCGTGTTTACATATAAGTTTATAATCACCTGTGCTTTCAAACGGACTACGATTTAAGCGTATTAGCTCTTTCAAAGAGCAAGTGTCTTTAATCTGTGATTCGAGTCATTTCGTGATCCGAACGTGTCGGATCAACGGTTCCTTTCCAAAACGTAATTATTCTGAACTGTATATTACGCTATCAAAATAATGCAAGTGAATGTACAATCTAAGGAATTTTAAAACGGATTAGTGGTGGCTAAAGAATTCTGCTATTTGTATTCATAGAAAATTCGAAAAGTGTGTTTAAAAAATGTTCTGTTCAGCAAGTCAAACTTATTTTCTATCATAATTATTGTCATATTAACCATAAATTTGTATTGTTGGCAACTGTAGCTTGAGAAAATCGATGGTAAATTTCAATGCAAACTGCTTGTTATCTTCTATACATATAAAGCAGAGTTGGCGTCTGTGTGTATGTTCTCTATACAAATCTACACCGATTGACCAATCCATACCAAATTTGGTACACTTATAGTTTGGAACCCTGCGAGTAACTCAAGCTACATATTAATCCCCGTTCTCTTTAACCTAGGTGTATAGAGGGGGCTAAATCAATTCGAAATTGCCATAGGAAAAACATTGAGCATAAAACGATTACGGTACGCAATTCAGTTTGTTTTACCAGTATTGATCGCAAATCAAATTTTTTAATAAAATTGTTTTACCAATATTGCTCAAAAAACAATTATTTGCGGAACGTTATATTGAAACAATTTAAAATTCTAATTATATTTGAACTGATTTTTTATTTCTTTCCACAATATAAATAATTTAGGAATATTTGAATGATGAAAAATGGATATTTAAAATACTTAATTTTACACAACTTGCATTTTGTAATGGAACACGAAAAATCAATACAAAAAACTCATTGATCATAAAAGCGTAATTTTGCAATTAGGTATCTGGCAACGCCAGAATTGTCTTATTTTCTAAATTAGATTTAGAATTCCGTGTTTGAGTATTTGAGTTAAGACATATGTTGCGGTCATATTTGAGCATTTCTAAGTTTTGTAAATTGGAGTTTTTTGTAAATAATTCATTTTTGTCTATCAATATTTTTTAAGCGTCTTTTTCGACTTTCTCTATTTCAGAATATTCTCATGACGTCGAAATTCGACACGCTTGCTCTGATCTTTCGTTTTTCAGAATTCGACATTTTTCAATGACCAGAATTTCGTTTCTGTTTGCATTTATGTGTTCCAGTATTTTGCATATTGTAAATATATTATTTAGGATTTAGATTTTAATGAATTAATTTTATTTTCTCCAAAATATCACTAGAAATGGGTAATTTCTAGGCGGTATATATATATTTCTACCAACCTTTCTCAAGTCTTTGGTTGAATACGTAATGGTTTGTAGAATTCTGTTTCATAAAAATAAATCAAATATACAAAATAAAATCTTTTTAAGTAATGTATATTTTAAAATGATCGGTAAAGTTAAAATAAAATTGTTTTGAAATGAGATAGGTTACGTTAAATTAAACCGGGCAGTCATGCATTGTTGTTCAAAGATACTTCTAAATCAATTTTTGAACTAGTCACCCTAGAAAAAAACTTATGTAGTTTGTCTTAGAGAATGAGTGCGATGAATATGAAATGGATTATATAGATGGATATATAAGGATGGACATATATTTGCGTCCGAAGTAAATTGTAGAAGCTATGCAAAAATTAGAACGATATTAAAAAATTATTTTCCGTGCACTTAAATGATGTTTGCATTTTTCCATGAAAGAGAAGTGATTAGTCTGATCACTTCTCTTCTGTATTTGAATTGATATCTCGCAATGAGAGAATTTTTCATTGTTATAGTTTTGTTTCTTGCCATTCGCTTTCAACACTCTTGATCAGCATTTCGGAGCTCTCCCAAGTGCTCATGCAGATCGAAGCTCAACTTTTTCAAGATTTCAATGAAACAAATTTACTTTGGGCTGGACTTAACCTAGAGACAGAAAAAATAAAAACTCAATTCTAAAAAACCTGGCAGTACGTATATTTATATTTATACAGTCCTTTTCTCAATCTACCAATTTATTAGGATTCCAAAATACCAAGGCTGGCCCATTTATCAAGTGCTATACTGTCAATACTGGAGATGGAGAACCTGGCTCCGAAGGGGCCTCCATGACCTCATCGACACTTTAAATAACAAAGATTTTTGTGCTACATGATTAGTGAAATATACGTATATTAAAATATTACTAAATAAATACATAATTTCCAGATACATTAACCCTCGTGATCTTCGCGTCTGAAACTGCCATGTAGTGTCCAGCCTCTGGTGCAAAACTTGTTCTAAACTGTCAGCTTTTTATTAAGGGACAATTTATTTTTTCTATTTGGAACTTCATTCCCTTGGAATAATAGGGCATTTCTGTCTGAGATACCTTGTTATTAGCATAATTCACCGATCTTGGAGATATCTAATCGAAACACTTGGAGAGTTAAATTATATGGACTAATAATGACCATATAATAACTAATACCACAGTGGTAATCCTTCTGGTTGTTGTCTTGACGAGGTATCTCATCATTAGAAAAATCGTCCAGATCTTCATGGACGAAATACCTAGCCATTAGAAGAAAACGTACCAGACCATGATGTCTTCATCATAAAAAGATCGCACTTTATTGTTGATATCTCGTCATTGGCAAAACTAACCAGATCTTGATGGATGAGATATCTGGTCATTAGAAGAAAATTGATCAGATCTTGATCCCTTCATCATAAGATCGGTAATATTTTTAAAACGAGATATCTCGTCATCAGAAAACTTGGTCATACCTTGATGGATGAAATACCTCGTCGAAACCATTTGGAAATTTAAAGTGTATTAATATCACATGAAAACTTAATTGTGTGTGTATGAAATTCACCAACAACGAAGCACACCCTTATTCTCAATTACATTCGAATTAGACCCAACAGAAATTTTTTTTTCGAAATAAAACCCTCTTCAAAAAATGGAAAGTTCTGTGGTAATAGAGCAACTAAACTTGTAATTAAATTCAATCCTAATTGTGTACTTCAACACTAATGTAATTTACTTAAATCCTAAAACAAACATGAGAGGGCAGCAACGAAAAGCCCCTACAATTTGCTCATTAATTTGCATAAATGTTAGTATTAAACTAATTGAGGCTTCGTCGAACGATAATTATTTTCTTTCGTTGGAGTTTATAGAAAATTAACAATTTGTCTACGAAGGGATTTAGTTTTCTTCCCAATTCATTAAATATTCCCCCCGTCTTGGAACCACTAGTGGCTAATTTAGAATGTTTTAATACGAAGTCTGAGTATCGCTTGCGTTTTATTAGCACTTATTTAATGAAGCCAATCCCCTAAAGTGTTTCTAGTGAAGCATTCCCCCCACTGGATTATAATAAAAATTTATTGCATTTTTTCGAATGTAAAATAAAGTTATAATAAAATGAAAGAAACGATGTTATTAAATCTTGTGATTTCAATTATATCCTTTGGCTTAGGTTTGAAGATAAAATCTGATAATGATAAAGTATTTTCTTCGGTGAGCTGTTTCATTTTCTGCAGAATTCGCACTTTTTCATAATTTTATCGGAGCAATTGAACTTTTGTAAATTATTTTTTTATTTTCTCATAAATTGAAAAACAATTCATGAACTATAATTGGATAAGGTTACTATTTTATTTTTCTTTTAAACCGCGATTTTTTTAAGTAGGCCTATATTTTTTTGTTCAAAATGGGACACTTATAAGGGATTTCAGTGAAAACAAACAAATCAGACGGAATACGGAGATTTTACTTCCTGCTACCCAAATGCTCTTTCATGATATATATCGGGTTTACTTAAAATGCATATCGCCGTTTTGTAAACGTTTGGCGGTTAATTTAACTGGCGTTGACCAATCAACTATCACATGAGATATCTTTTTAAACGTCTCAAAAAGCTCCTACTTTCAAAATTTTGGCAACTTTTCGAAAAGTTTGTCGACTTTGCTTTTGAAAATTGCCCCAAGTTCAACGAAAATTTTGTCCTTTTTTTCAACTAATAGCAGACTTAAAAAAATATTTTGAATTTTTCTTTAGGGAGAGAATCTCCAAGGGATGCCAATTTGAATTTTTGGCGCCAAACCATGGCAACCATGAAAGAAAAACATTGGAATCTGGCTGCTAGATTGTCATAAAAATTTTGTTAAGACTTCATAAGGTTTACGGAATTTATTTTACCCCAATGTAAAAGATAACTTGATGTTTACGAGGAATAAATTTTGCAAATGCAAAGCAGAAATTTTGAGTTATTAAATGCACACACAGGTGCTGCTCTTCGAAGCCTTTATTGTGAGGGTTTGAAACAAGAAAATTAAAAGTGTCACTATTTTTAGCTCAAAAGAGTTTAGGCGTAAAGAAATTTTTGCATATAAAAGACGACTGAATTTAAACAGGTTGCTTCAGTTCAACCTCCCTGCGACAAATTGCATGATTCGTATAATTTTTCATTGTACCAAGGGGACCACAAGTGGCCACACTAAGGACTTGAGACTCGGGGATGGCGTTAAGATCTTCAGATGTCCCTGTTCCACAAGCCTTGCAACCCCTGCCCACCTAAAAGACTGCATCGCTGTTTCCGTGGGCCAAGCTTGTCTTGGATCAGGAGAAAGTTGCCTTTCTTTTAGAGTGACATGCTCTTGTGGATCTGGTTTAGACTTATCCTGAACCTTGGGGATAAGAAACAACAGGGGTGAACTGCCAGGTGTCATAGTGCAATGGGGTTGGTTCCATCATATGAAGATAAGTTGTGATGAGACAGGTGGTAATATAATGAACCAGGTCTGTTTCCATGCCAGAGATGCAGAGATCACTGCAGTGAATATTCTTTCTTTCCAGTAAATATTTCAGGAACGGGCGGTGGTCCGTGTAATGGATTGTTAGCTCTGGGGTGAAAATGAGGCGTTTCAAACAGACCTTGGGAAAAAAAACCGAAGGTTCTCCGACTTTTGGTAGAGTTCAGCCATCTCCCTTGCCAGCCGTTGATGGAAGCTATTTTGAGGGACCTCTTCAGATGAGATGCCAGGAGAGGGAAGGGGTGTAACTGGATGGACACATTACAGGTGGCACTTCTAGAAAGATGATCTACTGCTTCGTTTCCTTCAAAACGCAATGACCTCGGACCCAAGAGGCGTGGATACACGTCGATCGAGTTGTCACTTCAATGATGGTTATTTTTATTAGAGTTTGGGCTTTTACAGAAATCTCTCTGTGGTAGATACTCAATTTAGGGAGCCATTGTACATGCAATAAAGTTGATGTGCGCGTTGGTGTGCAGAAGTTAATGGTTTTTCTAATGACGAGATATTTCTTCCATTAAGATCTGACCAGTTTGACCTATGAAGAAATACCTCGTCGAGACACCCAGTAGGGACAAGACTTGTTTGGTTTTGAAAGAAAACTAATTTTATTCGTAGCTAGCCGCAAATAATTTGAGTTTTCTCTTTTGAACTTATTCGTGTTAAAGCTATATATTTCAAATTCTAGGGGATGTATACATAAAAGAGGAAGAAAAGTGTGTTATCTTTGTAGAATTTCTCCTAATATTCATTGTATACTTGAAGCTACAAGAAAATTCAAACGAACTTCATTTTTGATGAAGTACAATGAATGAAAGATTCTTCAGTCTAAAATATCTCCATTTTTTTGTTCCTAAATTGTTTCCAAAGGGGAACTACTTTTATAAAGTAAGGTCAATTATCAATTTTATTGTTTTAATGGAAAATAGATGAAAGTTTTCAAAAAATTCAAACAAAAATATACGAAAATTGAAAAATAAGATGTTTAGAAAAGTCGCATAAAAAGCAATTTTCAGTTGACATTTTGCAGGTATAGTCGAAAAGTGTTATAAAAAAATGTTATCTCAGCTTAAAGTCTTTCTAAGAGCTCGTGTAATCCTATCTCATTTTCATGGGAGTAGCATTAAATAATTGATCCATAGGTCTTAACATTCTTTTTTGCCTAAAGCGTGGTTAGAGATTTAATCCAAGTCTTGAAAACTTTTTCCTTTTCTCTTCTATTTGAGATGAAAATTCATTTTCTGTGAAGACTTCTTTTTCCCAAAATGTTCTTTCTTGAACAAAAAAAGAACGTCAGCGTTTCAGGATTGCGTCTTCGTGTCTTATTTTCTTCGTTTTAAGTATTACGTGCATTTTAATAACTTTTTTATGAATTCCTGCTTGCACAAAACGCCCATCGGTTTGAATTAGGTCTGTAAATTGATATTTTGTATTTATAAATTTCAACTATTTAACTCTCTGAGCGTCACGAGACTTTTGAGTAGTATGTAGTATTGTGCTTTTAATCTTTATCACAATTAATGACTAAATAACCGCATGTATATATCGTCGGCTTAGAGCAGAAAGTCATTAACTGACGAAAAAACAAGTTTACAGCTATTTAAAGACTAACTATTAGTTTTCAAATAAAAATTCTAAGCATTTTGCTAGCGTTTTATTTATGTTTAGATTAAAATATGTCAATGTAATTCGGATAATCATGAAAACAAGCATTTAATGTCAAAAAACGCACTTTCGAAAAATGGCAGTTAATGAGTTTCTGCTCTAAGCCGACGATATAGTCGGCCAAAAGCATTAACTCATTAACCTTCCTGGTGGTTGTCTCGACGAGGTATCTCGTCTCATTAGCAAAACTGAACAGATCTTATAGGACGAGATATCTCGTCATTAATATAAAACTGACTAGATCTTGATTTCGTCATCATTAAAAAGTTGGCTGCATCTTTATGACGAGATATCTCGCCATTAGCAAAATTGATCAGATCTTGGTAGACTAATTACCTAGTCGAAACCACTTGGAGGGTTAAATGACAAAAATACAAATTTCACAGTACAACGGCTTAACGACTATTTTTAGAAAACAAAATATTAATCATAAGCTAGGATGTATTTGTTTTAAACAGATTAAAATATGAAATTGTGTTACCATCATGAAAAAATAAGCATTTAATGTCTTCAATACTCAGTTAATGAGTTTCTGCTCTAAGCCGACGCTATATTGGCTGAAATAATCCCAGGAAATTCTATAGGAAAAGCACATCAAAACTAGTTAAAAATCATGTAGCATACACTGCAGGGTATTGAACGTATATATGCGTGGTGCGTTTCTGAAATGGTTAAAAATGAAAAAAAAATTAGGTTTTATCTGTTTAAATATTTACATATTAGCAGACCAGTCTGAGCATAGCATCTTGCGGTAAAATTTATATTTTTGCTTATGTCTGTTAATGGTAATGCCATTACGCACATTTTACACCTACTTACCAATCAATGCATAAACACCGATATGCAAAATGAAATAAAATTGATCAAAATGTTAAACAGCTTTTCGTATTTTTTTCATGAGTATTTTTTCTTCAACTCCAACAGAATGCATGGTACAAATTGCATACATCAATCCTGTTATCACAATTAGCTTCTGAACGACCACTTCAACTGCATCCTACCCACTTGTTCAAAAGCGACTCGGTGTTTTTAACGTCAAAATCGACTTTCACGTCCTCTTTTTTATACTGATTTCTATCTGGTAATTTTACCAGTATTATCCCTATTATGAAGGAAGTCATGGACCTTGGGGTAAGATTCATTAACACTCCTGGTGATTGTGGTTGTTTCGACGAGGTATCTCGTCATTAACAAAACTGATCAGATTTTGTTGGATGGGATAAATCGTCATTTGAAGAAAACACGATCAGATTTTGTTGGATGAGATAAATCGTCATTTGAAGAAAACACGATCAGATCTTTATCTGGTCATCATAAAAAAATTGGAAATATCTTGATGACGAGATGTGTCGTCATTAACAAAATTTGTCCGATCTTGATGGACGAGATATCTCGTCAAAACCACTTGGAGGGGTGAAATAGAATGCAGTTTAAGAACTAGCAAAACACTAGAGATATCTACAATTCCATTTAAGGGGATACACTAACAAGAAAAGTTAATGAAATCGAAAATGACTTGATGTTGGTAGGTGGTAGGTAGTAAATTAAGGTCGAACTGGAGCAACGGTTTATTGGCGATGGTCCGACATCAATCCCTAAGAGAAAGAACCAAGGACAACTCCTCCTAATTTTGAACCATGGTCAGTCAACCCCTGATCCGGCACCCCAATCTCCCAACTTCTACACTGCGACAACGTGAGGACATTTGAAGCCACGACAAATTTAACGTGCACCAGCCCCCCGTGCACACGACGGTCTTTAGATGAACCGAGTTTCGAACTCGCAACCCTCAGGTTGCTAAATCGTTGCTCTTCCAAATGGGCTTCCCCGTCCCATTTGATGTTGGTATGAGAGATGGTACATTATTTTTCACATATAAAACAAACTTAAGGTAATATGGATTCGGTTTGAAGAGAATAAATCTCGTAACGCTATAACAAAAGAGGGTTGTATTTTGCTTATTTACAAACCTCTCACATTAACCAAACAAACATAAAATGAATTACATGGTGACGGTTACATGGTTATTGTTATGAAAAGCGACTCGGTAGATAGATAGCAAGGCATTTGAATTAATGTTGCACTGGAGCAACGCAACGAGCTTTTGAAAAGCGACTTGGTGTTTTTAACTTCTAAGTCCGCTTTTACGTCCTATTTTCTGCGCTGATTTCTATCTGGTAATTTTATTAATAGTATCCCTGTTATACACGAAGCAGTCATGGGCCTTGTGGTCAGTTCCATCAAAATAGAATTCATTTCAAGTAGGAGCAAACACTAGGGGGTGGGTCTACGATTCCATTTAAATGGATGTACAAACAAGAAAAAGTTAATGAAATGGAAAATGACTTGATGTTGTTATTAGAGATGGTATATCACAAAAAAAAATAATAAAAAATTTCGGATTCGGTTTGAAGGGAAAGTCTCATAAGGTTATAACAAAAGAGGGTTGTATTTTTCTTATTTACAAACCTCTTACATTAAGAGAATGAACATGGCGACGGTAATGCTGCGGTTATTGTTATGAAATACACTTCAAGCGTAATCATTCATTTGCATAAACGCTGTTACTTCCCATCAACAATTTGAAAGCGCTGGTGATATGCATACAAAAACAATTACCCCGATCAATCCCACAGCGAACGCTCTTAATTAGCTTCGAAAGACCACAAGTGTCTTCTTCAGCACTCAACAACTCAACTCATAAATTTTTACCAGGAAGGAAAATATTCTTAAGCCTGCGATCGCGATTTTACGAGCACCCTCAAGAACAGGGCCTTCTACATCCCCAGCCTTCAAAGGAAAGGAAGGCCTGATTATAAATTAAGTCCATTACCGGAAAGTTATTTGCTTTTAAAAGTCCTCTCAGAAGGGAAGGGAGACAGGCGAAATGTTGTAATTAAGGCACCGGAAAGCAATTAGTTGTTCGCTGGGACTTGATAAAACATACAAATTTATTACCGGATGATGTGGGGTAGGGCAAGCTGCCTGGAATGTGGGAATTCGAATGCCGCAGCTGAAGTTCGACAGGTGGTTTGTTCTGAATGCTGGACGAGTTGCCGATAGCGGAATTGAAAGCTCCCTTGTTTAAAGCCTTAATGTGAGATTTATGCTAGTGAATATTCGAGATTTTTCTATCATGGCGCAACAACCTGGTATTGGAGATTACGTTGTATGTCATGGTTTTGGTAAAAGCCTAAAAATTTCAGAGACGAGTAATTTCAGAAAGTTCTAATCACGTTTTAAATTACTAGGAAGTTTAATAAGTATGTAGATGGAAGTGAAGATAAAAAGTGTTATAAGATTAAATGTAAGATTACTCAAGCGAACATTAAGGATTTCTGCTGGTGGTTGGTTCGAGGTATCTCGTCATTATGAAAACTGTCCAGATTTTGATGGACGAGATATCTTGTCCATTAAGATCTCGTCGTCATTACAAGAAACATGACCAGATCTTGATCTCTGATCACCAAACAATTGGCAATATCTTGATGGCGCGATATCTCGTCATTATGAAAACTGTCCAGATTTTGATGGACGAGATATCTTGTCCATTAAGATCTCGTCGTCATTACAAGAAACATGACCAGATCTTGATCTCTGATCACCAAACAATTGGCAATATCTTGATGGCGCGATATCTCGTCATTATGAAAACTGTCCAGATTTTGATGGACGAGATATCTTGTCCATTAAGATCTCGTCGTCATTACAAGAAACATGACCAGATCTTTATCTCTGATCACCAAACAATTGGCAATATCTTGATGGTGCGATATCTCGTCATTATGAAAACTGTCCAGATTTTGATGGACGAGATATCTTGTCCAATAAGATCTCGTCGTCACTAGAAGAAACATGGCCAGATCTTGATCTCTGATCACTAAACAATTGGCAATATCTTGATGGCGCGATATCTCGTCATTATGAAAACTGTCCAGATTTTGATGGACGAGATATCTTGTCCAATAAGATCTCGTCGTCACTAGAAGAAACATGGCCAGATCTTGATCTCTGATCACCAAACAATTGGCAATATCTTGATGGCGCGATATCTCGTCATTATGAAAACTGTCCAGATTTTGATGGACGAGATATCTTGTCCATTAAGATCTCGTAGTCATTAGAAGAAACATGACCAGATCTTGATATCTGATCACCAAACAATTGGCAATATCTTGATGGCGCGATATCTCGTCATTATGAAAACTGTCCAGATTTTGATGGACGAGATATCTTGTCCATTAAGATCTCGTAGTCATTAGAAGAAACATGACCAGATCTTGATATCTGATCACCAAACAATTGGCAATATCTTGATGGCGCGATATCTCGTCATTATGAAAACTGTCCAGATTTTGATGGACGAGATATCTTGTCCATTAAGATCTCGTCATTAGAAGAAACATGACCAGATCTTGATCTCTGATCACCAAACAATTGGCAATATATTGATGGCGCGATATCTCGTCATTATGAAAACTGATCAGATCTTGATGGACGAGATGCCTCGTCGAAACCACTTAGAGGGTTAACGTAGAATAGAATGCTATTGAAAATGACCTACGTCCTCTTTTGGTAAGCATCGATCTTCTAATGAGACAGACGGAGCATGTGCACGCAGCTTTCTTATTTCTCGGTTTGAAGATCTGTCACGTGGTTGTGGAAAAAAGCATTAGTCCTAGATTATTGATTGGTTACAGTGATTATCCACCGTGATCAAAAACACTCGTCTGCGTTACAATAGCCAATCGGCTAAGCCTATTCTTAAGCCCAAGTGATTTTCCCTTCTGAGATCTTACGACAGCTACTCCTCCATACATGCTGTGTCTGTTTCATCAGAAGGTCGATGTTGGGGAAGTGCTTAGTTAGGACCATTTAGAAAAACATTAATCAAATTAATATGTGGACGAAGTTATGTGTTTCACTTTTCTCACTTGAACATAATAATATCATAAAAGTCCATTAGCCCAGAGTCTCGAGACTAACTAGCCAGGCACGTGTTATATCTTAAAATACGACAATACTCGAAGCCACTATCTTGTTATATCGTGCAAGTGATCAACGAGATTTGATGCAAAGGATTTGAAAACAAGAGATTCAACTGATTTTCTGAAGTCGATTGGAAGAGTAACGGATTAGCAATTGGTAACGGATTAGCAATGGGCCTAAAATATCCTCACGTTGGTGTAGTGTGGAAGTTTGGAGAGTAGGGTGTCAGCTCAGGTGCTATTCTCGTCATCTGACCGTAGTTCAAAATTACGTGGTGTTGTCCTCGGATCTTTCCCTTCGGGATCGTCGCAATAGCCCGTTGTGTTGCTCCAGTCAATTGATTACTATTACCTTGAATTTCCTGAATGAAGTGTCGGGACGACTCGCAACCCTATTGTCTTCGGATCTTTCCCTTTAGATTGATTATGGACTATCGCCAATAGCCCGTTGTGTTGCACCAATGTGATGCAAATTCAACTACGTATCTAGCTACCATATTGATATATAATTGTTGATTAATCACTAAAGCATGGATTATACCTACATTTAAAAGTAACCTCGACACGTATCATGCAAGAGCACTTTAGAAGCCTAAATAAATATTCGCATTCCGTCTGGTTTATTTGGGACCACCGTGTCTTAATGGGTTTTTCAAGTGCCCTAGCAGCCTGCGAGTTGTAGTTGGCCCAGGTTCGATTCCTCCCTGGGTGTATCTCTCTCCATTCTGTCAGTAAAACTTCCATTGTGTGCATATACATTACCGATGTCGTCTGTCTTATGCTTCACACAGCTTAACCAAAAATTTCTATTGCGACATAAAACCTACTCACCTAACCCCAAGAGTCTGGTTTATTTGTTTACACTTAAAATCCTTCATACGAAAAGGAAACATGCTAATGCAAACAAAAATCAGTGTACATTATTTTTACCTACGTTAATGTTTTTTCTTCTAGATGTCTAACACATATACAACTATTTCCGACGCTTAAAATGCTAATTTATCCACTTACAGTGCAACAGTGTATCATGATTTTGGCACAAGTTTAAAAAGTTATTTATTCACAAGTTATTTTTATGTCAGACCACCTCAGACAGACAACTTTTCACAACAGGTTCCATATATCAATCGACTCATACATTAGACCACAAAGTGCACGTTATTGAATTTACTTCCACTCAAATATCAATCACTGTAACTAACTGAGTCACCAATTCCATTATCAAATTAGAATTTTTTTTAATTTCCCTGCCTGCTCAAAATAAATATTTCAAATATGTTCCTTCAGCTCGTTTCCCAAAAGCGCATGACAGAAAAAGTGTATCACTTTTAACTTATTTATTTTGGCAACCGGTAACGCGTCGTCTGAATGAAGAATAATAGCTCGGCCGTCAGCGTCTGTATATTAATAGCTTGATTCTTCCTGTAGGTGGAGTAATTTGTTATCGCTATGGCAATTACGATATCCGTTGGTTGATGGATGCGTTAGGTTGATAAGATCAACTTGGCTATTACGGCACGTCTGGCTGTAAATTCCCTTGCTTGAGTGGATGCGCCGAGAATCGAGTAATAAGAAATATTCCTTAAGGAATAGATTTAGAGCGAATAGATCAGTAATTCCCGAAAGTGGTTTATCGAATTTTGAGCGTTTGATGGTCTAAAAATGGTGTTGAGGCAGACTTCATGGTGTCTGGTTTTTAGGCTTGTAGACTTTAAATTACACACTGCTCATTGAGGAAAAATAATTTTGATGTGGATACTTCCAAACTGAATTAATACACCTAGTATACCCAACGACTGGGAATTTATTCTTTGATAAAATAGGCAGTTGAAATGGAAGCTTCTTATCATTTAATATTAAAACACTGCCTGAAATCGTTTCTATTTTCAGTTTAGTAATAAAATATTTCACCATTCCAATGCTTTGAATGGAACAATGGCTTTTTAAACCTACATATCTACCTTCTAAATAACCCTCCTGGCGGTTGTTTCGAAAGGATATCTCGTCATTAGCAAAAGTGACCGTATCTTTATGGACGAGATATTTCGTCATTTGAAGAAAATTGACCAGATCTTGCACTCGCCATCATGAAGAAATCGGCAATATGACGAGATATCCCATTAGCAAAATTGGTCAAATCTTAATGGACGAGATATCTCGTTGAAACCACTTTGAGGGTTAAATAGGCGGAGCATGTGGTCGGAGCTGCTGTCAAAGACCTCAGAAGTGTAGGTTATTTGGCTTGTGAATCGACTTGGACCCATTGGCTATCAAAGCGCAAATGAGTGTTTTTCATCGCGCTATCAATTGGTCCTACATTAGGATTCGGGCTTTATTTCAATACCACGAGAACTCCTGAAATTTTCAAACCGAGTGATTAGGAGAAATAGCATTAAGCTGCTTGCACATGCTCCGTTTATTTCATTAGAAGGTCGATGACGGTACACATCAACTTTCTAATGAAATAGACGGAGCATGTGCGCACAGCTTCATGCTATTTTTTCCAGTCCCTCGGTTTGAAGATGTGTCACGTGGTTGTGGGAAAAAGCACCAATTCTAATGTAGGACAAAGTACTGATTAATTAACCCTCAACTTTTTTGATAAATTACCGTTACCGTCTGGCAAGTTGGGTTCTGAGCGGGATCATCGTGCAGGAACGGGCCTGAATGCAGCTTCTGTGACGTCACGAAATGGGGGCCATTGGAGAGAAGAATTAGCAAGCGAAGAGTCTGTGATCAGACGGAAATCAAATAGTAAAATCTCGATATAAGCATATCCATCAATCCATTTTTTCTAAGATTTGAAACCACACAGCTTAATCTTTTTTTGTTAATTTCGGATTAATTTACACATTTAAAAATATTCGTTCCTTTGTATTTCCGGGATTAACATAAAGTGTTTGGAGCAATTTTCGTTAAGAGGTCCCAGTACCATATAATTCGTTAAAATGTTGAATATTTGTCTTACATCAGAGTTTTGACCTTTAGAAAGAAGTGAGCTCAATTTTGGAACGAATAGATGCTGTTTTAAAGAAGTCATCCAGTAATTATAGAGCAATTTAAAAGACTTCAATGGCCATGCTTATATGACAACTTGTGGGAATATTTTTCCTTTCTTGTAAAATTTAAATTGAAGTAAATGTAGCCAAAAATATTTTCGATCCCTTTCCTATTTAATAGTATTCATTGTCTTGATTTATGCATACTTATTTTTAGGATAAATTACACAATTAAGCAAATAAATATTTGGATAACTTGACAGCTTAAAAAATTGCAAAAAATTGTAGTTATATTTATATAAAGAATGAAACAAATCCATTCTTATATGATTTGTAAGTAATCTTTTACAGTAGTTAAAACTTGCATTTCTGTTTCTTTACTTTTTATTGATAATTATCGATTTGACTTTCAGTTATTAAAACCTAGGGACTTTCTCTGTAAATCAAATAGTGCTTTGAAATTTCTTTCAGACTAAAGATATTTAACAAAATTGTCTTTTTCTGAGGCGAATGAAATTCAAGAATTAAATTTTAAGGAATTTTCAGTATATAAAGGTGCTAGCCTGTCACAAAATATAATTCTTTTACCTATGAAAATATTTTAACTAAAGAAAATATACCTACAAATTCTATTTTTACTTTATATACAACTTTTAAATTTTCTTTATCAACTATTAACATCTCCTTTTATTTAATTTCCTCTTTAATGTACGTAAAGTAACATTTTAATATAACGGTTTTTACGATAAGAAATCAATATATTTATTATTGTGTATATGATTTATCAATCGCTAATGCATGTGAATAGTTGAAATTAATCCAAAATTTGTAAAAAGTCAAATTACACACAATTTCCAGTAAAACATTCTAAAGGTGAAGAAAAAAGAATCTTTATCGAAATTTAAAAAGTAGCAGGAATTTTAAATAGCTCAAAACCAATTTTTTAAAGTTAAATTTTAAGCTGATAACAATCTTTTTAAATAATGGTTATACATATTGGTGGTGATAATGTAATACAGTAATTTAAATTATAAGCAAAAACGTTGGGAGATTATCATAACAGGTTATATGCAGAATACCACTGGAACCACTAACATTATTACAGCTGTAAATGATTTCCTCAAACAGATCTGGTATGTCAGTTAAAGTTTCTACAGCTGAATCCCTAAAATCAGTCTTTTATTTGGAAGGTACCACTGCTTTTTGATTGTAGCTTTATCAGACTTAAAATTTTCAGTTTACGTTCTGATTCTAGCACTTGGCGTATGAAAACATGGTAATTGACCCAATCATTTGATAATATTGTCCGGAGCAAGCCTCTAAGCTATCAGTCTGGTCTTACAAACAGACTACTTAAATGGTAGTATGAAATATATTAAAGTAAGTAAAGCTTACTTTTTAACCCGCGAGAAATAATCGAGAACCAAAAAATTCGAACCGTTAATAAATAAACGTACAATTGCGAGACAACTGTCAGTGAAATTGAACTAGATGAGAACAGACTCCAGCTGTAGTACAGACCAGGGATTATATAAGGAGATAAACATGTACTTAAAGTAATGGGGGGGGGGCAGGTTTGGATAATCAAAGGGATAATTACAACATATGAGTGTGTATAAATTATTTGAGGTTCCAAGTATGTGTATTTCGGTGCTGATAAAGCTCGACTTAGTTCAAGCTAAACTAAATCAATGACTATAATGGTTTATACTTGATCTTTCCCTTTGGTATTGATCCCGGATCGTCACCAATAGCCCGTTGTGTTGCTCTAGTGTGACGTTAATTAAAATACCTACCTACCTACCGAAGGTTATCTTTCTCTCGCCAGAGCCACAATACTCTTGCTCTTCCTATAGAACATTGCTAAAAACCTTTGTATTTATATAGTCCGGCTCCCTCGAGTGACAGTCGTCACGTGGTTTTGAACGAGTCGATAAGTTAAATTAGGACACTGGTGGTATAGTAAACAAAGCGCTTACACAGTTGGCTTCGGATCTTTCCCTTTGGGGTTGATCCCAGACCGTCCCCAATAGCCCGGTGTTTTGCTCCAGTGTGACATTAATTAAAATACCCACCTACACAGTTGGCGCGGATTCTGGTGTTCTAAGTTTTTCGGTCGCTACCGAAAACGACAGTGGTGATAACGAGTTGATGGGGAAACTTCTATGGCGATCGCCAGTCATGCCTTTACGTATGGCAGCCCGTTCTAACGCACTTTCACACCTTTTCAAAAATCTACTGACCAAAGGTCAATGTCATCTCGTGAAGTCGCACTATAGTGAAATATGGATGAGAGGTGTCATTGTAAAGAAACTAACAAGACAGAAGACGGAGATTTATTTCCTATTTTCGAATGCTGTAGCATGATACATATCGGGGTTACTTTAAAGTGTAGTTTATCACCATCTTGGCAACGTTTGGCGTTTAATATAATTGACATTGACATTACTATCATGTATCACACGTCGGAATTCATTCTTTCGAATTTATATTTGCGACGTACTGAAACTATTCGAAAAACAAGCCAAGTGAAGTTACGTACTGAATATGTATATGAATCACTTTCCACTCAAAACTCTACCGCCAACTACATTTAGCTAGGAAGATGGTTGGTTGATTTGAGTTTTATGGCGCAAGATCCAGAAAAGGATAAGCTGCGTGAAGCACAAGACAATAAATTGAGAAAATAGAATATAATCAGGCCAACATTTATAGGAGGAATGCAAGGGATAAAAACAAATGAGTTGCATAAAATTTAAATATAAAGGTAAAACTTTAATTGAGAATGATGTAAAACCTTATTTAAAAAAATGAATACTAAGATGGGGTGTCCCCGTCTTAGATAAAACTTTATGAAATTCAATTTAGAATCTCATCAATTACAGATGTGTTAAAAATCTTAAATGATGGAGGAAGGTAAAAAGGGATGAATGAGGTGGGTGTCCCAACAAATCTGATAAAATTGGTGATGAGGTATTAAAATATCGACGATAAAGATGTTTAAAATGTGAACAAGAAGTTAAAATATGGCATATGTTTAATGGTTATTGGCAATGATGGCACGATGGAGCGGTTTCGTTCATAATCGAATGTCTATGCGAGAACCTGGAATGGACAATGCGAAGACGTGTAATAAGAACATCAAATCGTCTAGATAGTAGTGACGGCAGGAGTGAAATGGATGAAAATACTATATTAGACAATTTATTACTTGTCTGTTCACTCGAGTCTGCGCCATTTATTCCACACGATGTCCCGAATAAAATGACTAATATCATCATATGGAACTCGAATATTTTTAAAGTTCGTGCAATTTTTTGCTCCGACATCAGCCAATTCATTGACAATAAATCCAACGTATCCTGGTATCCAACAATATGAGATAGGGAAACCACGTTGGATGAGCTTGTTATTAAGTTTAAAACTTTCGTACGCCAAAGGGTGTTTTAAAAAATTGGACATCAAGCACTCCAAAACACTTTTAGAATCTGTGTAAAGAATAAAATTGCCAATCCCAAGGTGTGAAATATATCTCAAAAGCTTTGTATAAAACTAAAAATTCAGATGTAAAAACAGAAATGATTGATGGTAATAAAAAACTAAAAATGCATTGGCCGCAAAGGCGCGGCCAACAGGATTGGGCGATTTTGATCCATCAGTGTATGTGGCTGTGTGATCTTTAAAATTATGACGTTGAGAAATAAAAAGTTGGCTATAAATAATAGGATTGGTACTTAATCTTTCGTAGCCAGAAAAAAATAGAATAAAAGTAAAATTTAGAGGTCGCCAGGGCGAAATAGGAAAGAGTTGTCGTTCGGCCACTTCTATAGAATAAAGAGGTGTGCTACCTATGACATTCCTCATGCATAACCTGAAAAATGGTATACAAGAAGCTCGATTTCTGAACAGCCGATTGTATGAATTGTCCAAGAGTGAATTTTGCAGTGGATGATTTGGGTGACTCAAGAGACGGTAATATAGTCGTACCGACAACAAAAGACGTGTCGAAGTCAAAAGAGGTTCAAAATCATAGTCACTATTTTCCTCATAACAATACCACATATCTCATTGAGAGCCGCGGTAGCCCGGTTGGCATAGTATCGGAATAGCAACAGGAGGGTTGCTAATTCGAATCCAACCAAAGGCCGTCGTGTACAAAGGGGTCTGGTGCACGTTATATTTGTCGTGGCCCCAAATGTCCTCACGTTGGCATGGTGTGGAAGTTTGGAGAGTGGGGTGCCAGCTCAGGTGTGACCTCGTCATCTGACCGTGGTTCAAAATTACGCGGAGTTGTCCTAGGATCCCTTCGGGGGTTGATCCCGGACAGTCACCAATAGCCCGTTGTGTTGCTCCAGTACGACGTTAGTTAAAATACCTACCATGCCTCGTTTGTGCAACCACGAGGAGGGTTAACCAGTCAGTTAATGAGTGTACATTATAATTCATGTTTTCTCCCAATATCACGTGATTTATCTTCAAACCGAGTGATCGAGAGAAATATATATATCTGCGAGCACATGTTATGTCTATTTCATGAGAAGGCCGATGTGGAATACGTATAATAGGCACTTTCTACCTCGAAAACACCACTGCCATCTATATTCAGCTTGATAGAAAAAGCTGTTCAAAATAGATTATGTGGATTCAAAATAGTTGTAGATTCAGAAACAGAAATATGATTTCAAAAATGACTCATCTTCTCTCTTTTAGGTGCAAAGGGGAGCTGGTTTTGAATTCGTGCTGACCGAAAACGAGACCGACTTGTTCTATGGCATGTCTTGCAGAACAGAGCGGGGTTTCTACTTGACCCTGGAGGAGTACAGGCAAGACACCTGTGCCAGGTGTTACTACTACCTGCCTCCCTTTGCTTTCCAGGATGAATCCATGAGGTTCAGGTAGGTAGAAAAGTTTATCTCATGTCTCATTAATATTCTTATTAATTCTGATCTTTGCCTTGATGAAATCTTAGAGATGATATATAAGTTATTCTTCTAAACCAAACCGCAAATTGCGACTACATGTCACATGGACATCCCACATGGGCATAGTCAATGGTCTATGAAACGGAGATCGGATTAGAGCCCCGAAACAGTGAAAGGCTCTTTTTAAAATATCGCTTCCAAATGAGATGCTGTAAATGCTTAAAATACTTTTTGAAATCTTCAAATAAAATAATTGTTAATTTATTATCTTTTTGATGATTTTACATTCATTGTCTAATATAATAATAAAATGACTAGCTATTCATCATCAAAATGAACTAATTAATATTAATTTCGTATAATAGTCTAATGAGCTATATAATATTCATTACATAGATAATAATATAATAACTAATGTTCATTCTAAAATATGACGTTCATTACATGATATAATACGTGATATAATGAACTAACATTCATTTCATAATATAATACTCGATTAAATTAATATTCATTACATAATATAATGGCCGATTAGTTTAGTTCTTATTAGATAATATAAAACTATTAGAAAATAGTATTCATTGCGTAGTCATTTTATTAGACTTTCATAATTCGCAGTGAACATAATTTATTAAACTTTAAAATATTCATTGCGTAGTTTTAAAGTAATAAATTATGTTCATTGCGAAATATGAAAACAATGATTATGGACATAGTTATCAATGACTGGCAACGAATGAATACAACGATTATGGACACTGAGATACGATATGTACTTGCGCAAATATGGGACGAACGGAAATTGAATCAATGCAGGAAAACAATGATTATGGATATTTTTGTCTGATTGAAAACATTGTGAATGAACAATGAATCAAAATTATTATAGACACTTAGATACAATATGTAGTTATGATATATGTGAGGAATGGAAATTGAATCAATGCAGGAAAACAATGATTATAGATATCTTTGACAAAATGGATGAAAGCTTTGTTGACAATGAACAGAGTAGAGTGGTTATTATTGACAATGAATGAAAGAAATGATTTTGGGCGCTGATTAATAACCATTTCCTAGCAAATATACGTATCGCATCTCTCTCTCTCTCTCTCTCTCTCTCTCTCTATGGTACAAAAGTAAAAATAAAATTTTCCACAAAATAGGTTTGGATATCTTTGTAATTTCGTTAAACCTAATCTGTTTTGCATTTAATTCAGCAAAATGAAAAATAGACCGAGATGTACCCGACTTTGTATACTTCCTCTAACACTAATATTTTTAAAATTCCTGGTCTGGTAATCAAAATAAAATAAAAAGATCTTTTCATAAACGTGATCCGATCTTTGCTTTGCATAAAAAACTTTTTTCCTTTTGGGCCCTTTCCGAAATAAAATTTTGGATACGTTGCTACGCATAGCTATTGGATTTCGGCTTAGAAAACAGGTAATTATGACCACTTATGTACATATCAACGTGTCATTCCGTTTGTCAGAAACAAGATATATCACATGTAAAATAACAATTCTCGATTAGATCACTTTGCTTTCTTAATATGTTTGGTACAAGAATGATTTTTAAATGTCATAAATACATGTTATGGTAAATTGGAAGTAAATTTTTCGTAGAGAAGTCGCGTGACTACTAGTCGACATGTTGGTCACTGTCTACTAATATTTCATGTCTAATATCTCTGTTTGCGGTGGCTTCTCTACGAAATTTGAGTGATTTCGATGAGATATCTCGTCAATAAAGTTTTGACCAATTTTACTAATGGCGAGTTATTTCGTCATCAGGATTGTGACGATTTTTTTTATGATGAAGACATCAAGATCTGGTCAGATTTCTTCCTAAGGACGAGATATCTCGTCCATCAAAATCTGGGACGGATCAAGATCTAAAGACGAGATACCTCTTAGAGACAACTACCTGGAGGGATAAAGTATCAGGTTGCTCGTCTGTGGAGATTTGGAAAGCTGTGTCATTTGTGGCAAGAAATGCAAGTTTCTATCCGTCTATAAAAATTGTTGCTTTCCCAATCACAGGAAAGAATTTCTTCATACAAGAATACGAAGAAATATACAAGAATGAACAGAAAATGGCTTTCCGTAAGGTTTGTAGAATGCATGCTTTATTGCGTCCTGATGAACAAAAATATGAGTACACGTAGAAAAGTTTTGAGCACAAACACCATTTTTCTATTCCTTTAACCCCCTTGGTCCATGAGGTATCTTGTCATTAGCAAGACTGACCAGATTTTCATGAACGAGATATCTCATCATTATGAAAATTGACCAGATTTTGATCTCGTCATCATAAAAAGTATCTTGATGACGAGACATTAGCAAACTTGGTCAGATCTTGATGGACGAGGTATCCCGACGAAACAACTTGGAGGGTTAAACCGGTATTGATTTGCAAGATCTGAATATGGGCTGTTACTGAAATTCCATTCATTATTTTCAGCTACGATGAGTCCACAGGTCGTTTGAGCGACCCAGTGAGCAACAGGTCGTACGAGGCAGACCCAGAGGACCCGTCTCACCCTGCGTACAGCACCTTCCAGTCGGACCTGTTCGCCCGTAAGTGGATAGCCTGCTGTAGGGCCGCCCTCGATTGCTGCAGCCAGATGCTGTCAGAGTCTCTGCTTGACGACAATGGTACGTGCAACAGGCTGTTTTATGTGCCCTTCTCTATTATGAACCCAGATAAATGTATGGATATGTCGTTGGCTTGAACCAGACACTCATCAACTGGCAAAAATTTCTAAAAATTATATTAAATATTATAAAGGCTAGTAGTTTTAAGGTATAGCTGTATCATACGCCTCGTTTGGTGGCAACACTCGGCGCATTTTGCGCACACTTTTTATGTCGCCAAAGAAGGAATTCTTAGTAAAAATCGTTTTTTTAAACGGAAAATAACAAGTTTTAGCGGAAAGCAAATAATGGGGAAAAATACAAAACTTTGAGAAAGCATCGGAAGATAATTAACAGAAATAGTTGGAAAATAGCGGTTAAAATGTCTTTTTATTTTTTAAACTGTTTGGTGAGTTGCCTTCCCCTGCTATAACTCGCTACTAAAAATGCGCCAAGAGCGTTGCCATTAAACGAGGCTAATACAGCTGCACCGTTTTTAGGTAAAATAACCTAAAAATTACAAGCCTTTATGATAGTTATATGGGAATCACAGAAAAGGGTCATTTTCGACCCGACCCTCTTCGATTTTTTTAAACTTAACTCATTTGTTTCCCAGTCACACAAGGAATTCTGGAAATTTTTAACTTCCTACTTGCAATAGTTTTTTACTTATGCTGATTTTAAGTTCGCAAAAATTAGGCAATTTTTCATGATTTTAGACACACTAAATCTCCTGTATGTCTCTACCTAGTTGTCCAATCGGACTTAATGACAGCCGTAGAAAAGTGTACAACCTTTCTAACGATGTATCAGATCGTTTAAATAGATTATAACTGTATTTCTCATCATTGTGAAAATAAGTATTTAGTGACAAAAAGTAACCGACAAATCTTTTTTGTACTGCAAAGCTGCTTAAAGATTAACCCTCCTGGTGGTTACCTGACGAGGTATATCTTCATTAGTAAAATTGACCAGATCTTGATGGACGATATATCTCGTTATTAGAAAAAAACTGACCCGATCTTGATCTCGGCATCATCAAAAATCGACAAAATCTTAAAACGAGGTATCTCGTTATTAGCAAAATTGGTCAGATCTTGAGTGACGAAATATCTCGTTGAAATCTGGGAGGGTTAACTATTAGTTTTTAAAACAAAAAATAAAAATTACAAGAGTTTTGATTGTGTTATACCTTTTAAACAGATTACTGTATTTCTCATTATCATGAAAATAAACATTTACGGTCTCGGAAAAAATCTGAGTTCGTTTATGAGAACAGAAACTCATTGATATCAATATATAAGCTTGAAAAGAGAATGCAACATCAGTCTACCTGAAAAGTATTTCATGGTTGAGAATCGTAGCATTGCTTCACACCAAACCCTTAACTCTGTACACGTTTTTGACAATATATCTCATCCATTAAGAACTGACCAATTTTGTTGATGACAAGATATCTCGTAATCAAGATATTGCAGATTTTTGATGATGAAGAGATAAAGATCTGGTCAGTTTTCTTATGACGAAATACCTCGTCTTGAAAACCTCCAGGAGGGTTAAGTTGAGAAAGGCACCACTTATTAAATCAAATTTAAAACGATTAACATTTACTCATAAGAAAAATAGAGTGGGTTGTGTTCGGACACAGCAGCAATCATTATAGGCTTGAGTACGCCTTTGTGTAATTAGAATACGCCTTTGTGTAAATGAATTTAGTCTTGTCGATTGTAAGTGAAGTATAATTTTATTTATCAAAGGCCGATGATAGGAGAAGTAAGATACATGTGGAATAGTATTTACATCGATGTTTCATGCTAAAGTTAAATCTATACAAGTTTTGCCCCAGAATAGTGGACGATATAAAAATGTACTTTAAGTCGAACTCACGTTGTATGTAGTCCATTAGCGATTTGTTTTGAGTAATATTAACATTGAAATCAACGGTAAGCATAATGGGTACATTGGTAACTGTAATTCTATTGGTATTTATTACTTGACGAACTATATCATAGTTTTCTTCATAACTCAGTGTCGTATTCACATAAATGGCGATTTTGGCGAGATTATTTTTCACTCACGGAATCCAGTGGTGGCAAACCATTGGGCTTTGAAGGATAAGCAAATCCGTTTGACTAGGATAAATCCGATATCTTATTCCAATTTAAGGTGTATGTATGCACTAGAATCAGGAAAATTGACTAAAATATCGATCTATTTTTTAATAATTCAAAATATTGTCCAACCCCTTAGCTTTCAAACGATACCAAGATCTTGTAAATATTCGAAATAGTTTTCCAGTTACAAGGATTTTTGTTAGGTACTGTCACCATGTACAAATATGTTTCCAAAACTTTAAACTTGATTTCTGAATAACTGTTTTTGCAATAGGATGTTTCTTTCGAACAGTGATAACTCAACAATGAATTGATCTGTTATAATTACTTTTGTGTCATTATAATCTATGTAATACAGTAGATGTTTTGACCCTCAGTCGGAGTTATTGGTTAAGAAATGAATTTTTAGTTGATTTTTAAATGTTGAAATTCCTGAAAAAATCCTGATTTTTTAGACTTTCTTCGTGAAAAAAATTGTAAAAAAGAGCGTATTTCCTCTAGTAACTTGATGGAAGGTCAAAACATGAAGAATAATATTAGAAACAGTTTCCAACAGGAATTGTCTTTCTGAACACATCAGAATTTGAGATATCACTGTTCAAAAAACGTGCTAATTAGCTAATTATACGAGATATCTAAATTAGATAATTAATAAGTAGTTTAATCAGAATTTTTCACGCTAAAATGAGTTTAAGCACAAATCAATGACCTATTGTGAAAAAACTGGATTTTTAAAATCAAAATTTATAAAAAAATGTTCTAGTGTATACATACACCTTAATGATTGGCGACAAGTTTTACTCAATTGAAACGATGTGATATCTTCATTTGAAAATTCTTCTTTTCACAAAGTGAAATGTTTTAAACTAACTAGCTTCAAATCTCCCATAAGTCATAAGCGATAGCAAACACTACAAACGTAACCAAACCCATTCTGGACAAACGCCGATTCGTAATGGACATCCACCCTCTACCAACTGTTTACAAACTGTTCAGAACTAGGACAGTAATATTGACATTTCTTCGCATTTCATCGTTTAATATTTCGAAGTTATCACGCTCCAAGTCAACATCCAGCTGTTCGCACCAGCACACTCGAAGTACTCGCGCCGGCGTCGACGCGCTCGGCTTTCTTACGCTCTCAATACAATTTGCATCGTTCCGCATTAGTCAATATGAGCTTTTCTGAATCCCTTTGGAATTTGTTTTTCAATCCATGCTTTCCCGTTCACATTTCTTTTGCAGTTTTTTCAAAACTGAAAATTTTCTTCAACTTGGCACACTCATCGGCTTATAACTTATCAAAATATATTCCATCGGTTATTATTGCAAATAATATTTGTAGAACCTGTTATTCTCAACAAATTGACATCGATTTAAATTGCCCAAACACCTTGCTGGGTCGCCATTTTTAGTCTCCACGCGCATACGCTACACCTCATGATGTTGCGTTCGAACGACCCACTATTTTAGATGCGAACATAAGCCTTCTATCCAACAAAATTTAAGTTATCAGATTATAGTATATAGTTTACGAGATATAAGGCGACAAACCTGACCCTTTTAAATGCTCGCTAGATCTGTTGCTTAGTGTCTTCATCTGATCCTTTTGGAATTTTTCCGATTCGTTTTTGAATTTGTGATTCCTTTTGGAGAATTTTGACTTTTCTAATTCCTTTTGGAATTTTTTTCAATATGTACATTCCTGTTTACATTTCTTTTGCAGTTTTTTCAAAACTATGAAAGTTTTCTTCGACTTGGCACACCCTCATCGGCTTATAACTTAACACATTTTATTTCATCGGTTACTATTGCAAATAATGTTTGTAGAACCTGTTATTCTCTACAAATGGACATCGATTTAAATTGATCAAACACCTTGTTAGGTCACAATTTTTAGTCCCCACTCGCAAACGCTACACCTCACGACGGCACACCCTTCGATACACTATTTTAGATACGAACATAAGCCTTCTATACAACAAAATTTAAGTTATCAGATTATAGTATATTGTTTACGAGATATAAGTGCGACAAACCTGATCCTTTTAATTGCTTGCTAGATCTGTCGCTTCATCTGATCCTTTTTGGATTTTTCCGATTCCTTTTTGAACTTGTGATTCCTTTTGAGGAATTTTGGCTTTTCTAATTCCTTTTGGAACTTTTTTCAATGTATACATTCCTGTTCACATTTCTTTTGCAGTTTTTTCAAAACTATGAAAATTCTCTTCGACTTAGCACCCTTATCGGCTTATAATTTAAAAACTTTTATTTTATCGGTTATAATACCTGAAATTAATATTTATAAATCCTGCATTCTCTACAAATTGACATCGATTTACATTGAACAAACAATTTACGATATATAAGTACGACAAATCTGACCGTTTTTATTGCTCGCTAGATCTGTCGCTTAGTGTCGTCATCTGACCGTGGTTCAAAATGACGTGGTGTTGCCTTCGGGTTCCTCCCTTAGGGATTGATCCCGGACCGTCACCAATAGCCTGTTGTGTTGCTCCAGAGTGACGTTAATTAACTACTTACCTGTCGCTTAGTGCTTTCGTAGAGACCCCTTATACAGGACCGAATTCAAAGACGCATTCATATCAAAATAAAGTCTAACCTTTCTCTTTTCTATTAAGAGCCCGTGACATGCGTTACCAAATTGCAAAGGGTGTTTCAAAATTTATTTTACAAATATAGAAGGGATATAGGAGTACAAAATTAAGAGTACTTTCGAATCTCGATGGATTGTTCGGAGTGGACCTCTCATTTGGCCACCATGATTGCCCGCCTTATTATGCATTGATTTCTTCCTGTGAGAGAACTTCAAACGCATGGGACACCCTTATTGATTCCGAAGCTGACCTCGGGCAGCGGTAGCTCAGTTGGTAGAGTAGTGGATTAGCAAACGGAGGGTTGCAGGTTCCAAGCTCGATCCAGCCAAAGATCGTTGTGTATGTAGGTGTTGGCGCAGGTTAAATATGCCGCGTTATCAAATGTCCTCAAGTGGCCTCGTTATCTGACCAAGGTTCAAAATTACTTGGTGTTGTCCTCGGATCTTTAATGGTATTAACTCTACTCATCTTTAATGGTATTAACCTCAGTTGGGAGCACAACGGATTAGCAACATGGGGGTTTCGAGTCAAAAACTCGGTCTAGCCAAAGACCGTCGATGTGCGGGGTCTGGTGAACGTTACATCTGTCGTGGCTTCAAATGTCCTCACGTTGGCGTGGTGTGGATGTTTGGAGAGTGGGGTTCCAGATCAGGTGTGACCTCGTCATCTGACCATGGTTCAAAATTGCGAGCATCTTCGCATTGTCGCCAATAGTCCAACGTGCTTCTCCAATGCGACGGAAGCTCAACTACCTACCGAAGCTGATCTCATCAGTGGCCCGGTTGCAAATCCTACGTAAGTTTCAACAGTCGATAACCCTAAAGACAAAAGTTGGAAATGCTGCCTTCTTGACGATAACGGAAGTATTATTGTCACTGCTGTCAATTTTTGTATCCTAGCAGCAAAACGGCTGTCACACTCGAGAAATTTAAACTGACCGCTGGAATATCAACTCTAAAGACAGCTCCGTTTTTCAGTACTCTTAAACGTATTAATAACATCCATTTGACTCAGAGCAGTTGAATTTTTACTTTCCTTAAAAAGTTCAACCTTCATGGAATAATGGGAGCGTGACTTACATTCTATCGAGAAAAAACAGACTGTTGCTGTGGTAAAACGATGACCATCTTTAATGTCAAGGCGAAATGTAGAAATACATGTCAAGTGAGAATTCAAAATCAAATGAAAAACGTGAATCTAGGCAAAGAAGGAACAAAACAACTTTTTTCGAGTGCGAACAAAAAATACCGCTTTTTCCTTGAGAAGGCTTTTCTGTGTAAACAAAACAGACGGAAGAGACGGGATATTACTTCCAAATACTCTCGCATGCCACTTATCGGGGTTACTTTACCCCCCCCCCACCAAGTGGTTACAACGATATATCTCGTTCATCATGATCTGACCAATTTTGCTAATTACAAGATATCTCGTCATCAAGATATTGACGATTTCGTGATGGTAATTGAATTGACGTCGCACTGGAGGAACACTGCGGACTATTGGCCATTGTCCGTGATCCATCCCGATGGGAAAGATCCAAGGATAACTCTTCGCAATTTTGAACCACGGTCGGTGACAAGCTGGAACCGTTCTCTTCGATTATTTGTTAGTTTCGCTAGAATGACGAGATACCTCGTAGAGACAACCATAGTAGGGGTAAATGTAGTTTTTAATAGTTTCGGGTGATGTATGGCATTCAGTCCAAATGGCGTTGACCAATTAACTATCGGCTTAGATTAGAAACTCATTTGGTACTGTTAGATATTTTTAAACAGAATACAATATGGCTATGTATTTTTCATTATAATTAAAAAAGCCTTTAATTTCTCCAAAGAATATCAGTTAATGAGTTTCTGCTCTAAGCCGACGATCTCCAATACGATTTCTTACTTTTCAAGATTAAAAAATGCGGCACAAAATTGCATTCTTTTTAAGAATAAAAGCTCGTTTTTTGTTTCACGATTATTTGTTCTCTGAAGAGAATTTCGTCTGATGGACTTTTCGTTCGCTAATATTATCTGATCGTCTGAAGATAATCATGATTAGAACCATTCCTTGTTAGATGGAACTTTTCACTTTTTTGTTCTTTAAAACAAACGACCATCAATTTGATCAAAGTTCTCAGGAAAATTCTAACGAAATATCTGCAGGGGTAAATGATCCTTCTATCTTTAAAGTTGTTATTTGGTAAACTATTCGAATAACGAGCAAAATGCTTGTTTTGTTTTCAGTTTGACAAATTATAAAAAGGTACATATTTTTATGATTGGTAAAAGGAACACAAAAATGCTTTCAAATGTATTCTTTGTTTGATGTCTCATCTCAATACTTTTCTTTTTCAGTTCGTTGTAATAGGGAACGAAATTTTTTTTCCAACAAAATACGTAAAAAGACGATGATATTAAAATCAATACATCATTAAATTTTAGGAGCCTGAAGTACAACTTTTTACTCTTCGAAAGTGTTTTTAAAATGGTATTATAATGTGTGAGTGAAAGTTAAAAGTTTACAACAGATAAATTGATTTACGAATATTCTGATAAAGTCTCATACATGTTTAGAATAATTATGATTTTTGGTACACACATCAATCTTATCTTTTTATACTATGCGTGAAAACATAAAATGTTTAAGTGAAAATTTTCAAATGATCTCGAAATTTTTTCTATCTACTTTGTCATGCTTAGATATTTATTATAAAAGGAAATTGGGTTCTGAATATTCTCTTAGTCTCACGTTAATTGTTTTGTCATAATTGTTTGTTTAAAAGTTTATTTAAATTTTCTAGCAATTTTTCAAATTATAATGTCAAACATTGATATGGGAACTTCAATCGCAGCAAATTTCATTTGACAAATATTTTGCCAAATAAAAATATCAGTTTAAGAAACATAATTTGACAAGTGTTGACAACACTTATTACAAGATTGGAATTTCAAAATACTGACCACATTCAGAAAACAGTGTCTCAATACCGAGGTAACTTATGGAGGTACAAGCTATTACTACGTACTATTCCTTGATATAATGCGGATAACTTTATAACTTTTTAATTTCTTTTTCAAATTTTTAGATTAACTAAATAAAATTCATTAAAATACCAGGACCATCCATTTATTTCGGAATTGAATTAGCTTTCTGTTTATCTTTTTCCTTTCAGAGCTTTCTCTAAGGATTCATTTGCCCTAGTTGATTATAGATCCGTTCGTCATAGTGTAATACTTGACAGCACTACTTAAAGTATTTTTAACTAAGAATTTGAGACTACTCATCGCATTTTTCTTTTAAATCCGGTGTAAACGTTTGGTTATTTTCGATCCGCAGATTTGAATCGTGAGCGGAATTACGAGATGCTTGATCGAGCCATTGCCATACAACAAATGCAAATTAGGCTTTTTTAATGCAAATTATGCTTTAGACAACACGTATCGCAGAGCTCTACCGTTGTGCTAAAACTTGTGAAGTTGAACTGTCCATCACTGCGAGCGAGATGTCGTTATACCGTGGTGTCGTTATATTTCTTCGTTCATTGAAGGATTTTCGATCTGTCCGATTATCATTAGTGCCCTGCTTCGACACAATTTTGCACCTTCCCACTGAAACCAAAGCGTCGATGTGGAGTGTTTCGCTTGGACCGTGAGTGTTGTGACTTCAACAGCACATAGTTTGACCGCATTTCATGGATAAAAGGAAGGTTCTTCCAGTCCCTAGTTTTTGCCTATATTTTTGGGTATGGAATTAAGAGAATTACTAATTGCATCACTACCGCTAAAGTATCCTATCCCCAACATCAATGACGGTACCGTGGGCAAAAGTTCAGCTTCCAACCTATCAATAAGTTAAGCAGCAATCAATTAGTTAGCTCGAGTTGGTAGTACTTGGGAAGGTGACCACTTGAACCCGCAGTTGTGTTTTAACTCTCTACATAATTTTTTTCCCACTGAATTTTAAGACCCAGACCCTTTACATGTTTGCAAATATTTTTATTTCCCCTTTTACGCAGTTCTACTTAAGCTATTCATATTCGATGTGGAGATTAGTTGGTTCTCAGGGGGCACTCCGGAAGTGATACGTCCTTCCTTCCACATGCATCATTGTAGTGGTTTTATGTCTCATACCAGAAGAAATCTCGAGGAACGAAAATCTGCCTTCACACAGACCGATCATTCGTCACAATCCGAACTGTCGTTTGATCATATTGCGCCCTTTGTCACCTAAGAGGCAGTAATGCACCTACGAAGCATAGTGATGCCTAGAGGAACTTTTACAGATCGCTGTCCACAACACAGTACTGTCAATTGTTCATACCATGCCCTTTGTCACCTAGGTGGCATACTGATGCCTAGAGGAAGTTTTACAATTCACTGTCTACAACTCGGTACTCTCATTTGTTCATATTGTGTCCTTAGTCTCACCTACGAGTCAAAGTGATGTCTAGAGGAACTTTTACAGCTCGCTGTGTTCAATAGGTTATAGCCATTTGCTCATATTGCGCCCTTTGTCACCTACGAGGCATAGTGATGCATAGAGGACTTTTACATCTCGCTGTCCACAACACAGTACTGTCAATTGTTCATACCATGCCCTTTGTCACCTAGGTGGCATACTGATGCCTAGAGGAAGTTTTACAATTCACTGTCTACAACTCGGTACTCTCATTTGTTCATATTGTGTCCTTAGTCTCACCTACGAGTCAAAGTGATGTCTAGAGGAACTTTTACAGCTCGCTGTGTTCAATAGGTTATAGCCATTTGCTCATATTGCGCCCTTTGTCACCTACGAGGCATAGTGATGCATAGAGGACTTTTACATCTCGCTGTCCACAACACAGTACTGTCAATTGTTCATACCATGCCCTTTGTCACCTAGGTGGCATACTGATGCCTAGAGGAAGTTTTACAATTCACTGTCTACAACTCGGTACTCTCATTTGTTCATATTGTGTCCTTAGTCTCACCTACGAGTCAAAGTGATGTCTAGAGGAACTTTTACAGCTCGCTGTGTTCAATAGGTTATAGCCATTTGCTCATATTGCGCCCTTTGTCACCTACGAGGCATAGTGATGCATAGAGGACTTTTACATCTCGCTGTCCACAACACAGTACTGTCAATTGTTCATACCATGCCCTTTGTCACCTAGGTGGCATACTGATGCCTAGAGGAAGTTTTACAATTCACTGTCTACAACTCGGTACTCTCATTTGTTCATATTGTGTCCTTAGTCTCACCTACGAGTCAAAGTGATGTCTAGAGGAACTTTTACAGCTCGCTGTGTTCAATAGGTTATAGCCATTTGCTCATATTGCGCCCTTTGTCACCTACGAGGCATAGTGATGCATAGAGGACTTTTACATCTCGCTGTCCACAACACAGTACTGTCAATTGTTCATACCATACCCTTTGTCACCTAGGTGGCATACTGATGCCTAGAGGAAGTTTTACAATTCACTGTCTACAACTCGGTACTCTCATTTGTTCATATTGTGTCCTTAGTCTCACCTACGAGTCAAAGTGATGTCTAGAGGAACTTTTACAGCTCGCTGTGTTCAATAGGTTATAGCCATTTGCTCATATTGCGCCCTTTGTCACCTACGAGGCATAGTGATGCATAGAGGACTTTTACATCTCGCTGTCCACAAACAGTACTTGGGTTCTGACACAACAGTTCGGATAACGCTACTGGTAATATTCAATCACTGCAATTTTAATCATTTGACTTTCGTACCCTCTCTCTGTTCAATTATTACCATCAAATTGCAACAATCATTTCCTCACGGTGTTGCATTTTTCACAAACACAAGTGCACTGTTTAGTTGAGTAAGTTCCGCCTCTTCGATAATAAATGTCTCCTTTTGTTCAGGTACGGTGCGATGCCCCAGGACATGGGACGGATGGCAGTGCTGGCCGGACATTCCGGCAGGAGAGACAGCAGAAGGACTGTGTCAAGAGCATGTGTACTTCATGAGCGAGCCTCCACCCTGTCCCAGTAAGTATGATCCATTGGTTATTTCTCGTACTGTAACGAGTGAACTACGAGCGCGGCACCAGCTGCGGAGCTATAAACCTCAGAACTGTTGCCGAACAGAAAGCTAGAACGAAGATAGTTTCACGTCGGCTGCGATCATGAACACACCCCTAACCTCCCCCGAGATATTTTAATGTTTGTGTCTGTACTTGTGTATGTAAATTTTATGTTTTAACTTCTAAATTAAACTTGTGTAAATGGTTAGAGCGACTTATGTTCATTCAATTACAGTACTGTGTTTATGGTTTTATTAGGGAAATAATTATTATATTTTTACCAATTGCTAGTAAATTTGAACTTCTTAGAAGTGCTTCAGTCATCATGACAACAAGGGACGAAAACCTGAAACACTTCTTATTATTCATCCTACATAACAAAATAGATTAGCCCTTTTAGTTTCTTGTATTGATTTTAATGTCACCCCACGCATATCACCAGAAACTATGAATTATTTTTTGTTAAACGTTTAAAAAAGAATGTATGTAACAAATGTGTTTTTTAAGCTATATAATTCTGACTTTGAATATTTATATTTATTGATGATTTCAATTCAATATGTAATCTGCTTCTGTGAAGTGTTTTTTATCTCTCATCAATTGCATTTGTATATGCCTTTTTTCTAGCATTTTTTTAATCATGTTTTTTCTCTTCAGTTAGATATTTTTCTGTAGATAAACAACACTTAATTAAATATATAAATTAGAACATAATTCCCATAAAAAGTATTGAATTTTCTTCTTTTTATAAACTTTCTTTTAAACACAGGAAGGAACTTGTTCTGCTCAGCTGAAAATCTTATAATTAATCCATAACTATTATTTATTTATAACTAATTAATATTTCTAGTATACGCATTTTTATGGCTTATTTCATTAAAAAATTAATGTTTTTTTAATAAAACTATCAATCGGAAAACTATTTAATATCAAAGCTGATAATATTCAGGATTATAATTAATACAGAACTATTATTTATTTACAGTTAATTCATATTTCTAGTATACGCATTTTTATAGTTTATTTAATTAAAAAAATTAATGTTCTTTTAAAAAACTATCAATCGGAAAACTATTGAATATCAAAGCTGAGAATATACAGGATTATCGGCAACAAAGTTACCTGCTCTTTGGGATTAAAAAATACTTGTTTTTCCACTATGAAAACAACTCCTGAAGACTGCATGTGTATATGGAGTTTCAACCGCATATCGCCAGAGGTTGCCTAAAAATTCCTGCCCAACCCTCTAAGCAGTTTCGACGAGATATCTCGTCCACCAATATTTAACCAACTTCGCTAAAGACGAGATATCTCGTCATCAATAAAGCCTACTGATACAGAATAATGAAGGTATTGCTGTTTTTTGATGACGACGAGATCAAGATCAAATCAGTTTTTCTAATGGCAAAATATCTAAGATCTGCTAGACTGTAATGACGATATATCTCGTCTAGACAACCACCAGGAGGGTTAAGCGCTTAAGATGTATCAGACCGATAGCCCGAGTAAAATGAAAAGTTATATCTCGTCATCAAAAATGCCTATTGAATTTTGAATAATGCAAAGATATTGCCTTTTTTATCATGATAAGGTCAGTTTTTCTAATGACGAGATATCTAGTCCATCGAAATCTGGTTAGTTTTGATAATGACGAGATACCTCGTCGAGAAAACAGTAGGAGAGTGAAACGCTGCAGATATATTTAATTCCGCGCATAATGAAGGGTTCGATAATTATCAACGTTTTGCTTTTATACCTGCACTTGGAGAGCGATCGTTCAAAACTCACGACATTCATCCATTCTCGATAGCCCTTGTACAAATAGTGACTTTAATTTCACCGAGTACTTCACCAGCTTTCGCTGTCACACAGCCCCGACTGAATAACAGTTAGTCTCGGGGCAATGGCTGTCCAGAAATGTGATTTTGTACAAATGAGTATCTCGAATCTGTCTGGGAAGGACAATAAATTCCAGGAGGATGTGAGTTAGAAAATCGAAATGGAGAATTTCTCTCTGAGAGGGAATTTCGATGTAAACAAACCAGATGTAAAACGGAGATTTTACTTCTGCTTACCAAATGCTCCAGCATAACACGTTCCTCGGGGTAACTTTAACATGTAATTCACTGTCGTTTTACTACGATATTTTGTAAGTTTGATTGTTTATTATATATATATATACATATATATATAATAAACAATCAAACTTACAAAATATTAAAATCAAACATACAAACATTAAAACGTAAAGTAGCCGAAATGCAGACCCTCCAGACACCATGTATGCGCGCTGAAGCTGCAAACATAGCATGGATAGCAATATAATTCAATATTACAAAAAAACCAAAGAAATCTGGGAATTTAAACTTAAGAATACCAAGAAAATTTCGAAAAAATGAAGAAGTGTTGGTGGATCAGGGCGTAATCAGGGAGGAGCCTCACCCAGTCAACACAATATGGTGTTACCTGCGTGTGGGCGGCAGTTCACCAAAAGTAGCCCACACACCCCTCCAAACACCATAACCAGATAGGCAAAATTAGAAAATCAAAACCGGGGACATCCAAGGACACACACCAAAGACAAGCACAATACAAAGCTACAGAAGAGAATACAAACTTACCAACATAAATAAACCTCGGCTCGACAACAACCCGCCACAACCTACATGAGGACCGCCTGCAAATGCCATTCATAGTGCCCAAAAATCACAGTTGAGAATTCGGAACTGGAATTCCGAATCGGTTTATCGGAACCGAAAACCGAAAAGATAGTGTTCAAATTCAGTTTTTTAATAAATTAACAGTCCTATTATAATTAGTATATCAAATAGAATTGATAGTCAACAAAAAATTCTCCAAAAAAGCCATTATGGTTAATCATTAGTTAAATAATATTAGTATTTTTAAATCTTTCAAAATTAATTTTAAAAAAGTGTATTAATGAGATTATTACATTGCAAAAGAAAGTTAGATTTAGAGTTACAAACTTTATTGAAACGCACCAGTTGACTAGCAATTGTATTATAATATATTCTTTTAGAAATATTTGAATTCCAATATATCAATTTAAAAACCGGAAATTCAAAATCATCTCTCTTATAAATATTAATATCACTTTTATTATTCAAAGTGGATGTATTCAAGTCTAGAAAGACGGCTTTATTATTATCTGAATTAGTTTTTAATAAATATAATTCATCTGGGTAAATTGATTTCCATAGCTTAGCAAAATTACTATCATTAAAAACTATTAAATCATCAATATATCTAAAGGCAGAATTAATTTGGAGGCAAATTTTTTTTCATAATATTGTAGAAATAAATTAGCAAGAATAGATGAAAAATTGGAACTCTGGGCTTAGTATATTGCTGAAATCGTATTCGAAATCAGGCAAGCAATTACCTACCTACCAATTAACGTCGCACTGGTGCAACATAACGGTCTATTAGCAACGATCCGGGATTAAGCTACAAGGGAAAGAACCGAGGACGACACCACGAAAATTTGAACCGCGGTCAGATAACGTATCAGGTTTAGAATATGTGCAAGAAACACGTTCCGCTGTAGAAACAATACGGCCACCTACATTTAGCTTGTATAAAAAAAAAGCCTCTCGATTGTGATATTCATTTCATAATAATCATTCACTTGTTTAGGATACTCTTTTCACTGCAACATAGAATTTATTATTTTATAATGAAATAAATTGAACTTTAAGTTATTAAAAATAAGTTATTTCTAATTAAAATAAATTCCTTCTAATTAAAATAAATTTATTCCTAATTATTTAGAAAAGATTTATAATTATTTGATTAAATACAAGTCTGGCAAAGCTATTTCTGGAAACGTTTATTTAAGATTGCCAGAAGAGTCTTACACAAAAATGAAGCGTATGCGCATTTTGGATTAACAGTCATTAATACAAACTATAAAAATTCTTTTCAGTTTCCGCATCCAAATAGGTACGTAGTACCACACCATCTGAAACACTCCTTGACACCATAATGTCAAACGAATGAATATTTGTAAAACTTTATCTTAATGTGAGGCTAGTATGTATATATAAGAAGCTTAATATGCCTAGATTATTTTTAGATAATATGTATCAATCAAGATATATTAGCCTATTTGTACATATGTAGTTTAAGATACCTAGTCTATTTTTATGTATACAAGCCTTAACCCGTTCAGACATCCCGATGTCCCTAATAAATAGAAATATAGGATTAGTCCATTCATTCTTTGGATTTATTTTATACACTATTGGTTTGGCTTAACGATCTAGGTCAGTATTTGATATTCGAAGGTTAACCCTCCTAGAGGTTTTGACGAGGTATCTCGTCAATCACGATCTGACCAATTTGGCTAATGACGAGATACCTAGTCATGGCAACCACCAGGAAGGGTAATTGGAACGTTTGCTTTTGTAGTCTAGAAATATTCAGATACATGTTTAATGACTCAAATATACGGGATGTACATGAAATATGTCTCTTAATTATAGAAATCCTTAAACATGTTTTGATATTTTCGTATTTTTTATGGTATATTTACTGATAATAACGTGTATGCGACACAGGTTCCTGATATTAAAACTTTGAAGGAAGGATAATCTTGCTTTAGCGACCGTTACTCAAGATATGTTGGTTAGGTAGGTTGTTGAATTAACGTCGCATTGGAGCAACACCACGGGTTATTAGCGACCGTCCGGGATCAATCCCGAAGGGAAAGATCCGATAACAGCACCTCGTAATTTTGGAACACGGTCAGATGACGGAAGATAAGTTGGAAACAACACGTTGAGAAGTTGAGTATCGATTAGATGTTCTCTGTGATATAAAAGGAGACCATGTTGAAGTATTTTGATGGAATAAACTTAAAAATTCAGGTAATTTTCTAAAAATTTTCATCTCTCCAGTGGGTTTCGACTAGATACCTCGTCCATCAATATCTTACTAATTTGCTAATGACGATATATATCGTCATCAAGATATTGTAGATTTTTCGATGATCACGAGATCAAGATCAATGACGAGATATTTCGTCCATCCAAATATGCTCATGGATTTGCTAATGACAAGATACCTCTTCAAGACAACCAACAGAAGGGTTAATCAGCAAAGGACTTCATGTACACCATGAATATAATGATTCAAGATCCAATAAAATACATTCTATTTGTGTCCATTGTTAAACCATTATGAATATATCTGGATCTGTTTGACTGTCCGACAGAGTTTACGGTTGGTTTGGATCTTATGTCCGAAAACGGACACAACTTACGGTGGCAGTTAATAATTTCAATAATGAATCTCGTAGATATTTATAACGGCTTTTATGTTGGAAATTTTAAAATGAACATACACTTGAGGAGGGCAGTGCTGTTAATTCCCGGTGTTTAGTTTCGAAACTTCACATTAATTTTATTAATTTTGTTCACGTATAGCAGCAGGTTGTCTGAACTTTTGTGCTAGTTGTAAAACTATTATGTTCTAAAGGGAAAGCAGGCTTTTTGTTTCTTGGTACTTAAAGTTTAGCAGTTTCATGAACCCTCAGTATGGCTTCCGGTGTCTCTCATGCATTCTTTAAGGTTTAAAGACGAACTTTGGTTATTTTATTAAACGACTTATTATGTTAAGACAGCATTTACTATGGTGTGTTTATTGCCCCTTGTCATTTTGTAAATTGTTTGGAAAAATGTGATGGGTTGTTATCCGTTATTAAGTGATGCTAAATATAGATTGGTTCAGTTCTTTAGAGAAGACTTGCATATGTTTCGCCCTGAAGTGGCCAGTTAATATTTTTTTCTGAGGAGAATACATGAAAGCTACTAGATTCCTTTTTTATATGGTTTGTTATAACAAATCAGAACTTAACTCATTTTATTATCTAATGTGTTTTATATTTGAATTTTCTTATTTAAAGCCACAAATTATGACACATCGTCTTCCAGAAATATGTTAACCCTCCTGGTGGTTGTCTCGACGAGGAATCTCGTCATATTAGAAAAAAATGACCAGATCTTGATGAATGTGATATCTCGTCATTAAAAAAATCTGACCAGATCTTGATTTCGTAATCATAAAAAATCGGTCATATTTTCATGAAGAGATATCACCTCATCAATATCAATATTAGTCAGATCTTGATGGACGAAATATCTTGTTAAAACCACTTGGACCGTTAAGTAACATTGAGGTAGGTAGGTAGTTAATTAATGTTGCACTGGAGCAACACAGCGGGCTATTGACTACGTCCGGGATCAAACCCAAAGGGAGAGATTGAGGACAACACGTAATTTTGAACCACGGTCAGATGACGACGCAACACCTGAGCTGGCACCCCACTCTCCAAACTTCCACACCTCGCCAACGTGAGGACATTTGAGGCTACAAAAGATTTCAAGTGCACCAGCACCCTTTGTATTGTACATGACGATCTTCGGTTGGACTCAAACTCGCAACCCTCCAGTTCCTAATCCGTTACTCTTCCAACCGAGCTACGGTGGCCCAAGTAACATTGAGGATAATCAATTTAAGTAAATATAATTTGAAGAGCAAAAGTAAATTGGAATGAATCTTGAAATGGTGAGGTAGAAGAACGAGCATTTATAAATTGAAGAACCAAGAGACTTGTATATCGTAAGTACCAAACATAATGATATACAGAATGACTAAATGATTTGATAAATTATGTTTGAGTTGTTCTGTTATACACTTGTCTGCATTGAAGATGCATCCCCAAGGAGTTACAGATTGATCGGAAATCAGCAGACGAATAGTTTATCATGGCAAATGATTAAAATCTCTGCTGAGTATGCAAATATGATTCGTGCCTAATAAAAGCTGAAATGCGACTCAAAAGATATAAAAGGCCTTATAAACGCAAATCCCAAACATTGAGTCGGTGAACTTCGATTGGTATTGCTTTGCTAGTACGTAAACATGCCTCGTTCAAACGAGACAACATTATGAACAGTTGAGGGAATTTGGGAGAGGGATAATTATTGGAATGAGAGAAGATGGTTTGACGTATTGTGATATTGCTTTTGGTCAAAAAGCTGGAACATTATGATTACTTTACAACTACCCATGGTCGTGAGGGATCTTACTAATACCATCATACACTACCATGCCTAGTGTCGTGAGTCGTTGTATCTGCTTAAATAAGTGTGGTTGGAATGAATAGAGCATGCCACCGAGGTGGCATGTCTATCTAGAATGTTAGAAAATATTACATCTATACATTGTTACATCTGTACATTGCTACATCTGTACATTGCTACATCTATACAGTAATTACATATTCTGTACAGTAATTACATTACAGTTCCCAGCATATGTACATCTATACATTGTTAAATCTGAACATCTATACAGTGTTACATCTGTACATTGTTACATCTGTACATTGTTACATCTGTACATTGTTACATCTGTACATTGTTACATCTGTACATTGCTACATCTATACATTGTTACAGTTGTACGTTGTTACACTTGTACAGTAATTACACCTATACCATCGTGCTTTGTTACACTCTATGTGCAACATGCAAAAAAAGTTAGCCCCTTTGGATAATCAAGTCCTGATGGTACTCTATGAATCTCACCATGTCAATAATCTTGACCCTCGAAACCTTGTTTCCACCAATGTTCCTGAGCCATGTGATGTTAAAGTGATCGGAAGGTGACCTCATGAAACATGATGCTCTAAGGTGGCAGTGTTTTGTAGTGCAGATGTGTGCCGAGATATCACCACTGGAGCAATTTTCAAAATTGATTTTTTTTAAGTCTCGTTAGGTAAGATGGAAATGGGGGCCAGGTCATGTGAAGAAGAGTGTCTCTTCCGTGGTCCAACTTGCTGATTTCAGTGACACTCTAGGCTTCGGGATAGATCCCGGACAGTTGGCAATACCCCGTTATGTTACTCCAATGTAACGTTAATTCAACTACCTACCAGTGACACTCTTGGCAACACTCGTGAGGGATCTGGAGCACCTATGGTTACAACAGAAAGATCTAAGTATCATGGTGCAGTTTCACCGACCAAAAATATCTATGTGTGATTATAGAATGGCCGATGAGAAGACGAGTTGAGCTGTCAAGATGGGTGGAACAATAGGAGTGAGATGGTGGGTGTAGGTTTAACAAAGTTTATTGTTAATTTGCTCACTCGTCTTCTCGACAATCTACATCCCGTACAGTATGACGAAGATCGTGGCACGGAAAGTGGATATTAAATGTAGTCACGGCATTTTTCGCAGCGCATCAGCCAGATTATTAGCAGCAATTCCGACGTGTCCCGGTATCCAACAAAATGTGATACCGAAGTCAGGCCAAGTGAGCTTGTTATGAAGTTTGAAAACATCGTATGCCAAAAGTATGACTTGGAGAAACTGAAACTAATGTTTCCAAGACACTTTTGGAATGTGAATAAAAACTTCTCAGTTCTAAGACTGGAGGCATATTTCAAAGCTTTGAAGATGGATAAAAGCTCGGCAGTGGAAATAGAGATGAGAGATGGTATGAAAAAGTTAAGTGACAGACAGACCCACAAACAAAAGCGCAGCCCACATGATTATTGGATTTTGAACTGTCAGTTTAGATGGATGTATGATTTCTAAAATGATGGTAGTAGGTAGTTGAATTAACGTCGCACCGAAGCAACACAATGGGCTGCTGTCGATGGTCCTGTATCAATCCCGAGGGGAAAGCTACGAGGATCATCCCTCGTAGTTTTGAAACAAGGTCAGATGAGGAGGTCAACACCTGAGCTTCTAAAAGGACGACTGCAAGAGATAAAAATCTGGCGGTAAATTATTTGCCTTGTATTGTACCTCTAACGTAGTGGGCTGAGTGATGTGCCAATAGACACGACGACGGAGCCAAAATTGCAATTAAACTAACGTTTATTTCAAAACACAGGAATTGGCCACTATTTACAGAATTAATGAACTAATTAGGGATTTGAGGGTGGGTGCTGCTAAAATGGAGACAGATATCGCCTTAAAACGGCGGTCACCCGAGTTCCAAACGGGCCACGGTAGCCCAGTTGGAAAAGCAACGGATTAGCAACCGGAGGGTAGTGAGATCGAAACTCGTTTGAGTCATAGACCGTCGTGTACACGGGGACTGATGGACGTTAAATCTGTCGTGGCCTCAAATGTCCTCACGTTGGCGTGGTATGGAAGTTTGGAGAGTGGGGTGTCAGCTCATGTGTTGCCTCGTCATCTAACCATGGTTCAAAATTACGTGTTGTCATCGGATCTTTCCCTTCGGGATGGTTCCCGGACCGTCACCAATAGTCTGTTGTGTTGCTCCAGTAAGACGTTAATTAACTACCTACCTAGTACCAAAAAGCCATCTACTGAGTTCGAGCTCTGCAACAGTTCTCGTAGTTCGTCCCGCAAGTTCATTGGGAGAGAGTTAATTCCCAGATGGCCGTCGTGCACCCCTAAAGACCATCTGGACGATAAAATGTCCACCATGAGAGACCAACCCGTTAGATGTTTCGGGATTTACGGTCAACGGTCAATAGTGTTGACCACTGTTCCCGAGTCATTGCTATGGACGTTACACCTTTCGTAGCTCGGGAATAAGTTTAAAAAGGACAAAAATTTATGGGGTTTCAAGGTGAGAGGTCACTCAGCTGCATCGGAGTGGAGAAAGACATCTGGAGGAGTGCATTTCAGAGCATCATAGTACTCCTATTCCGAGTCAAATTGTTTGGGGGTGCACCCTCTCGCCTTATACGGATGGCAGGTACTTTGAACAGATAGCGGTACATCACGGAGATAGTAGAACCAGAGGTTCTTCTGTTGCCAACAAGTACTACTTTTCCTCAGCCTGCTCGGTCATCCGATTTGTCTCCAATTGACCGCGTATGGGACACGATTGCTCAAAAATTGATCTGTATGCCATCACTCGTAGCCATCCGACGAATTGTGGATGTGCGCTGAATCTAAATGACATTTTGCAGACAGCCATCCAGAATCTTTATCAGTCAATGTCATGTCGTGTGCAAGCAATTATAACTGCTAAATTTGGCATAAATTACTGAGTTTAGCATGTTCCTTTTGACTTCAGGTTTCTGTAAGTTTCATCATTTACAAATTGTGCAACATATTATGGATCAAATGTATTTCATTGCTGTAACATGAACATAAGTGTGTTTGTTTCCATTCATAGTGTAGGTCCCACTCTGATTTGCCCTCGTGTAGGAAAATATGCTGTTTAACTTTCAGGCAATCGTATGCTACACGCATATTTCCAGTTATATGTTGAAGCCACGGTAGCCAAGTTGGAAGAGTAACGGATTAACAAACTGAGAGTTGCGAGTTCGAAATTAGGTCCAATCAAAGACCATCGTGTACGTAGGGACTGTGCGTGTTAAATCTGTCTTGGCCTGAAATGTCCTCAAGTTGATGTGGTGTGGAAGTTTGAAGAGTGAGTTGCCAGCTCAGGTGTTGACCTCGTCATCTGACCTGGGCTCAAAATTAAGAGGTGTCCTCGGTTCTTTCCCTTTACTGACTGATCCCAGACCGTCGCCAATAATCCGTTGTGTAGTTCCAGTGAGACGTTAATTGACTACCTACCAGTCGTATAGTGTAAATAAATTGCATTTGGAATGTAAACACTGAAAATGTATTGAGTCAGCGATCAAACGTGAAAGGCAAAACAGGATTTTTTTAATAAAAATTCGTTAAAAATTATTCTTTTCTAGTTAAAAAAATTGTACTCGCAAATATCAATTTACCAAAAGTGTTTTTCCCAGCTAGTTCTGTAAACATTCAATAACATTCAATAAATTTACATTTTTTTTGTAGATCCTTAAATCCTTTCACATCAAAAAATAAATAAATATTTGCGAAGTTAAGCATTAGGCAAACAAAAACGTCATGACGCTTTTCAATAGTGGTTGTTGCAATAGCTGATTTTATCGAAAATAAATTTATATAAGGAACAGCCTCTACCCAAATGCTCTCGCATGATATATCTAAGGGTAACATAAAATGTAGTTTATTTTATGTTACCCCTACATATATCAGTTATTGTTGGTTTATTGAGGTAACGCAACGTTTGGTGTTGAATTTAAGTACTGTTGAGACCAACCAACTGTCGTTTATCAATTCTGTAGGTAGTTAATTAACGTCGAACTTGTATAACACAATGGGCTATTGGCCATGGTCGCGGATCAATCCCGAAGGGAAAGATCAAGGACAACACGGTCAGATGACGGGAAAAACACCTCAGCTGGCACTCCAAACACCCACACCACGCCAACGTGAGGGCATTTCAGGCCACGACAGATTTAACGTTCACCTGCCCCCGTGTACACGATTGTCTTTGGTTGGTCCGAGTTTCGAACTTAATCTTCCATTGTATCCAATGCATTGTAATCCGTTGCTCTTCCAAACGGGCTACCTCCGCTCCCTCTCAACTAAGAATAAATTACAAGCGTAGTCGTCCTAAAATTTCTGAATTTCACCAAATTATTAAGTGGCTGTGTATGTAATTTTAGAATTTCGAAAAGCTAGTTCGGAAATAAAAACTTAGAAATGAAATTATAAAGCTGTTTATTGAAATGAAATAAAAAATAAATTAGGCACACTCACACTGTATTCCTCAATATTATCACTAATGAGGATGAGCCTGGTGTGGTGCGATCACTTTATCTATATTAGACTCTATTTTGATTAGCAGATGTCTCAAATCTCCTGTCAACTATTTGCAGGCGTTTCTTGTTATTTAGAAAAGAATTAATGACAATGCTTCACTGTACTGATAGTGTCTCTATAGGTCAATAGGATAAATGTTTGCTTAGGCGACAGATTTAGCATCATATCGTCCACTCTTGCTCGGGGACGTCATGGCACAGTGGGTATGCCCACTGAGCCACGACTGTCTATCAATCTTCGAGTTGTACGCGGCGCAGGTTCGATTCTTTTCAGGTGCATTCCTCTCTGGGTGTATTTCACTCTACTTGACACTAAAGCTTCGATTGTGTGTGTATGTCTATTACTTGATGGGCCATCTGCGGTATCCCCCCACTACATGTGACCCTTAAGTCCCTTTTCAAAAAATTTAACATCATTAAAAGGCCCGATCCTGAGCTTGACCTGTCACCTGACCAATTTGATTTTAACTGTGTTATGACTGACATTCCTGCTAACAATCTAATTTTGAATTTTAAAAATAGTATCCCTAACGCTGATTATGAGGTGTACACTGATGGCTCTGGTATTGATGGCAATATTGGAGCCTCGGTGTGCATCCTCCACAAAAACTCCCCTTTTAAAATTCTTAAATTCAAACTTAAAAATAATAACTGTCTTTCAGGCAGAGTTATCTGCTATTTTTCAAGCTATTCTATTTGCTATTACAGCTAATAAAAAAAATTAATATTTTTAGTGACAGTCTAAGCTCTGTCCAGGCACTCAAATCTCCCAATAGTAAATCCACCTCTCTCTCTATATTAATAATATTAAAAAGAAAATAGCTCCATATACTAACATTTTTGGCCTGGACTGGGTTCGGGCACACGTGGGAATAGCCGGGAATGAGTTGGCAGACCAGCATGCCAAACTTGCGGCCTATGATGGCGAGACGTTGGATGTACCTGTTCCACTCTCCTTTTTGAAAAGAAAATTGAAAACCTATATTTTGGAGGAGTGGCAGGTGCATCATTCCAACTCAGTTAAGGGTCTCCGGCTGAAGGAGTTCATGCCGGAGATTAATACTGCAACTCTCGTCGAGGACAGATACCTCGTCTGGTACCTGATAGGTCATGGTCTTTTCCCAGCTTATTTACATAGATTCAAAATTAAAACTTCTGACCTTTGTGAATGTGGAAGGGTGGGAGATGCTGACCACTATCTCTTTGAATGTCAACACACAAAACCAAACCATATAACTAAACCAAAATCAAGTAATAAACCTATCTAGCTAAACGCTATCATTAAAAATTATTTATCTAGATATAAAATTAAGGCTTGTGTGTTGGCTGCAAAGGAGATAGTTGGAAGGCTTCCTCCACCTTGAATTCATATGTAAATAATTGAACTCTTTCTATCTCACTTTAACTTTTTAATATAGTTAAAATATTTAACATTGTACACTTTAACATACTTTGAATGTTTAAATTACATTTCATCTATATTGTTACATTTAGTAATAAATAGTTCTATATAAACTAATTATTATATAATTACTCTCAGGCAATGTTTGCCTGTTTTATTCACCAACATTTGTTGGGTTTTTTTTGTATTAAAAAATGTATCATTTTATGTAAATATGCAGAATTTAAAGATAATAAATGGTTCCCCCTCCTACCATTAAATGCTCTAAACCTCACGGTGAGTAGGTAGGAGGTGGGTCTACTACTACTACTATTACTTGATGGAGCCGCAGCAGCCCCGTTGTCAGAGCATCGGATTAGCAACCGGAGGGTTGCTAGTTCGAAACTTGGTCCAGCCAAAGACCTTCGTGTACAAAGGGGTCTGATGGACGTTAAATCTGTCGTGGCCTCAAATTTCCTCACGTTGGCGTGGTGTGGAAGTTTGGAGTGCCAGCTCAGGTGTTGTATTCGTCATCTCACCGTGGTACGAAATTACGTGTTGTCCTCTGATCTTTCCCTTGGGGCCGTCGTGACTCAATGGGTATATCCACTGAGCTACAACCTTCGAGTTATAGGCGGCGCAGTTTCGAGTCCTGTTCGGTGCATTCCTACCTGGGTGTATTTCTCTCTTCTGAGTCAGTAAAAGCTTTCGTGTGTGTATGTCTATTGATATTGTGTCTTGTGTTGCGAAGCATGGCCAAATATGGCCCTTGCGCCATAAAACCCCAAAACAGCCAAACCGGATCTTTCCCTTCGGAATTGATCCCGGACCGTCAACTCTAGCCCATTATGTTGCTCCAGTGTGATGTTAATTTAATTACATAGCTTCCTACCTATTGATATTGTTTGTCATGCGTCTGGCATAACATGGCCAAATATGGCCCTTACGCCATAAAACCTCAACCAACCATCCATCCCACCTTTGCTTCTCAAAACGTCCTTATTGCCCTGGGGTCAGCATTGCCCCACCAAGACTGCTTCAGGATCCACTTTGGGAAACTGACCTAAAGCAATCCACAATCTTATTTCTGAATTTAAATTAACTTTCCTTCTACACCTGTATGAATACTTCCTTTTCGAGATCTATTATGCTAATTGAAACATCGACAGACTTCATTTCAAGAACTTCTAATCCGTAATTAATTATCCCCGCATCGCAAAGTGTGTCACTAAGTAATTTAATCTGTCGCCAAACCGGTGAGTAAAATATTTCGGGTTTTAATTGCCCTTTTGCATGGAACGAAGAGTCAAATGCTCCGATTATGAGAGGCATTTTCTGTCAAGATAAATGCAAGTGGTATTTCTGAAACGGAACGTGTTTCCTGTACGTATTCCGAATGTGACGTCATTTGGCTTGTTTTCGAATATGATCTCAGCACTTCACTAATAAAAAATTGCAAAGATTGAATTCCCAATTAAAATCAGATAGTTGACCAATCAATGCCAATTAGATTAACCCTCTGCATACGTCGGGGCACAATATCGTTTCCTTCTTTGGTTACGGCAGCCTTCCCAACGGCTTTACAGGCAACTTACTGAAACCGGCCGAAACGGCCTTCACAATGCTTTCCCCCAGGAGGAGAGGGAATATGTGTCGTCCCATTCTCACCTAATGTGCCGGTTTCTATTGTCGGGTCATGGGTATGCCTAGAAGGGACAGATTCTTCCCGGGTAAACTGAAAGGGCGGCGGTGACTCTTAAAATGTATCTCTTTTCATTTACTCAACCACTCAGATTAGATGCTCGAGGATAAACAATTTGCGAGGCTCCCCGTCGATAACCCTGACATCTTTGTCAACGGGGAGATAAGGCTATTCACGCGCGGGTCGTCTCTTTGTAGCACAGAAAATAGGGGATGGAAATCGTAATGGGTTTCAGCGATTCTTCAGGAGTTTGAGGTCTGGAAGAATCCGAGTGTTTCGTAACGAGGGGACTCGAAACTTTCGGCCGTTTGGGCCGGTCCCCGTATCCAGAGGGTTGTCCACCGAACGTCACCAAATAGGGGATAAACAGCATTTTAAGTGTAACCTCGATTTGTATAATACAAAATCATTTAGGTTGGTTGGTTGCTTTTGGGGTGTTATGGCGCAAGGGCCATATTTGGCCATGCTGTGCCAGACACAATGCAATATCAAGTAAGTGACACACACAGTGAAAGCTTTACTGACATAGAAGAGAGGAGATAAAAAAGTAAAGTCTTTGTTTACCAGGTTTATTTGCTTATAGCGAAAATCCCATGGGTAATAATTGATATAAAGCAGAATCTTAACGGAAAATATAATTTACTGGAACAGAAGTGTCGATATCTCAATTGGAAGCCCATGTTTCGAATTTTCCATACATTAAAATTATACAGTATTGAGTAAATAATGCGTAACTCACTATAGGAAAAGAGTGGGTAAAACGACTGAATCTAGCGAAAAGCAAACTCTATGGCATTCATTCATCGAGGTATTTCGCTATGGCAATTATAACGTTCTCGACATTCTGATGTGTTTTAACTCGATTATGGGCCGTGGTAGCCCAGTTGGTAATGCAACGGTATAGTAACAGGAGCGTTGCGAGTTTGAAACTAGGTCCAGCCAAAGATCGTCGTGTAGATGGGGGCTGGTGCACTGTCGTGACCTCAAGTATCCTTACTTTGGAGTTATGTGGAAGTTTGGAAGTGGGATGCTAGCTCAAGTTATTTCGTCATCTGACCGTGGTTCAAAATAACGAGACGTTGTGTTTGGATCTTTCCCTTCGAGATTGATCCCTGACCGTCGCCAATAGCCCGTTATGTTTCTCCAGTGCTATGTTAATTAACTTTAACTCTCTTACATTGGACACATTTTACGTATAGGCATCTTAATGGGAGAGTGTCTATGAAAACAAGTATTTTCCTTTCATCCTGGCCCGCGGTATCCCGGTTAGAAGAGTAACGGACTAGGAATCGGAGGGGTGGCGTGGAGTTCGAATCCAACCATAGACGTTGTGTACAAAGGGGCTGGTGCACGTTAAATCTGTCGGAGCCTCAAATATACTCAATTTGGCGTGGTATGAAAGTTTTGAGAGTGGGATGGCAGATCAGGTGTGACCTCGTCATCTGACCGTGGTTCAAAATTACGTGTTGTCCTCGGATCTTTCTCTTCGGGGGTTGTTACCGGACCGTCGCCAATAGCCCGTTGTGTTGCCCGAGCGTGGCTTTAATTAAGTATTTACCTTTTGTCCATCCTATTTTAATTGATGGACCGTTTTTCATCCATAATCGTCAAAAACGTTTTTAAATTTCTATTTTATGCTGACATTTTTACTTTAAGATTCATTCTACATTTTATCTGTAATTTATCTATTATCAATTGATCTCGTCGTTATTTGTCGTTGTAGATTATAAATTGAGATTGATTTATTATTTGTTTCTGGAATCCAGTATCGTGAGTTTGACCTCGATACTATCTCGAATTCTCCGGCTGATGATTGAAATTCGGTCTTTGATTTCGTCAATTACTTGATTGAGGTCATGGCACCTTATTGTGACAAAGGCGTGCAATGCGTTGTTTAGTTAAATATCCACTTATTCGTTCATTTGTAAACTATGTATGTATATATTTGTTCAGCAAAATTATTATCACATTGAATGAAATTAGATTTGCCCATAATTTAGATGAACACATTAGATTTGCACACAAATTAGATTTGTGTGGAACACAAACCAGATTTGTGCTGCACACAAATCTAGTTTGAGTTCCAGTAATCATAAAAAGGTTAAGTCTGAATAGTTCATGTTATGTGTCATTTTTATCCAATTAACACCATTACACGCTCTCATGAGACACTATAAATATAAATAAGTGTGGTTGGGATGATTAGAGTATTACACCGAGGTGGCATGTCTATCCAGAATGTTAGAGCATATTAATCTATACATTGTTACAACTGTTCATTGTTACATCTGTACATCTATACATTGTTACAGCTTTACATCTATACATTGTTACAGCTGTACATTGTTACACTTGTACAGTAATTACACCTATACCATCATACTATGTTACATTATATACAACATGCAAAAAAATGTTAGTCTTATGGGATAATCAAGTCCCTTATGATTCTCTTTGAATCTCGTCATGTCAATAATTTTGACCCTCGACCTCTTGTTACAAACAATGTTCATGACCCAAGCACTGATTTTAAGGTAGTTGGCAGGTGTCCTCATATACCATGATGCTGTATGCTGGCAGACTGCGATGTAGTGCAGAGGTATCCAATTTCATCACAGGAGCAATTTTTCGAATTGATTTTATTAACCTAGTTAGGTAAGATGGAAATGAGCCATGTCCTGCGAAGAAGAGTCTCTTCCCTGGTCCAATTTCTCATATTGTTATCGCGAGAACATTATGGTTATTGAGAGATATGGTGAGGAGACGAATATGAACATATAGGAAGTCCAAGATAGTGGTATTCACCAACTGGTCACTGGAATTATGCTCTGGGGTGTCGCTGATTCAAAGCGCGCTGTGAAGACGATTCTACGGGGCCCAAGATAACTTCGAACGGTTTCACATCTGGGATTATCGAGGAGCTCGGACTTTACCAGTCACCCACTATCAGCATTTTGCACTAGCTTATGGTAGTTGGATTAACGTCACAATAGAGCAACACAGCGGGCTATTGGTGACAGTCCGAGATCAGTACCAACTGTAAAAATCTTAGAACACACTTTGTAATTTTGAACCACGTTCATGGATGAGTAACGGGAGTCAGCTGGCACACTCCATACGACACCACATCAACATGAGGACATTTGAGGTCACGACAGATTTAATGTGCACTAGCCCTCATGTACAAGACGGTCTTTGTAATTGAATCAAGCGGGTTGCTAATCCACCACTCTTCCAACCGGGCTACAGTGGTCACCAGCTCGTGGAACTCAGCAAGGTAAAAATCGTCTAGCTCCTTGAGCGGTTGAGAAATTTCTAATAGTATCGAATGAGAATGGAACGGGAAATGATTTCTAACTTGCTAAACTTGAATCACCAAGGCATGGAACCATTTTAAAAAATTTCATTCACCATCCGTATTCTTCCCTTCATTCTTACTTTGCGGATGGCAAATGAAATAAAAGAAATCGCTATATGCTTTGGCGATTCAAGATTGGCAAGGTAGTGGCTGGCTTGAGATCATTGCCCAGGACAATTCTCATTTGATACAATAGAAAATTTCTCAACTGCTCACGAAGCCAGCTGATTTTCACCTTGCTGCGTTCCACAAGCTAATGATCTCTGAGCTCCATCATGAGACTACTAAAATCTAGCTTCATTCTCAATGCTGACCAATGTCAGAAAATCACATACTCAACCACTGAGGCTGCTTGACCCCTCCCAATCTCTTATAGTAACAATGGTCATGTAGTTTTCAGTTTGGTTGGTTGGATGTTTTTGGATTTTATGGTGCAAAGGTCATATTTGGCCAAGCTGTACCAAGCACAAGACAGATAACACAATGAGGGAGGAAGAAAAAGCAAGACAGAAGGGTAGGCGAGGATAAAAAATGAAAGGGAGGATAGATCACACTTGGGTATCTCGTTTGTGTGATGCCCTTAGACATCTAAACATGTGCCCCTGACTGCTTTTTCAGATTGTCTTTTTATAAATTTTGATCTAATAGTTTGAGTTTTCCATCTGAACTTTTTGTTTAAGAAATTAACACGGAATTCTTGTTATCATTTAATGTTTTTCCGCTGCTGCTATTACTTAGTACATCCACGATTCTTTTAATTTCCCTCTATAATCAATATTTACCCACAATAATAAAAAGGTTTTACTTTGCAAAAAGTAAATATTACTTCTGGAAAATAATTTTGATATGAAAACGCATCTTAATGACGATAGGAAAAGCATGCTTTCACCTGAGTGAAAACACATGTTGGGATTACTACTTGAAAGGATTTTAGAAAATATTTCTATCGCTTCCAGCTGTCATTCATAAACAGTTTCTTTTTCGATTATTGAGACTTATATTATGTCTCGCATGGGGCCGCGGTAGTCCAGTTGGAAGAGTAACGGATAAGCGAGTTTGAAACCACATCGAGCCAAAGACCGTCGTTTACATGGGGCTGCTGATACATGTTAAATCAGTCGTGGCGTCATATTGGAGTGGTGTGGACGTTTGGAGAGTGAGGTACCGGTTCAGAGGTGTTGACCTCGTCATATGACCGTTCAAAATTACGTGGTGTTCTCGTATCTTTCTAATCGGGATGGATTCCGTATCGTCGCCAATAGCCCATTGTGTTGCTCCAATACGATGTTAATGAACTACCCACCTACCTCATGTAGCGCATGAATACATCTGCGTTTATTCATGCTTTTTAGTACATGCTTGTGCATTTATTGACTTCTACATTTATGTAATGATAAAGTTTTCAAAAAGAATACTTTTTGTGCTTTAGAATATTTCAAATATCACAAAATGATAAAAAATAAAACAGAACAGGAAGTAGTATTGCAATATCTAAGTACTTTTACAAAATAAAAAAATATTGAATCGAAGAAATAGTTCATTTATTGACTTCTACATTTATGTAATATTAAAGTTTTCAAAAGGAATACTTTTTGCGCTTTAGAATATTTCAAATATCACAAAATGATAGAGATAAAACAGAACAGGAAGTAGAATTGCAATATCTAAGCAATTTTACAAAATAAAAAATATTGAATGAAATATTAGTGAAATTCAGTAAGGAAAAATATTTTCCCAAGTTTGATCAAGAGAGGTTATATCAATCTTGACGTGAATTCGTCTGTAAAATCGAAACACTGGAAGAAATATGGAAGTCTACTGGGAGCATGCATGAAAGGCTTAGCGTTATTAAAAAACATTACAACTGTTTTGTCTTACGATTTCAAAGCTAGAAGAAATATCCAGAAGATAATTATAGCGTCGGGTAGGCAAAGGATGTCAATATCTAATATGATCGCACCGAGTGCACAGACGCACTGAGCGAGGGGAAGGGATCCTTTATGAATCGAAATTCTACGGTTAGGCGAGCTCTGGGTTAATAACTTTGAATTACGTGTAATGAAGATTGCGGAAGTGGTGTCAGTTGAAAGCTACCGAACTACGATAATATTAATATTGGACAACAACAATTTCTCAACAACTATTAATATCGAACTTCACTTTGTTCATACTGTGAATTAATTGTTCCAGACACACCGCCTCCCAGCTCGCCAATAGGGCTTCGAGCTTGCTCCGGGAAGCGGGGGAGACCTCCGCCACCAAACACGAAAGAACCAACAGGCCACCCAGCCCCAACTGCGGGAAGCACAGTCGACCCCCACGTGCGCCCCCAAGCACCAAGGGCACCACCATTTATTAAGTCAAATAAAAATTTACAGAAAAAGACCAACAGGGTCAAAACATAAACCGAAGCGACGACCGACGGACACTTCGTCGGTTTACAGGGACGAGAAGGGGATCACATTAAATAATTATAAACAATAGTACAAAAACGAACAACACAACACATGGAGCATTAAACGATAAGGTAAAATAAATTAAAAATCTTAAAATATTTAAAATTACAAAAGAGAGAATAGAAAATAAAATACAAAGTAATGAAATGGGATATAAATACAAAATGTGCATAACAAAATAAAATGCCAATGAAATAAATAGTAGATGTAGTAATAAAATAATAATGATAATGAATTAAATATGATGAACATGAAATAATTAACAAATAACAAATAATTTTAAAATACTAAAATATGAGAGCAAAAACACCGGATGCAGCGACAAATAGAGTGGAGGAATCAAGAAATATTAATCTGCGGAGCGTGGGTCGTTTGCCATCTCTCCAGCCACCAACACACAGGACATAATCCTTGATAGGGAGGTCAAGTTTCTCGTTATGTTAACCAGCCAAGTGGGTTTGTTGGCATCACTAGGCTCCCTGATATGGAATTTGGAGGTGTGCGGGCAGCTGAAGAGATAATGGTCAGCATCTCCCAACGCCCCGCAAGTGCAGAGGTCAGTGTCTTTAATATAAAAACGGTGTAGATAAGCCATGAACGGGCCATGGCCGGTGAGAAACCAAATAAGGTATCGATTAGTGACGAGGGAACCAGGACTGATCCCCGGCATGAATTTCTTCAGCCGGAGACCAGATTCTGAGTTATTGTGGTGTTCCTGCCAACTTGCAATAGCAAATTCTTTTAATTTGTGAATTAATTGTTGGATATTCGCATAACAAACATTCGTTTAAACTTCCTATATCTGCTTCATTCAATCCACAATGCAACGTTAGGACCGAATATTCGCGCCAAAACCACGGTTTTTGTGTCCCCGACACAATCTATATTTTAATAACATAGTGACGCATCAAAGTTTCAAAATAATGCGATGTTACATAACACTCCATGCGTATCAACAAAGAAAACTGGATAGGAATTCTTTTTGGTGAGATAAAAGTCATGTGACGTATTATTTTCTTGTTCCTATTTTTTTCAGTAAGTTTTTTACGAGCGCTCTCAAAGTGTGCAATTATTGAGAATGTAGCTTCATTAGAGCAACGAAGCTGAAGCAACGGAACAATCATTAACAAAATATAGTTTCGAAACTTTTTTAATGGTGTTATAAGTTTGTTATTTTCTTCATGAGCCCCTGTTATGAGAGGCTTTTTCTGTCAAGTTAAATGTAGGGAGGGGTAGTGTTCTTATGGCGGAACATGCTACCTGTATGTATTCCGGACTTGCCTTTTTTTCGATTACGATTTCAGTACGCCTCCAAGAGAGGAATTTTCAGTGTTAACAAACCAATCAGATGGTCCTCGAAGATTTTACTTTTGCTGTCGTCGCCCTTCTAATGAACACACTTGAAGCTGCCTGCGAGAAAGAGAGAGACCATCACAAACAGTGATAATTAATTAATTCGTGATATTAACCTTCCTGGTGGTTGCCTTGATGAGGTATCTCGTCATTAGCAAAACTGACCCGATCTTGGTGGACGAGATATCTCATCATTAGAAGGAAACTGACTACATTCATCAATCTTCTAATGAAAAAGACGGATCATGTGGGCGGAGTAGCTGCCGTAAGATTTCTGAAGGGTAGATCTAAAACCGACCTAGTCGATTAGCTATGGAAGCGCAGATTAGTGTTTTTGATCACGGTGGATAATCAGTTTAACCAATCAATAATTTAGGATTCGTACTTTTATCCACAACCACGAGACAGATCTTCAAACCGATGAACTGGAAGAAATAACATTAAGGTGCAGGCACATGCTCCGTCTGTTTCATTTTAAGGTCGATGGTCCAAATGCTCAAGCATGATTCATGTTGAAGTTACCTTAATATGTACTTTATCACCTATTTAGAAACATTTGGCGTTTATTCTAATTGGTGTTGACCAATCAATCAATTCGGAATTTATTCTTTGTAATTTTTATTGGCAAAGTGCTGAAACCGTACTCGTGAAACAAATCTTAACGTTACGTTCAGAATATGCACAGGAAACACTTCCGCCATCCAAATAATTAATTTCGAACTGATGTAATTATTTGATACTTAATTGGCAACTTAATTAGTGTTGATAATAGTTAGTTAATTATATTAAAGCCAAAGGTAGCCCAAACGGTGATAAAATACATTTTATGTTAATCCATATATCGTCGGATTGCTGTAAAAACAAGATAACTCCGTTTTTTCTTTTTTGAATTAAGTACATTTTCACATATAATTGTGTGTAGTGTGTTTATTCTTCGAAAACAAGATACAGTGAGCCTAACCTATCAAGTACATGCTCAGCAGAAATAGTTTACAGCTCCTTGTTATATGTGTGAAAGTATACTTAATTCGAGAAAGAAAAATGGAGTTATCTTGTTTTTGAACGTAACCCGACGTTATGTATCGCGAGGGTATTTGGAAAATAGGAAACATAATTTCTGTCTTCTATCTGTATTGTTTGTTTATACTGAAATTCGTTCAAATAAGACATTTATAAATTTCATGTAGAACATTCAAAAGCTAAGTTTCCTAGATTCCTTAAAACATTTTTGAAAAACTTTCAGTTTCAGTTAATCACTTTTGACTTAATAGAAATGTGATCCTATTTTTAATTGAATCTCTTTATTATCTGCTTCAAAAACTGATGGAACAATACAGATGGAAGGCAGGATTTCTGTCTTCTATTTGTAGTGTTTGTTTATACTGAAAAAGGTTCAAATAAGACATTTTATAAATTTCATGTGTAACATTAAAAAGTTGAGTTTCCTAGATTCCTTAAAGTATTTTTGAAAACCTTTCAGTTTCAACTCATGTCACTTTTGACTTAATAGAAATATGATTTTATTTTAAATTAAATCTTTCTTTATTATCTGCTTCAAAAACTGATTATAGTGTAAAATTCTAATATAATGGATCTGTTTTTATGGGGGATTTAATGTTTTCTTAACTATTCAGCATTATGTCTTTTAATTAACTTATAAGACTCGGAGGTATTGTCAATATTAATAGTTTGAGCCATTTTTAGGCTTAGATGAAAGTTCTTGAACTTTTATAAGAGAATAGACATGATTAAACTTTTGAAAGTTTTTCCTGAAAAGTTTATAATTATTTTTGTAAGAGTTATTAATCTTCTATGAAAATATTATGAAAAAGAAAGACTTTAAGTCTAATTAACGTATAAAGCTATATAGCATCATAATAAAGGAAACCAAATTTGTTTTAAAAATATTAGAATGAAAAGAAGTAATTGAATATTTTGTTTATGGTCTTAACCAATTATCGTTTAAATTAGAAAAGTTTTCGTAAGAAGGTAACACTTTGCTTTAGTAGTTTCAAATTGATGAATGACGTGTATGAAAATACATTTATAAGTTATGGAGTGGAGTATTTCAATTAACGTCACACTGGAGCAACACAACGGGCTATTGGTGACGGTCCGGGATCAATCCCAAAGGGAAAGATCCGAGGACAACACCACGTAATTTTGAACCACGGTCAGTTGACGAGGCAACACCTGAGCTGGCACCCCACTCTCCAAACTTCCACACCACGCCAACGTGAGGACATTTGAGGCCACGACAGATTTAACGTGCACCAGCCCCCTTTGTACACGACGGTGTTTGGCTGGATTCGAACTCGCAACCCTTCGGTTGCTAGTCCGTTACTCTTCCAACCGGGCCACCGCGGCCCTATAAGTTATGATAAAGTCATGGTTATGATATGCATGAACATTAGTTATTGCAAAATATTGCATGCTCAAATCACTTTCGGATTGCAATAATTTAATTAGATGTAGCCTGCTGCTGTTATAGATGATGACAGAGCTGTAAGCATCCACCTAGACAATAGATTGCAAGTCAAATATTCATAATACTTTTAATTTGATGGAGCTAATTTTAACCCAGGATACCAAGTTTCAAGTTATTTGATCCAACTGTTTATAGGTTTCTAGTGGAAAGTTACTCCTGAATGTTAAATTATACTGTCATAGTCAATGTCATAGTGTCCGGTGTAATCTTACTATCAAGATTAGATTATGTATTGCATAACTAAAGGTGGAGGTACGTAGTTGAATTTAAATCGCACTGGAGCACCACAACGGACTATTGGCGACGTCCGGGATCAATCCGATGGGAAAGATCCGAGAACACCACCTCGTAATTTTAACCACATTTAGATGACGAGGTCAACGCCTGAACTGGTACGTCACTCTCCAAACTTCTTCACCACGCCAACGTGAGGACATTTCAGGCCACGACAGATTTAACGTGCATCAGCTCCTTTGTACACTATGGCTTTGGACTAAGTTTCAAACTCTCAACCCTCCAGTTGCTAAACCTTACGTTACCAACTGGGCTGCCGTGGCCCCATTGCTATTAAAGAACCTAAACATATTCCACTTTTTAAATAATGGGCCGTGGTAGCCCAGTTGGAAGAGTTACGGCCTAGTAACCGGAGGGGTTCGAGTTCAAATCCAACGAAAGACCGTCGTGTACAAGGGGGATGGTGCGCGTTAAATCTGTCGTGGTCTTAAATGTCTTCACGTTGGCGTGGTGTGGAAGTTTGGAGAGTGGGGTGGCAGCTCAGGTGTGACTTCGTCATCTGACCGTGGTCCAAAATTGCGTGGTGTTGTCCGCGATCCTTCCCTTCGGATTTGATCCCAGAACGTTGCCAATAGCCCGTTGTGTGGCTCCAGTGTGACGTTAATTAAATACCTACCAACCTTTAAGCAAAATCGGCGGCTGTAGTGATTATACACTTTGGGGGTATTTCAATTAACGTCACACTGGAGCAACACAACGGGCTATTGGTGACGGTCCAGAATCAATCCCAAAGGGAAAGATCCGAGGACAACACCACGTAATTTTGAACCAAGGTCAGATGACGAGGCAACACCTGAGCTGGCACCCCACTCTCCAAACTTCCACACCACGCCAACGTGAGGACATTTGAGGCCACGACAGATTTAACGTGCACCAGCCCCCTTTGTACACGACGGTGTTTTGGCTGGATTCGAACTCGCAACCCTTCGGTTGCAAGTCCGTTACTCTTCCAACCGGGCCACCGCGGCCAGATTATACACTTGAATTTATTGCTAGTAATACAATTCAATATACATACATTGATATTTTAAATAGAAACTTAGTCGGATAAAATTAAAGTACAGATTTTGTGCAACCATAAACAGTAATCCCAAATGCAGTGCTTTGCATATAATGTTGTGGTTTGGTATATAAAAGCAGCAAATGACGTAAAATCTTACCCCAATTTTTTAAAGATTTGTAGAGTATTATTGCATTTACGAACAAAATGTGAAGAAATCACATTTTTTGTGTTCTAAAAGTGAACTTCGTTGAGAATCTATCGTCCAAAAGAGTAGAATGAAATTGGTTCCTGTTTGAACAAATACCTAGTGCTGACAATGATATTTAAAACGATATATCGTGTGCGACCAAATGCAAACAATCTTGATTTTCACGCTTTTGTATAACATTTATAAGTTTCACTGTAGGTGGCTGAATCAGGACATTCAAAGATTCGCTGATGCAAACGAAATCATTTGAATACTCGAATAAGAGATAAATAAAACTGTTATACAAGTCGAAACAGGAAAAAAGGTAGGATACCTGGTAGCCTGAAGAATTATATAACGAGTGGTTTTGTATTATTTTTTAAAGTAAATATCAGGTATGTTTGTGCTATCGACTGGAATCAAAGTGTTACGGGATGTACAAACACTTTGGAAGTCTGAATCCGAAAATATAGAAAAAGAATTATAAATTTATAAATGATGTTTGTCGCAGATATTTAACCTTTTATGAATAAGCAAAAAATCGATTTTTAGTATTTTAAACTATTTTCTTCGCAAAAGAAAATCTTGCCCGTTATCCTTCACGTAATTTCCAAACGAAATATCTTCTGAAGAATGATACAGATTCAAACAACCAGCAATACGCATTTTAGATCGGAAATTAAACTTTGAGATCGATATCCTGCTTTTACATCTCTCATGAATCGAGCAATCGTCATGGTAACTATAGAAACGATATTTTCTCAGAAAAATGAATATAAAGAAGATATGGCGAAATTTGGAATACCAGAATATTATTTTACGCTTTGGTAAGGTTACCATGCGTCCCGGTTTGAAAGGCACGGTTCGGGGCTCCGGCATGTTGGTCATTTTGTCCCGGTCAGTAGAAAAACATTGAAGTCACGTTCTTTTAGATATATCGGATTTTCAGCATGAACAAACCAGATGAAAAACGGATACTTAAATTCCACAAACCCAAATGCTTTCGAATTATACATTAAAATGCTGTTTATCGCCATTTTACTGACATTTGTAATTTAATCTAATTGGCATTGACCAATTAATTATCATATACTCGAATTAACTATATTTAGCTCCAAATTCATTCTTTGGGATTTATATAAGAGACATTATCTTTGTAAGCAAACCAGATAGAATTCAAAGATTTTAGTTCTATCCAAGTGATATCACATAATACATATCGAAGTTACTTTAGTTACACTAAAAATTTTAAATTGCAATTTAAAATCGCAATATGTTTTTTATTTTAACAAACTATACAAGATTCGAAAGAATTTTGCCCTACTTAATTACTTTCTGGATCGTACCAAACTATATTTAATAAAAGACCATTTATGACAATTATTTGTTTTTGACTATTGATTTGTAAGTCGGCGATGACACTAAATCACTGATCAATACTCAAGTACATTAGGTTTAAGACAACTTGATATATTATGAAACGCATTAAATGTTTTGATGCAGATGAAGCAATTTCCAACTTGTATTATGAGTCTTTCTGCCGATCTAAATGTATGTAGCTGTAGTGTTTCTGTAGGGGAATGTGTTTCCCGTATTTCAAACGCGACGTCATTCAACTTGCTTCTCGAATGCGATTTCAGCACATTATCAATAAAAATTCCAGCTAATGAACCTAATGAATTCCAAATTGATTTCCCAAAGTTGATTGACCAACGCCATTTAAATTAAACTCCAAACCTTGCCCAAAACGGCGATAAATTACATCTTAAGGTTACCCCGATATGTATCATGCGAGAACATTTAGTATTGGTAGTAAACTCTTCGTTCTCGGCCTGGTTTGCTTGTTTGTACTGAAAATCTCGTTCATTCTAGTAATTTAATGGTTTTTATGCTCTAAAAAGTTGGTAGGTTGGTTGTGTTGAGGACACAAACCGTAGTTTTGACGTTAATACTCGGGCCTGATGTTGGATTGTGAAATTAGTGAAGCAGATATAGGAAGTTTTAACGATTCTTTCTTGTGAATATTCAACAATTAATGTACAGTTTGAACGATTAAAGTGCAGTTCGATATTGATATTGAAGGATAGTTAACTAAAGGCTTGTGATTGGTACTGTAGTTCGGTAGCTTTCGAATGAAACCACTTGCGCAGTCATCGCTCCATGCAATCAAAGTTACATTGACCCAAAGCTTGCCCAGCACTGTAGAATTTCGAAATATTAGGGACCTCCTCCCCATGCTGAGTGTGTGGGCACACTCGGTGTGAATATCATGTCAAGTACGGACATCTTTTGCCTACACGACACTATATTTATCTTGATGTTTCTAGATCTGAAATCATAACGCAAAACAGTTTGCTTATGATCGCTTTTTTGTAACACTCTACTTTTCATACTTACCCCCGTACTAGTCCAATTTTAAAGACGTATTCACTTCGTCATGCTAAGCAAAAATGAAATTTTGAAACATTCACGCCAATTGGTTGAAAAACTATTTTCATATCATTGGCTTAAAGCAGAAACCCATTAACTGACATTTTTTCGGAGACATTAAATGCTTATTTTCATAATGATGTGCAATACATTGCCACATTGTAATCTGTTTAAAATATATATTACGTTATAAAAAATGCTTACAATTTGTATTTTTCAACCAAAAACGAGCAGTCACTCCTTAAACAGCTGTAAAGTAAAGATTTTGTTTTGCCTATCAATGAGTTTCTGCTATGATCTAACCCAAAATGTCGATTATTTCCTTTCGTCCTATTACATTTAATCGTGAATATTTACAGAACGGAGATGGGCGCAAGCAATAAATCAATCAAGAGATGTAGCATTTAGTTCGCAATATATATTTCTTCGAAGAGGAAAAGACGACCCAAACCCAACAACTTAAAAAATTCAGTTTTACAGAGAATGGTTTTCCTGCTTTCGTTACCGCACCTAATTTGCATGTTCGTGCTAGTTCCCCATCTAATCCGTAACTTATGGCTGGAATGCAATTTAAAAACTCATCTTCATAGAAATGAGATAACAAACGGAAGGAACATTGTAAGTCCGAACTAAGCTGGTTCATGCAGCACATATTGGATTGCGAATTCTTTTCTTTTTAAACATCGTTATGTTTCTTTTGCTTCACGAGAAACGGTATTGCAGTCAGTTTCATATCACGGATTGCTTTCTCCCCTATTCTTGTTTTATTCCTGGATCCTGACTTGATGGTTGGTTGGTATTGGGGTTTTATGGCGCAGAGTCATATTTGGCCATGCTGCGCCAGACACAAGACATACAATATCAAGTAATCGACACACAATGAAAGTTTTACTGACACAGAAGAGAGAAATACACCCAGGGAGGAATGCACCTGAGAGGAATCGAACCTGCGCCGCCTACAACTCGAAGGTTTCTAGCGCAGTGGGCATACCCCCTGAGCCCCAACGGCCCTTGAAATCCTGACTTGAAAATGATTTAATTCTAGAACGTCTTTGTTGTCGTTTCGACATTCGTTTGTCGCTTTCTCCCTTTCGTATTCGTGTCGTATTTTGATAATGTCTTTTGACTTTTAATTTCTTGATAAGCACACAGCAATTTCTTGTGTAATTCTATTTAACGAAATTATGCAGTCGATCTAAAACGTTCTTAACCTAGATCGAATTTAAGCATACAAAAACATCTTACCCAGAACCATCCGCCGGTGTCTCTTCAACCCAAGACAGATACTCCAGTCTAGATTCAGCAAAACGTGATCGTAGAGAAGCCAAACAATCAGATTTTGAATCTGAATTCACTGTCTATATATTTTTCTGTAGAATTTTTTTTCCTGTCCATTCAAACTGAAAGAGGTGAGTGTTGAGTTCCAGTTCAAGTGACAGGGCCCCAATACAAAGTATATCAAGAATCTGGGTCCCAGGATACAAGATGGGCCTTCAGCATCAATTTATATGATGGGTCCCCTTCACATATCCAGGTGACGGGTCCGTAGTACCAATTTAGGTGACCACCTCTAGTACTATTTTAGATGATGGTCACCAGGTTAGAAAACGGAAAAACTAGTACCTGTTAGCGAGTCCTAACACCATTTTAGATGATGAGCCCCAATGCCAGAATAGGTGACGGGTTCCCCGTACCAGATTAGATGACGGGGCCCCAATATCGAGTAGATCACGAGTCTCAGGACACAAGATGGACCTTCAGCACCAATTTATGGGATGGGTCCCTAGTACCACTTTAGATGATCACCCCTAGTAGGGTAAACTAGACAGTTATTGACATCTCGGACATTTATTGACACCCTGGTCTTTAATTAAAAAAGCTTTCATGTCAATATTCAGTTTCGAATAAGGGCGGGATAAAAAACTGACTAGATCTTGATCTGGTCATCATAAAAAATCTGCAATACCTTCTTGACGAGTTATCTCGTAATTAGCAAAATTAGTAAGATCTTGATGGACGAGATATCTCGTTGAAACCTCTTGGAGGGTTAACCCTCGATCCTTGTACCAAGGTGCTGGCAATATCACTAATGTGGATGACCTAAAGCAATTTTGTGTGTTTTGCGTATATAAATTTCAATACCATAACCTCTTGCTCATTTCAATGATAAACTTTTAGACCTTTAACGATTCAAAATCCACTTTTCAGTAAAATCTCAGTTTTATTAGATCTCACGCAACATAAAACCTAGATATAAAGCCAATTTCCCCTACTACAGCAAGGACCTGTTATCCAGCCAAATGGTGTGCGCTTTCGGCCAAACTTCTCTTTTAATTAAATCTCTGAAAGAAGCTTGCTTTTTAATTAGATCATCTCGGGGAATTACAGCTCATATAACATTTCGGATCCTTTGTTCTTCTGCTGCTCTCTAAATCTCATTAAATGTCTGGAAAGTTGAGGATACGTGTCCTCAGAGGAGCCATTTTGTTTTAGTTTTTGTCTTCAGTTCCGCAAGTAGTAAATTGATCATTACAGAGAATATTTCTTTTGGAACGATGATATTGGTGGTTTCCGTCATTTTTTCGTCTTCTCTTTTTGTGGAGGGAAGAAATTGGCCTTTTTCATCAAACCAGAGGCGTATGTCACTTGAAAAGTCCATTAAGAACGAAGATGACATTCATTCGAATCTGAAACGCTTCGGTACATTTTTCGCTTTTCTTTCGTTTGATTTGTGGTTTAATGGAAAGCGCTGTCGATTACAAGTTGAAAGGAATTTCATGGATTCTGTTGGGGGAGTAGAACGGTGGTGAAATGTGAGTGTTTCTCAAGACGAGGACTTGAGACGGAAAGTAGAATTTTTCTTCCGGACGCGATTTGAAGTTTGAGAAATTGTGCCCAACATTAACGCTTTTAGTTTAACTCTTTGAAGTGACGTTATGCTGAAAATGGGTTTACGAAGAAAAAACTTTTGAGTTCAAACCTATCGCTTTTTTTTTTTGTGAATGCATTTTCACATAGCACAAATGTTATCACCAGGGCCTGGATTTTGTTGACTTAAAATGTATAAAAACGATCAAAATAGTTTTCTTAAATTAACTTTCTATTCTTTCTCTTCGTAATTCTCCCACATCTTTTCTCTAAGGGCCTTTTTGCTAATTGATTACGCTTCTATGCTAGAATATAACACTTGACAGCATAATTTGGATTAATTATTAAAATGCGAAACTGAATGCAGAACAAAAATACTCAGTATCAAATTCTGCACGGATAACTGGAACAATCGGCAAATCGGAGCTCAGATAATCAAGGTTCTACTATATTTCTTTATAAGCGTGGAATTTGAAAATTTTATGGCGATATATGTCCCACCTATAGCTTTGGACGAACAATAACCACAGAAACACTATCCCCTGGAATGGTATTACTTATTTTTAGAATAGTTGTTTACTAAAATAGAAATCCATCATCCTCTATCAGCTCAACTCGTCTTTGTACTTCCAGGATGGCGTCTTAGCCTTTATTCTCCCGGCTTACATCGAATGATCTCAACCATTAGTTTCAAAAAACCAAGTACAGATTTCTATGAAAATAAAATCCCAACAAAGGATTTAAGATTTTTCTTGATTTTATATATCCGGAAGATTTAATATTATCCCGAATACATCGATGGTTATGGGAGAACAAACATCTGCGGCCTCCTGGGAGAAGACCGGGGCCACCGTTAAGAACCTCAAGGAAAAGTTTTAAAACCTCTGGTTTAATCTTACAGATGGATACTGGACAACTTCCACACAATTCTTACTACTTCAACAAGCATTTTTCGTAGCAGTGACATTTCTGTGTGAGGGATAATGCATTTCCTATAAGTTTTTCCATGTTTTGTGGCTAGATTGTTACTATTGTAACAATTCTAATCTTCAATTCCTTGAGGGAGAGGCCGCTGTAGCCCAGTTGGAAGAGTAACCGGAGGATTACGAGTTCGAAACTAGGTCCAACCAAAACCTTTCGCGTACTCGCCAGAGAAAAATGTTGAAAGGAGATGTGAAGGTTTCAGAGAAGAAATCTACCGAAAAAAAAGACGTTAGTGAGCTTAAAGAACAAGTGCAATTGATAAAAGATAAGAAAGAAACATTTTCTAGAATTTGAGAGCAGGCAAAGCAGTTGGAAGATTTTAAATCAGAAAATGTATTGTCAGGGTTGGTGCACATTAAATCTGTCGTTGTCTCAAATTTCCTCATGTTAGCGTGGTGTGTAAACTTGGAGAATCGTGTGCCAGCTCAGATGTTGCCCTCGTCATCTGACCGTGGTTCAAAATTACGAAGTGTTCTCGGTTCTTTCCCTTCGGGATTGATCCCGGAGTATCGCCAATAGCCCCTTGTGTAGCTCCTGTGCGACTTAAATACAACTACCTACCTTGATGGAGGTAATAGGATTTATAAGTTCGCAGGAACTAATGCCTTCTATAAATTCAAGTACATAAAATTTGCATAAGAGGCCGTCTTCATATTAAATTGAGCACCAACTTCATAATTTCCAATGGAAGCCCCTATTTTGACACAGAATTTAAAATCTATATCAAAATTTAATTTAAGATACCAAATTTCATGTCATTAGGTCTTACCGTTTTGAAGTTATGAGTACAGAAAGATTGGAGCTCCTAATGTTAAATCAGTTTCTTAGACATACTCGTATAGATATTTTTATGGATATCTTCCTAAATAATATTTCTATAGCGCTGATATTTTGTACCATGTTACTTTTAAGCAACCCAAACAAAATCCACCTAATATTTTGATTTAAAAATATTTTTAGTATGCAATAAGAATTGTTAAATTAATGTTTGAAAAATTATGAATTGGAACCATACTATATTTTGATGGGAATCGATTCAGGACTTCTAATAAGACCATGCAAAATTTCAACTCATTCCAATAATTAATTTTTGCATTACATTAAATTTTCCTCATTATGACGATTTTAGGGGGCAACCAAAAGGAACAAACCTGAGGAATGTTTAAATTTTTGAAAAATGGTTGGAAATTTCATTTATGTTTTTTTTTAATCTAAAATGCATTGCCTTTTACCAGTTATGTGTCATATAGATTAACTACTAATAAATGATCAATTGAATGACTCACTCTTCACTTTTTGGATCATCCTGAATATAATTTCGATTGTATTAAATAATTGTAGGTAGGCTTTTTAGTTGCATACATAGAAGCGAACGCTAATTAAAAAACATTTATTAATAATACTAAAGAAGATACAAAATTGTACAGAACATCGATCAATGCTTTCTCCGTTTCCAATTGTTTTCAATTCCAAAATCCTTTTATCACATTTTAATCATGGTTACAATTCATAATATCATCGTTTGAGCTCGTATAACAAATATAATAATTCTCGGATCTTTGCACTTGCATAATAAATATAACTTAATTCTCATATTGTTTTCACTTGCATAATAAATATAACATAATTCTCGAATCGTTTTCACTTGCATAATGAATATAACATAATTCTCGAATCGTTTGCACTTGCATAATAAATATAACATAATTCCGAATCGTTTTCACTTGCATAATAAATATAATATAATTCTCGAATCGTTTTCACTTGCATAATAAATATAACTTAATTCTCATATTGTTTTCACTTGCATAATAAATATAACATAATTCTCGAATCGTTTTCACTTGCATAATGAATATAACATAATTCTCGAATCGTTTGCACTTGCATAATAAATATAACATAATTCTCGAATCGTTTGCACTTGCATAATGAATATAACATAATTCTCGAATGGCTTTCACTTACATAACAAATATAATAATTCTCGGATCGTTTGTAAGTTCTGACAAATACGTTTGAAATAGTGTTCAATTTTGAAATTCGGGTAACTATAACTACAATTAATTTCGATCTACGAATAGCGATATTCAATGTGGTGATGATCCCTGAAATTGACAGCAATTTTAACATTGAATATCTCCAGATTTAAAGAAAGCAAAGTCGTGAAATTTCATATTTAGACTATTTTAACGATGTAGAATCTGATTAAGGCATCAAAACAGGGTGTTTTCATTGGAAATTTTGTTTGTGTAAAATTTTATAAGATTGACCATTATGCAATTTTTTGCATCTGAATTTGTAGAGGATGTTATTCCCTATTGAATGATATCTTTGAATTTGCTCTACTATAAATAGTGCTCGAAATAAAGAGTGTGGTTCGTTTTTTTCGCGATTGTACCTTACTAATCTATTAAAAATTTTAAAGCATTATCAAAGGTCAATGCTGAGTTCTTTAAAAGCATTGATGTGAAATAGAATTTGTTCGTGTGTACGCCGTTGTAATGTCAGTTGAACATTTGCTGTTTCCAATATAATTCCGACAGGAATTGCATTGATAAATAAACCTTTTAGAGTACATTAATATTATGTAAGGTGTATTATTAAGCTTTTAGGTACAGCTTCGATATAAAAATCTTTTTAAAGCAACCCTTTTGGCACATTTTTTGGCTTCCTTTTTGTAGCGAGTTGTAGCAGGCAAAGGCAACTCGACTTTATTAGGATTATGCCAACCTCGCGAAGTTAAAATCTTCATTTCCGGCCCTCTTTCATTCTTGAATGTTTTGGAATGTTCTTTCATTTCCGTTTTATTGTCCATTGATTTTATTGGTCCTTTTTAATTTTTTTCTCAATTCTTTTCCATTTCTTGTAAATTTCAAGAATCAAAGCTTTCAGTTTGTCTTAAACACGGCACAGTGTAGTCACATCAGGGGTTGTATCGTTTCTTGCTTTTATTTGAATCTCTTATTAATTTTTGTAAATCAATACTTTCTTTTTATTTTACCATGCCTTCTGTATTTAGTGTTGTAGAAAAAATAAGTTTCGTGTTTTTTTTACTATTTTTAAAATTCCTTTCTTTAAGTTTTTAATTATTTTCCTCTACGCCTTAACGGTGTTTTTTCTAACGAATTCTTCCTTGGCGACATAAAAACTCGCCAAACTTGTTTCACACGAAGTCTTTATAAAAACTGTACCTGCTGTTTTATAAACTTCGTATTTCGCAAGAATAATTTTGTGTCACGATGTCCACTATTCCACTGAATACTGTTCTGGAATACACAAGTACTTTATGTGTTAGGCCTATATATTCGGGGTTATTTATAGCTGGAGCTTAAACTCTTGAAGGATAGCAAAAAAACATCACACCAAGAAAAATGTATGCAAAATACATTTCTAAGGATATTTTTTGAATTTTATGTAAGGGAATAGAAAGATTTCGGAATTTGAAATTCTAATCATAACGTATCAGTCTCAGTATGAAATCTAATTTAAGTATAGTATTACACGAGATAGTATTTTAGTTCTTTTTACTAAGGCAGGGTTCTGAATCTATTCTTGAATATGAAAATAATAATTTATATAAATAAGAATGAAGTTTTGTACATTGAATTTTTTGGTCTCATTTCAAGTTTTTTATCCGTTTTGTGTCATTTTAATGCAAAATCAATTTTTCCGTGTCTACTGTCTTGTATGTGTGTACTCGCACTACGTCCAAATGGCTGCGTGTAGTTTCATGAAACTTTGCATACCGTGAGTACTCACAATCAGTGACGGAACTGTTGAGTCCCGTCCAACAATAACCCGTTATGTTGCTTCTGTGTGACGTTAATTAACTACCTATCTACCCTAATAAATGTAAACAAGTATACAATCTAAGGCGCTTTAAAATTCAGCTTATCGCAGATTAATTCTTGTAAGTTTCATATCAAATTAATGTAATGCGCGTGACAGCATCTGCATTTTGCTGTCCGATATTGTACCCTTTTTCTGTAATAGACTTACTATACATTTAAACCATATCTTTGATGTTGTATACATAACTCCTTAAAAAATTATCGGAAATGAAATATTCTTCTTGCTATCCAGATTTTGGCATCAATTAATTTTTTAGGCTAACATTTAAAAAAAATTGATTTTTCTATCGATTTTGGTGATTTCGAATGTCCACTTTTCCCTTAACGTAGAAAAACAAGTGTACGATCTAATGGCACGTTAAAATTCAGCTTTCCGCAGATCAATTCTTGTAAGTTTCATATCAAATTAATGTAATGCACGTGGCAGTGTCTTTTTTTTTCTCTGGCCGATGTTTCCTGTATCTACTCAATCTGTGAACTTTTCAGTATTCCCCTCGTGAGTATATTGAACTTATTTATTTCCACAAGAACCTTTTAATGTCCCTTCGGTTTATGAAACGCACTTTAAAATGCGGGAGCACATCTTTAATCCATCGGGAATGAATAAAACTTGTTTACGAGGATCCAAGTGCTATGCCTCGAAATAATCAATACGGTTTATGTAATGAGGTAAGATATCTTAGTGCATCTGGTACTACTTCTTGAGAGATTAATCCATTAAATTTGAGTATACGATGTGATAGAAGGACAGACATTACTCTAATAAATTATTTAAAGTTTAATCTCCCAGTAAGGAGTGTAAGAAAAGAGAGAACATCATTTCTTTCGGGATTAGATTGGGAAGCACAGACTGCAAACTTGATATCTATTATAAATAAATTAAGATGGAGTGTTTGTGCATTGAAAAAAAAACATTTTCTTCCTGTTTCAGATTATTTAACTTTTCAGGGCTCTTTTAATACGAAAGCAGTGTTTTACGCGTTTCGTGTTTGTCTTTTGTGTGTGCCCGCATCATGCACTTAGTCGATAATATCGTTTCTGTGGTGTAAGACGTCGTTCCCCGCTCAGATTTTCAACGGCAATCTCAGAATGCGTATAGCTATGCATGACCTAAAGTACGCTCTCTACTACCTAAATGCGTAATTTCCGGACACACATTCTTTGACACAAATCTTTATTTGGGGCACTTCTACCACCCTTTACAATTCGATGGATATTCTCGAAACATCCTGTATTGTAGTTGATCTTATACAACCCATTTAAGTTCTATGATTATCTCCTTATGCACCAGAAAAATGATCCAATTTGATATAAATAAAACTTTTTTGTATGCGAAGTTGATTTTGTAAATTTTACTTACAGGATTCGCTTTGAAGCAGTGCCTCTCGAATGGATCGTGGTACGTAAATGAATGGGACAGTGAATGGACCAACTACAGCAGCTGTAGCAGAATCCAGGTGAGTGTAGGGTTAACAGATCTAAATTCGGGCAAAGTTCCCGGCAAACTCAATCATAGTTCCCGATATTTCAAGGAAAGTCCTGATAAATAAACTCAATTCATAGTTATTAATAAAAAAGCTTTTAAATTTAAACGGTTAAATAAACACTTACTAACAAGAAATAACAGTATTACGAATGAAAAAAAAATTAATCCTCTGCATACGTCGGGGCAGAATATCGTTTCCTTCTTTGGTTACGGCAGCCGGCCCAACGGCTTTACAGGCAACTTACTGAAACCGGCCGAAACGGCCTTTACAATGCTTTCCCCCAGGAGGAGAGGGAATATGTGTCGTCCCATTATCACCTAATGTGCCGGTTTCTATTGTCGGGTCGTGGGTATGCCTAGAAGGGACAGATCATTCCCGGGTAAACTGAAAGGGCGGCGGTGACTTTTAAAGTGAATCTCTTTTCATTTACTCAACATCTCACAGACTATATGCTCGAGGATAAACAATTTGCAAGGCACCCCGTCGTTAACCCTGAAATCTTTGTCAACGGGGAGATAAGGCTATTCACGCGCGGGTCTCTTTGTAGCACATGGAAGAGGGGATGGAAATCGTTATGAGCTGCGACGATTCTTCAGGAGTTTAAAAGTCTGAAAGAATCCGAGCCTTTCGTACCGAAGGAACTCGAAACTTTCGGCCGGTTCGGCCGGTCCTCGTATCCAGAGGGTTAAATTTTACTTTTAAAATAACTTTTTACAATAGTTTATAGTTCATGCTTAAAATAATTTTCAGAGTGAAAATAACAGATTAATCTAATCATTAGATATAATTAGCTAAGTAACATGTTTTTTTAACTGTGATATTTCAAATTTTAATTTGTTCAGAAAGACAATTCCTAGAGTAAATTATTCCTAACATTATTCTTCATGTTTTGACCCTCTATCAAGTTGCTAGTGGGAATAGGTTTTTACAATTCTATTCATTTCCACACCGCGTCAACGTGAGGACATTTGAGGCCACGACAGATTTAAAGGGTACCAACATCCATGTACACGACGGTCTTTCATTGGATCAAGTTTCGAACTCGAAACCTCCCAATTGCCATTCCGCGACTCAACCAACTGGGCTACGGCGGCCCAAGATATTGTACCAATTTTACTCTAGATCGTTCCTCGGTGTCATTTCAATACTCGAGTGCATTTGTCGCTTTCTCCCTTTCGCACATTTTGCCAGATTTCGACAGTTTATTTTGATGCTTAATCATTTTATTTGGTAAGCACATAACAGAAATTTTGTGAAACTCAATTAGGAGAAATTCTACAGCTAAAATTTACATAGAACTCAATCATATTTCCGGGTTTTAATGGCTTTCGTTCAGCAAACAAAATGAGCATAGATTAGGAAGCCAAGCAGATTTGTAACCGCAATTCATTTATTAGTGCTCTCATTTCTTTGATCTTCAATATATTAGCATCATTTTCAAAGGCGGAAATGATTTGGTCTGACTCGCGTGTTTACGTCTTCGTGCGTGCCTTGCGGTTATATTATTCCGATTCCAAAGTTATTCACAGGCAATTTTTTATCCTATCAGACACAAAAATGAGGGACGAAGAAAAAGTTCAAGTCCGAAAGAAATTGCAATCTGTTGCGAGAATTATCCGAAAATGAATATGATGGTGGTGAGCTATCTTGTTTCCATTTGGAATTGAATAAAAAAACGGAAAATGTGAAAATATATCAGAATAATGACACATTATGCAGAGAATATCCAGGATAATTTGGATTCATGTAATTTGTCCACGTCCGCACTGAAGGAAAAATATGTAATAAGGTGATGAATTTGCTGTCGGAAATATTCTACTTGAAATTTATTACCCCAATGATTCTCTAAATTAAAATGATCATGAGTCCGTCGTGATTTTCTGATGAATAATAAGCAGGTAAATTGTGCATCGGAATCAGTTTTGGAAATTTTTCTCAATCACAGGAAATTTAACAAACAAGAAGTATAACAATATAATTTGAAATAAATTTAAAGTGTGCTATTGATACCAACAAACTTGTAAGATCAAATGAATGTTGCTCGAAACTACTGAAAAAAATTACTTACTGTTGAGTCAATTATGCCAAAGGCATGTGCAACGAACACAATATGGAGCTGATAAATTTACATTAAAATCTGTATAAATATTCTGTCTAGAAAACGATGAAATGATGAAAATTAATTTTGTTTTTTATTCTACGAGTTTTACAATCGATTTTACTGTACCTTTCTGTTGCATAAATAATTATTTTCGTGTCAAAATATTATAAAAAGAACCTAAAATTAACTGAAGTTAAAAATAGAGAAAATGTCATTTAGATATTGTAACTATTTTCCACAATTTATCTACTGGTGTCGAAACGAAATCGGCAGACCACGAATATCGGGAGTATCGAATTTTCTAGTGTTTTTAATTAGTTTGATGGGATGAACAGAAATGCCACCAGGATGATCTGTCAATCTAGAATCTCAAACATAGTTCTCGCACCCTTAAGTATGCAAGAACCACGATTATGAAAATTCATTTACAATCACATCGATTGCTTACTTTAGCTCCAGGAAAGCTAAATTAATACATATATAATTCTCCAACTGACATAAAATTTTAAATGATTTGTAGAAACAATTGTGGAACGAGAGCGTAATGGCTATGCATTTGTTATGTCCATTACTTGCTTTTGCCGCAGTCTTGCCACATATGGCCCTTGCACCATAAACCTACCCAATCAACCTAGTCTGAAAAATAATTTACTAATTTTAAAATTTAGTCCATAACTGCATATTTGTATGAACTACATATACTACGCACCTAACCGCATTTAAAATACAAATAAAAAGAGTTCTCATTGAACTTTTCACCTGAAAATTACTTTACCAATTTTGATGAGCAATAAACTGATTCGGTAGTCATGCAAATTTGTATAAACATATTGCTCTATACTAAAGGGGCCACGGTAGCCCGGTTGGAAGAGTAACGGATTAGCAACCGGAGGATTGCGAGTTCGAATCCAACCAAAGACTCGTGCACAAAAAGGGATGGTGCACTTTAAATCTTTGTGGCCTCAAATGTCCTCATGTTGGCGAAGTGTGGAAGTTTGGAGAGGGTGTTGCCAGCTCAGGTGTTGCCTCGTCATCTGACCATGGATCAAAATTACGTGTTGTCCTCGATCTTTTCCTTGGGGGATTGATCCCGAACCGTCGCCACTAGTCCGCTGTGTTGCTCCAGAGCGACGTTAATTAAAATACTGACCTGCACTATACTAAAATGCATGTGAAATAAACTAAAAAGCATTCTTATCCGATAAATAATTGATAAAAATATCAAACAATCAGCAATCTTTTATGTTTTAATTAATGTAAATAGGAGACAACTTTTTTGCTCGAAAGAGAATGTAGGTTTTCTTATAAGATAGTACTGAATAATCACTATGCCAATGTACTCAATAAATGTTTGGGAAAGTTTAGCTTCAAAATATTAGTTAACTAAGCACAGTGCAATCTAAGCGTTTTGCAAGAACTGACATCTTTAGTGCGGGCGTTTCGATTATTGTTCCTAATGATTATGTGTTTCTTGTTTTCCCATTACATATCTAACAGTCAAGCATTGTATTTCCACCAACGAGTCTAATTGTCAGAAATGGTGTCTTTCCAGGTCATGAGAAGACTTCAATACTTCCACATTGTCACGTACGCTCTTTCCATCCTGTTTCTGATTCCATCACTTGCGATATTCGTCATCTACAAGTAAGTGTGAGAAATTAGTGTGGACAAGATATGCTTTCCTTTAATTCCCTGTTTAATTTGTGCCCTCAGGGGAACATCTGTTTAGGTGTGTACTGGCTTCACAGACTCGAGGTAATCTAGTGATCTTTTCTTCTCCCATGGGGCTTACTGTCTTAAGTAAACACGGGAGGGGCACATCTGCTTTAGGTGTGTACAGGCTTCACGGACCCAAGGTAATCTAGTGATCTTTTCTTCTCCCATTGGGCTTACTGTCTTTAGTAAAGACGGGACTCACGTTCCCGGAATACTAAATTGATCTTTTTCTATTTTAACCCCCTACTCTATTCCCCAATCTTTTTTTTTTCATTCACGATATATTTTAACTTGGCGCTGTCTTGTGCTTGGCGCAGCTTGGCCAAATATGGCCATTCAGCCATAAAACTCCAAACCAACCCATCTGTTTTATTTGCTCTGAAAGTTAATTTTGAAAGCTCGTACAACTTCTAGCATAGGAAAAATGAATTTCTACAGGACGATCAGAATCGACTGTAGAATCACACCACACGATTTCTTCTCGGAAAACCAACCTGAAGATTGGACATGTCATCCCGGAGTTTTGATGTCACTTTTGATCTTTCGGAATTATATTCTAATATCACCAAACAAGTTGCTGGTACATGAGAGTCAATCGAGATGATGAAACCACACGATCTTGCGTTAACCCTCCTGGTGGTTACTTGCCTCAGCGAGGTATCTCGTCGTCATCATCAAAACTCACCAGATTGTGATGAACGAGAAATCTTGTCATTGGCAAGACTCGCCAGATCTTTATGAACGAGATATCTCTTCATTAGAAGACCAGATCTTGATCTTGTCATTATCAAAATAACCAACAATATCTTGACCAGATATCTCGTCATTGCCAAAGTTAGTCAGATTTTGGTGGACGAGATATCTCGTCGAAACCACTCGGAAGGTTAAACTATCAGCGCTGTGGTTACGAATACCAGCATCTCCGGAATGCCACGTCTAATCGCAAAGCAGACTTATTCGGTTTGATTTTCTACAAGGAATCGCGTGGTAAATTTATTGTGCGGTCGATTGTGATCACGCTGTTTGGCTCATGTCGGTCCAACCAAAGACCGTCGTGTGAGTGGGGGCTGGTGCATGCTAAATCTGTCGAGGCATCAAATGTTCTTACTTTGGCGTGATGTGGAGTGGAGTTACCTGAAGTGTTACCTCGTCATATGATCGTGATTCAAAATCATGAGGTGTTGTCCTCGCCTCTCCACCAGAAGGGCTCTACACAATTAAGTCGGAGAGGCGAGAGTCTGGAGGTGTTGTCCTCGGTTCGGGATTGATCCCGGACCATCATAAATAGCTCGTTGTGTTTTTCCAGTGTCTCGCTAATTCAACTACTTACCTACCAGCGTTTCTTGGAGCTGCTGTAGACCAGTTGGATAGAATCGCGGATTAGTAGTTGTGTCTTCGAAACTCGATCCTACCAAAGAGATCATCGTGTACGTGGGGGCTGATGAAAGTTAAATCTATCGTAGCCTCGAATTTCCTCACGTTAAATGTGGTTGTCAGCTCAGGTGTTGACCTTGTCACTTGAACCGTGATTCAAAATTACGAGGTTTTGTCGGATCTTTTCCTTCGAAGTTGATGCCGGACCGTCGCCAATAGCCCGTTGTATTGCTACAGTGAGAACAACGACCGTTTCTTATGTGTGCATATTTATCTAACTCAAACTGAAGAAGTCAAAGTTATAGATTTTTATCAACATTTATTTTTGAAGCAAACTTAAATTAATCGGTGTGTGTTTCAATTAACGTCACACTGGAGCAACACAACGGGCTATTGGTGACGGTCCGGGATCAATCCCAAAGGGAAAGATCCGAGGACAACACCACGTAATTTTGAACCACGGTCAGATGACGATTAAATTAATCGATATTTCCCTTTGGAATTTATCTCGGACCGTCACCAATAGCCCGTTTTGTTGCTCCAGTGTGACGTTAATTAAACAAAATAGCAAAAAATAAGGCAAACTTGACTTCGATTTTCAATTTTTTATCTCCCAGCATTTCCTCTTTTACGATTTTCCAAGAATTAAGAAATAGCGAATTATGTTAGTAAACAAAGCAAAAAAATTTACCATTTTTTACTCGACAAATGAGATCCTTAACATTAACATTAGTTTGGATTCCAACTCAGCTCTCCATTAAGTTATGTAAAATCCCTTTGTCTGTGAGCATTCTTTGAACTTTTCTAGAAAACGTTTCAGCAAATGGATTATTCCGAGGACTTAGAAAAAGTACTTAAGACACTTTTTGCATGCATATTTATTAGTTTGAAAATATAAATAAAGGTGCATGCTAAAACCTCGTTAATTATTTCGAGAATTGCTTTTAAATGCCCGTATACATGCATATGTACATGCATCTGTCTTAGCCTGTCGTTTTTTCTCTCTAAAACCTGTTTTTTCTCCCACTTTTTAAGCTCGCAAGTACGTGTCAAGGTAAAAAAAATTACAGAATTCAGATTTGAATTTTTTGAAAATTCGGAACCAAATTACCAGATAATGAGAGCACGCCTCATAGATATTACCATGCACAATTTTATTATGCTTACTCGCATCACTTAGGATTTTTCGTTATTGCTTTCCTTTTTAAGTAGTCAGTACCCTTTTCTTGTCTTCCATACGTATTCTTAGATGTCTATTCGTCGCTTTTGTTGTACCTGTGTAATGATATTTTGCAAGTTAAATTAAGAGCATCTCTATGAATATATTTTATTAACAGACCCATCATAGCTCTGCGCTAAAATTTCTTTATTGCCTATCTCTATTTATAGCAATGCCGTTACGCTCATTTCATACATTATTTAAATTCATTTATTTATATAATCGTACGTATCCATTTCTTCAAATGAATAGAGTTGTTCAGCATGTCAAAAGCAGCATTTCGTGTTGGTTTTATTGGTGTTTTCGTATTTTCCAAGAAAGTGCATACCTTATTAACTTTATAGCAATTAGATTCTGAAAGTCAATTGTGTCCCCTTCATTCATTTAAAAGCAACTCGGTATTTTTTGACATTTAAACCTACTTTCGTATTCTCACATTTTCTTCTATGCGCTCGTATCTATTTATCGGATTTTTCATTATCCCCTTCTCTCAACAGACTACCGAATTATTCCATTAGTGGTGAACTCGTTCGTGTTGTTTTAGCAGTATTATGCAGTTCCAAAGCTCATAGCAAATATATTTACACTAATCGGCAAAATTGGCGAATGAATCCAGTAACGGTTGACTTTATATTGTTTCTATCCATTTGCTGCCATTTGCGAACACAAATAATGTCACTTTCTGTACCACGTACAGTCTGGCCCCCTTCCCCTTTATATCCAGCCCTATTCATAGTAGAGTAAATTCAAAGATATCATTCAATAAGAAGTAACGTTCTCTACAAATTCAAAAGCAAAAAAATTGCATTAGGAGCCGTCTTCATATCAAATTATGCTCAAACAACAAAATTTCCAATGAAAACACCATGTTTTGATTCCTTAATCAGAGTCGGCATCGTTAAATTAGTCTAAATATGAAATTTCATGACTCTACTAACTTTATATCCGGAGATATTCAATTCTAAAGTTGCTGTCAATTTCAGGATCATCATCACATTGAAAATCGCTATTCGTAGATCGAGATTAAATGTAGTTATAGTTAGCAGAATTTCAAATTTTAACACTATTTCAAACGTATTTGTTAGCGCGTGCAAACAATCCGAGAATTATTATATTTATTATGCAAGTGAAAACGTTAGAGAATTATATGTGCAAACAATCCGAGAATTATTATCCGAGGTTTGTCAGACTTTTGGTTGCCCCCTAAAATCGCAATAATGAAGAAAATTTAATGTAACTCGAAAATTAACAATTGGATGTGATTGGAATGAGCTGAAATTTTGCATGGTCATATCTGTACCTCAGAACCAGACGAACATCAGTCCAAAGATGATGATTTTCAGGTTATTACAGTTTTGCTTGTAGAATCTGATTTTGCATCAAACCATAACAACGTAAGTCTAAAAAATTCTCCTTTTATGATTTACTAGGATTTTAAGAGGGTAGGTCCAAATCTTTTTTTGAGCCAGACAAACGCAAGTCCATCCACTCAAAACGAGTTTGTACTTTCATGCATATCACGTTGTCTAACAACTAAGCCTGTTAGACAACGGAAAAGAGGCGTCACGAGAAACAAAACCGAGAGCCATACATTTATTTTTAACTTTAATAATAAGGAGGAAGTCATTTGCAAAAATTTTTTCCTAATACTCTTTCTATTTCTGAAACCTTCATGAGCGTTGCTTTTAGAAAAAGCCAGTGAGTCTGGTTTGGTAACGCCAGACCTTAGTGGAAAACATAATCCAGCAAATAAATTACCGAGTGATAACTTAGAACGGATTAAAAACCATATTTCAAAGTTTCCGGTGTATGAAAGCCACTACAGCAGGGAAAGATCCGAACGTAAATATTTGGGCAATCACCTGAACATTTCCACAATGTACTTACTGTATGTAGATGAGTGCGAAAAATAAAAATTAAACCGGAGAAAAAGTGGGTTTATTCCAAAGTTTTCAATGAAGATTTCAACTTGTCTTTCCACTCAGCAGATAATGACGCTTGGGATCATTGCGACAAACTAGATTGCGAAATTAAAAATGAAAAAAAATGGTGAAAAACTCAATGAACCTAAATTACAGAAAGAAAACCACCTGGAAGAAGCTTCATGTAGCTATGAATTAAAAAGGGAAGATAAACTGAAAGGCTGTGCTAATCAAGGTTTGAGAGTCGTTATGTCTGATCTTCAAAAATGTCTTCCGCCAGATTTGAAGAACTCCCAATGTTTTTACTCAAGAAAACTATACATTAAATAGTACAATTTATGACAAAACCGTTGACAAAACTTGGTGTATGATCTGGGATGAAGTTACAACGGGTCGAGGAGGTAACGAAATAGCATCATGTTTATTCACATGGGCGAATGAAGAGCTTTGAAATCCTGATAGGCCAACTGAAAACTTAACAGTGTGGACAGATAATTGCAGTGGCCAAAACAGGAATATTAATATGATTTTCATGTTCCTATGGCTGTTGAAAAAGTTTCTACTCAAAAAGAAGTCAACCATAAGTTCGTACTTGTTGGACACACCCACATGAAAGTAGATGGCAAGCATAGTGTGATAGAGAGAGCGAAAAAGGAACTAAAAAACCACACTATTTATACCACAAATGATTGAACCAATTGTATGGCTTCATTTTCAAAAAGAACCCCTTTGTTGTGAGAAGGATGTGCCTTGAAGACTTTCTTGATTTTCTCTACTTGAAGAGCAAAGAATCTCCATTTGTTTCATGGAAGAAAAACACAAAGATCCACTTTTGATATCCAATGCAGTGTGGTTACAGCTTCACAAAGGAGACAGCAAATTGTACTATAAGACCAGTTTCGCAGATGATACCTTTAAAACTGTCGAATTTAAAAGAAATCAGAGAGAACAAAGAGTTGTTACGCCAGCGACGAATCCCAAAATTGAGAGTAACCAAAAACAAGACAAGTAATGAGAAGTATAGACACCTCATGAATTTAATGCAGTGGGTCCCTAAAGAGTGTAAACCCTTTGAAAACCTTCAACGTGGAGATATGGAGGGAAACATTCCTGAGGATGACTCAACCGCTCTCGAGTAATGTTTTTGCCCAATCTGTAGCTCTTAAGGCATTTACAACACTCAATCTGTACAATATTTAATATATTCTTTTATACAATATTATATATTTTATACAATATTAAATATTTTTGTACTATCTCGGTTTTTGATAGTATTAAAGACATTGTTATTATGATTGCTCATGTAGTTTACTTGAAACACCTTTTTAAAGTGCTATGTAAGTCCTAAAACAGGTTTTCCATGTAGAACCACAATAACGCAAATCCAGTCCTGTCTTAATAAGCTATAAATTACATAAAAATTAACCAACAATGGATAAAGCATGTACATTTTTATTGTTAACAATCAAGTTTTGCAGGATAATTCAAATACTAGCTTTGTAGCCAGGCAACGAGATCCTTCTTTTCAGTTTTTATGCTCTCCTGAAAAGTTGGAATAATGTGACTTACGTTCGTCTGGTTCTGAGGTACAGATATTAGAAGTTCTCAATCGATTCTTATCAATATATAGTAAGGTTCCAATTCATAATTTTTCAAACATCAAATTAGTAATTATTATTGAATATTAAAAACTATTTTTAAAATAAAATATTAGGTGGATTTCGTTTGGGTTGTTTTGCTGTAACATGGTACAAAATATCAGCGCTATAGAAATATTATTTAGGAAGATATCCATAAAGTCTGATAAACTGATTTAACATTAGGAGCTCCAACCTTTCTGTACTCATAACTTCGAAACGGTAAGACCTAATGACATGAAATTTGGTATCTGAAGTTAAATTGTGATATAGATTCGAAATTGTCTCGAAATAGGGGGTTTCCATTGGAAATTATGAAGTTTGTGCTCAATTTAATATGATGACGGCTTCTTATTTAAATGTTATGCATTTGAATTTATAGAAGACGTTAGTGCCTGTCAAACGATATCTTTGAATTTTCACTACTGTTAAAATTTCTCGAATGAGAAAGGATGGTTCGTTTTTTTCCGCGACTGTACATTAGTGAAACGCACAAATATAGATGTATTCAAGGAATTCTTTTAATGATATGTGGTATTAGATTTTTACTGTAGTATTAAATGGGATGTTTAATGCCGAACAAATGACTCACTAACTTTAGGCCTCGGCCTGGTTATGAAATACATAGAACATTGGAGTGGAGTCACTGGCTTAAGATCTCAGAAGAGTAAGTCACGTGGGATAACGAATTGCCGCGAGCCGATTGGCTGTATCGAAAAGCGCAGACTAGTGTTTTTAATCACCATGGATAATAACTTTAACCAATCAATAATTTGTCCCACCTTAGTATTCATGCATTTCCCCACAACCGCTTGAAAGATCTTCAAGACGATCGATCGGAAAAAATAGCATGACGCTGCGCGCACATACTCCGTCCATTTCATTAGAAGTTTCATTAGTGGATTGACGCGTCATGATGGTTGATGTAGGTTTCTAGTAAGTAAACCTTGAAATTTGTTCATAGCTTTGCAATTTAAAGTGCGTATGTGTCTCTGTTCTTTCGCGATACAAAAGAGCTATTCAATCTCGAAATTTGACACGAAGTTAGCCTACATGCAGAAGATGTGCATCTTTGGCTTAGATGATTTTCAAATTTTTGAGTTTTAGATATTAACTGAGGTGGAAAAAAATGAAAAGCAAATGCATATTTACGTGTATTAACCACATATTTATGTATTAACGCCTTAATTCAGAACCCAAAAAATAAAGAATGCAAATCATTTGAGTAGCGTCACTTTATCAAGTCAGCAATATTAACTCATTGAATTTAAGTAAAGATTCGACGGAGACGATTACACTTATACGTGTATAGACTCGCCGGTGGAACTGAAGACAGGTAGGTCATTGAATTAACGTCGCTCTGGAGCAACACAACGAGCTATTGGCGACGGTCCGGGATCAATCCCGAAGACAAAGATCCTCTCCTCGCCTCGTAATTTTGAACCACGGTCAGATAGCACCTTAGCTGGCACCCCAACCTCCAAACTTCCAAACCACGCCAACGTGAGGACATGTGCGACCACGACAGATTCAATGCACCGGCCCCGTGTACATGACAGCCTTTGGCTGGACCGAATATCGAACTCTCAACCCTCCGGTTTCTAACCCGTTGGTGTAAGCTGTATTGATTGTCCTGTATTATCACAAGCAGAATTGTTGCTTATACCATCACACACGTTTAAACTCAAACTGACTGCACCCATCATGTTGAGAAATTTAAATCCACCGACACTCAGCAACGGAACGAGATTGACTATCAAACGTCTCATGGCGCACGTCATTGAGGCTACCATTATGACAGAGACGTAAAATAAGTAGACTGAGCATTGCTTTTGAGAGGAGCTTCTAAGAGTAACCAATATGTCGACTAGTAGTCACGTGACTCCTCTGTGAAAAATTGACTTGGTTGGCCGATTTGCCATATTATCACCTCGTTTGACGATATAGCATCGTATAACAATGTCGGTATTAAATGCGTATTTCTATAGTGTGGCTACAAAAACTGTGAAATCGTCAAAGTCTATGTCACGCGGACCAATCAGACGATGAATCAATGTATGGGATTCTTTACCCGCCTCCATCAGATGATGAATGTCTGTTTCCACCCTATAGACAAAAATAGTCTAAGGGTCACGTTCTTACTAGATTTGGTCACTTTTCCTGGGCACATAAAAAGGTTACCATTGTTCACTCTTTTTATATTTCCCCTATGGACTGTCTAGGCAACTGGGCAAGAGCTATCATTCCAACTGATGTATGTGCCCAGAAACTTCCAACAAGTTAAGTTTCCAGTGCGCCTGTGCTTCGTTCTGAACTCAAGTACAATCCTTCAAAGCTGTTGACTTAAACTTGTAAAGCTTTTGCTTTCCCCTGGCTCACTTTACGTTGGATCTTCCGGAATTAGTGTCGTGGTTGAAAATTACGTGGTGTTGTCCTCGGATATTTCCCTAGGGGATTGATCCCGGACAGTCGTCAATAGCCCGTTGTGTGTGTTCGATGCTAATTAAAAACAAACTACCTACCAGAGTTGGTGTCGGAACCCTAGAAGAGAAGTTTCCTGTTCAGAATTGAAGCCGAACTGATGTTCCCTTCAAACTTATTAGCTAAACGCAATTATTTAACTAGGTAAAAACAATTTATTTTTAACTGTTAACCTCCAAGTGTTTCGACGAAATATCTCGTCCAAGATCTGATCAGTTTTGCTAATAATGAAATACCTCGTTGAGGCAAAACTGCCCTATTATTAAGAAGGAATGAAGATCCAAGTAGGTACAACAAATTGCCAAGAACTTGTGTGATTTTGAAACATGTTTTGCACCAGAGGATACTTCTCGACGAGACGATAAACCACCAGGAGGATTAGAAACATGTTAGTAAATGATTTCTCTCTGTACGGATATTTACACTATTCATTTCATCAGTCTCTAAGTAAATGTTTTCTTAGACTGATGGACTTTTCAATGGGCAATTACTAATTTGTCTTCCATCCACGACAGTCGAAAAGCAAAATCTGTATTTTAGCGCCACATTGCGAAACAACGTTATTTACCAAGAAACTGGCTTAATATATAAATTTTTTCTCCTAATTTTTCTAAATTTACAAAAACAGACCTATTTAATTTCAGACCAATAAACGATAATCTTTTCCCTTATCCTTACGATTGACAGTCAAAAATTGGGTTTTCGTGAATAGAAAACGCATTTGCAAAAGTAACTTAATCTTGAATTTAATATAAGTATGCAGATCAAACACGAACATTTGAGCTGAGGGCGAAGTGCGAGCTGAAGACAAGTGGAAATTGAATTCATAAGACGCCGACGGTTTAACACTGTTCTCATTGCACACTAACACAGTTAAAAAATCAGTGTAAGAATACAATTTCGGAAGTCTGAATCGAACTTCTCAACACATTTCATGCATTCAAGTGAAAACTACTTGCAGTTAGTAAACACAAAATTCATATATTTCAGCACAAGTTGATTTTTTGCTCGGATTTATCCCCTCTAAAACCATGAGACGTCAACGAAGTATAACAATAAGTTCCGTTCTCTATCTGAGTAAAGCCTTCAATAGTAGCGTCAATGTTTACATAGCGAAAAATGTGGTGATTTTACTAATGAAATGATCACAAGTGAGAATCCGCTTAGAGTTACAGATCAAAATCTACATTTGATGAATCCCAGATTAATCAGGTTTATTAATCTGATAGCGAAGGTAAAAGATATTTTCTTTTTATGAAATCTAAACATTTTGCTGCAAATTTTAATTAAATTTATATCATAAGTTGTCTTTCAATTGCTTAAAGTTTTAATTTCGTCAATAAAGGGACATGCTCAAAGCCTAGTCGAGTAATAGAATTGCCTCAAATTATGTATCTGTTTACTTTGCATGCAGCATTTTGTTGGAAACATCTGAGAATAGCGCGCCTATTTGTTTTCTTAAATTGTCAGAAAAATTCATTTGATTTATTTATTAAACTGAGAACAAAACAAGGTAGTTCAATCTATTTCTTGATATTTAATGCACCATCAAACCTAAAGGTAAGCAAATGCAAAAATTTCTGAATTTTTCGATGTAAGTTTAGTAAAATTTTGATTATAGGTACATAACAAAAGCAATTTTATTATTGATTTGCATGTCAGTTGCAGTACTCGATCGAAAGATTATTTTGAATAATATTTAAGTACAAGAGAGCTTTCAATTTCAGTGACATTACCATTTCATCATTCAATTAAAATACTATTGTCATCACAAAATGTTGCAATATCTGTTAAATAGGTAATATAAATATTAAATGCATTTTTAACTCTCTGAATGTTGGTTGGTGTTGGGGGTTTATGGCGCAAGGGCCATTGTTGGCCATGCTGCCCCAGGCACAATACAATATCAAGTAATTGACACAAGACATACAATATCAAGTAACTGATACACACACAGTGAAAGCTTTGCTGATACAAAAGAGAGAAATACACCCAGGGAAGAATGCACCTGGCCGAAATCGAACCGGTTCCGCCTACAACTCGAAGATTGCTATCGTAGTGGGCATACTCACTGAGCCACGACGACCCCCTCTCTCTGAGTGTCATGAGGTTTTCGAGTAGTGTAGTGTTACTTTCGACTCTCACAGTACACATTACTAAATAATCACATATTGGTTGAATTAATCACAGGAAACAAGGTCATAACTGGTTAGAAGTCATGCAAGAAAAACTGCAGCTTACAGAAGAGATACAAGCGTATAAACCCCTCAGAGGGTAAATAAAGCTACACGGGATTTTCCAAGAGGAGCTACAGTTTACCAAACAAATATATACATGGGCGCCCCTCAGAAATAATTTTCTTTTAATGAATAGCGTTAATTTTTATTTTCATGATATTAAGCATAATTGTTGGAACAAAGGGACGGATTAACCCTTTTGGTGGATGGCTTGATGAAGTATCTCGTCATTAACAAAGCTGGCCAGATTTTGATGAGCGAGATATCTCGTTATTAGAAAATTGGTCAGATTGTGATCTCGACATCATAAAAACATGTACCTGTATTCCTCCAGGGTCAAGTAGAACCCCCACTCTGTTCTGCAAGACATGCCATGGAACAAGTCGATCTCATTTTCGGTCAACACGAATTCAAAACCAGCTCCCCTGTGCACCTCAGAGAGCAGATGAGTCATTTCTGAAATTTTCGTTTCTGAATTTACAACTATTTTAAATCTACAGAATCTATTTTGAACACAACTTTTTCTATCAAGCTAAATGCAGATGGTGGTGGTGTTTTGAGATGGAACGTGCTTATTATAAGTATTCCACATCGACTTTCTCGTGAAATATATATTTAACATGCGCTCGCAGATATATGTATTTCTCTCCCCCACTCGGTTTGATCCGTCACGTGGTATTGGGAGAAAGCATACGGGAGAATGCAGGACTCATTAACTGACAGGTTAACTCTCCTGGCGGTTGCTTCAACGAGGTATGAGGTATCGTTATGAGGAAAAGAGCGACCAGATTTTTATGAATGAGATACCTCGCCATTAGAAGAAAACTGATCAGGTCTCGCCATAATAAATCAGCAATACCTTGATGACGAGATATCTTATCCTCAGCAAAATTGGTCAGAAGTTGATGGACGAGATATCTCGTTGAAACCACTTGAAGGGTTAAAGCCATTAAAACATTGGTCACATTCTAATAGTTGGTTGAGTTTTATGGCGTAAGAGCCATATTCAGCCATGCTGTGATGAGAAACGTCAAGTAAATGGACATACACGCAAGGAAAGTTTTACAGACTTAGAAGAGAGAAATACACCCTCGAATCTGAAAGGAATCGAGTCTGTCCCTCCTGCAACTCATAGGTTCCTATGTGAGGAGAGCGGAAATTCGTTATAGTCTAAGTCTGGTGGAATTGGTCTGGTAGATAGGTATTTTGATTAACGTCACACTGGAGCAACACAACGGGCTATTGGTGACGGTATCAATACCAAAGGGAAAGATCCGAAGACAACAACACGTAATTTTGAACCACGGCCAGATGACGAGGCAACACCTGATCTGGCACCCTACTCTCCAAACTTGCACACCACGCCAACGTGAGGACACTTGAGGCCATGACGAATTTAACGTTAACCAGCCCCCTTTGTACACGACGGTCTTTAGTTGGATTCGAACTCGCAACCCTCTGGTTGCTAATCCGTTACTCTTTCAACTGAACTACCGCTGCCCGTGGATTTGGTCTAATTGAAGTTAAATCTTTGAAACTTGCATTTCAATGGAAAGTGTCTTAAACACTTCAAATCTACGATTCATTGAATCCCACACAATTAAATCAGCTGCAGAGACGAGGATTTAAATGAAACTGGATTTGCAACTTCCTATTGATTTTTCTCTATCTGATTGACGGGGAGTTTGAATGAGACACTATAGAGAGAGTTCTTCGATTATTGAATTAGAAAGTGTCTGAAGGCATTTTCCTGAAGAAGTTTCGTAACATACCTATTCTCTTGTCTTCTTTTTAGGTATTATTATCGAGAACAGTTCTGAAGACTGACTTGAATTACTGACTTAATTACTGTCTATGGGTACCTTTATTATCCACATCTCTTAATTCCATTATTCTATTGAATAAGTTATGCGCAATAAGTTTAACGATGGTTTAAAGTACAATTAAGAAACTGTCAAATTATTCTTAACTGTTGTGTCTTTCAGAAGACTAAACTAATCAGAGTACAGTTATGTCTAGTGTTCTGTACGTCATTATATAATCGAATAAATGCTCTTATCTAAATATAACCAGGGTCTTTGTTCTTGGACATGACTATGAATTTAGCCCTCGAGCAACAAATATTATTTTATCTTGCATTTGGAGCACTTTGTCCCGAATTAGACCTTTATGTGTGCTTATGTCCATTTACATGAGGGATAAAACCAAAAAGGAAACCATTATGGACCTTGCTACACAAAATCCTACCTACCTAGAGCAGCAAAAATTGACCGTTGAGAAACCAACCATGGCTATGAATTTTTCAAGAATTCAGAAAAATGAAAAGACAAGGCGATCTCTACGATAAATTTATAGATTTGGGAAAAAAATCAGAATCCTGTAGTACTTTTTGTTGTGTTGCTCCAGTGCCACGTTAATTAAAATACCTAAAAAAATATTTACCCGTAGTACTTTTTGTTTACGTTTGCTTTTGCTAATGGGAAAAAACTCAGAATCCTGTAGTACTTTTTGTTGTGTTGCTCCAGTACCACGTTAATTAAAATACCTAAAAAATATTTACCCGTAGTACTTTTGTTTACGTTTGCTTTTGCTAATGGGAAAAAACTCAGAATCCTGTAGTACTTTTCGTTGTGTTGTTCCAGTGCCACATTAATTAAAATATCTAAAAAGTACCTACCTGTAGTGCTTTTGCTTACATTTCCTTTTGGTAATGGCCCTCAGGGGCATATCTTCGTTAGGTGTGTACTGGCTTCACGGACCCAAATTACGCTAGTGATTGTTTCTTTCCCCATGGGATTTACTGTTTTTAGTAAACACAAGTGTCGCCAACCCGGGATATCCAAGTGACCTTTTCTGCTCTCATTCTATTATTCTATTCCCCAATTCAATTTTTCCTTTTCACATTTCTTGCGTGTAGATGTATATCTTCTGTTTGGCGCAGCTTGGCCAAATATGTCCTTTGCGCCATAACACGCCCAAAAAACCAACTAGCCAAACCCTTTTGCCAATTCAGAAACAATGAAGACATGTCTGTTACACTTAAGCAAAAACAGCATATTTTCTGATACTTATTCTTTTTCTATATTTTAATGTGTATTCACACTCTTTATATATAGTCTTCAATGCCAACTATTGAAATAAAAATGACTTGAAAATCTTAAGGAACACATCTGTTTTGAAGGTTGCAACCTCAAAATCAAACGAAACAGCCTGTTGGAGATTTGCACAACCGATGATATTCTGTAGAAAGCTGGAGCATATTTAAATTTTGTGATCAAGCCGTCAAAGGCTCTAACAGAGGACTGGGTTATGTTGAACTCAGTATGCAAACGCGGTGCAAAACCTACATCAATATTCGATATGCTCATAACATAGACATAAAATATAAGTAGACTGAACATTGCCATTGGGAGGAGTTTCAAAACATGGTGACCAACATGTCGACTATTAGTAACTTGCTATTGGTATCTTATCGCCTCGTTTGACGATATAACATCTTATGACAGGGTATGAATCCCCATTTCTATTAGATTGGCTACAAAAGGGGTGAAATCACCACTAGTCTCTTCTTTAAATGGTCAATCAGTGGACCAATCAAATGATGAATCAATGGATGAGCGTGTTCTCTCGTATCGTGGGCCAATCAGATGTTGAATGTTAGGTTCTACCCGGCAGACGAAAGCAGTCTAAGGGTCACGTTACTACTATTTTATGTCAATTGATCACGGGCACATAAAAAGATTACCATTGATCACTCTATTTTATATTTCCTCTATTGATCATGAAGCTTACCAGGACCGTCTCCTCTCTTTATTTAAGTTTCCACAGTTGACCTTCTCTCTCATGACACGCAATGCAGTTCCAACATTTCAGAACATACTTTTTTGATTGTTCGCTTCTGTTCTTGTTTTCGTTTTGCTTTTACTCATCGGATCGAACTCCGTTATAATTTCGTATCATTTTCCCACGTCCAGGTCACCTCACTGCAAAGTAGCAACTGAAAACCTTACTGTTCGTTCAGCCTTTCCCTCCAGTTTATTAACCCTCCAAGTGGTTACAACGAGAAATCTCGTCCATAACGATCTGACCATTTTTGCTCATGACGAGATATTTTGTCCATCAAGATCTGGTCAGTTTTGACCTGATCTAACGAATGGCGAAATGCTAATGACGATATACCTCGTCGATTGAACCACCAGGAGAGTTGTGTCATTTCCCTTTCAAATCAATACACAAATACTTGATACACTGTTCTAACCAGTTTTATTCGCCTCTTAACACCTGTAATATTATAACTTATATAGTAATTCTTACAGAATTATTAAAGGGAATGCCAATAATCTATTTTCCCCGATTTTATGTGCATTAGGAAACGACATTTGTTTCATTTGTATTGGGAAAAAAACGGTATTCATGAGATATTGCAACTTGGTATGACTTAATGCATTCCTTCGAGCAATTGTCTTTCCGCTTATAAAAACCACAAAAGTGTTGGAGTTCATGAAGTTAGGAACTAATTTCATTTTTATTTGAGATTTCGATTTTCCCTCTATTTCTTAGTTTAACATTCCTAATAAAACTTGATGTGTGTTTGAGAAAGCTAAGCATAATTAATATATTTGTGAATTATTCATGCGCCGATTATCGGAGAGAAAAAAAATTGTGATCGTCTAATTACACATTACAAGTACGATTTTCAATACAAGCAGTGAAAAAATAATTGATTCAATTGCATAAATTCAGAAAATTACCATAACGCCATTTTCGTTTCGATTACATAAAATGTAGAATTGTGCAGTGAAGTGGGGTTAATACCATTAAAGATCCGAGGACAACACCTCGTAATTTTGAACCACTGTCGGATGATGAAATCAACACCCGAGCTGGAACCCCACTCTCCCAACTGCCACACCACGTCAGTGTGAGGACATTTGTGGCCACGACAGATTTAACTGAGACTAAATGACCGTGTACCAACCCCTTCTCATACCACGGCCATGACAGATTTAGCTGGCCGTGTACCATCCCTTTCATATACGAAGGTCTTTAGTTGGATCAAGTTTTGAATTCGCAATCCTGCGATTGCTAATTCACTACTCCAACCGGCTACCTTCGGCCCGGTATCTATACGCTCTTCTGAAAAATTTAACCTAAGCATCAACAATATTTCATTGATATGGAGGTATGTGATGGGTTTGAAAATTATTGATATTTCCATTACCAATAAATTAAGAACGAAAATTTACCAGTTTTTACTGATTTGTTCTAGCTTTTTTCTAAAATTAAACTACTATCTTCAGTAAGCTGTTTTCAAGCACATTTCAAAAATGAGTAACTGCTGTTGTGGTGCAGGCAATAATACACAATTCTTTGTTAAAATGTGAATATTTGCAAACATTTAATACACGATTTGTGTGTTTCCAGATAATCGTTTGGTACAGCGAAGTAATCAGATTTTGCTTCCAACACCCAATACCAAAATCCCGAACTATACTAGGGGTTCCTAAACTTATTGAGTGGAGGTCACATCGGATATTGAAGAGCATACCACTACTGGTATATACGATGGCATTTACAATTACTCCCGAATTAAATTAAATATTTCCATGTTTACAAACTGACATCCTTTAACCCTCCTGGTGTTTGTCGCGACGAGATGTCTCGTCATTAGCAAAACTGACAAGAACATTTTAATGACGAGGTATCTCGTCGTTAGAAAAATTGGACAGATTTTGATGGACGAGGTAATTTGTCGAAACCAATTGGACCCTCCAATTGATTTTTAAAGTAAATTTTGCAAATTAACTGAAAATAGTAATAAAATATAGCTATAAACACCAGTTGGGATGTTTTGATAACGGTAATTCTCACCCAATTTTCAAAATCGTCAATTCATCACCGGTTTCGGAGCTCCCGAACGTGGAGGTCCACATGATACCGGCCCATACCATGACACCGCTTTCCTATATTGAACGCATATGCCAAAGTTCCTTTGAACCAGCTCTTTATAAAAAACCCCGAGAAGTTTTACTGACTATCTGAAGGATTCAAATGCTTATCTCTATATCTGACCGTGGTAGAAAATTACATTGTGTTGTCCCTTCGGGATGGATCCTGGACCGTCGCCAATAGCCCATTGTGTTGCTCCAATGCGACGTTAATTAAATACTAAAAATACCACATATTTATCTGTTCTTCATCCTGCAGTCTTCCTTCTGACTTCTAACCAGTTTTGAACTTCTTGACCCATGGAATCTTTCTTTGGATTCTTTCAACCGATACATATGGTTATTTAATTATAATGTGTGTTTTGCGGAGTAACTGCACTGTATTTTTTATTTATTCTATTTATTACTATTTATTTAATCCAATACTGCATACAACATTTTTGCTCATAAGGTTACATAAATAATAAATCAATATTTCACTACATTATTTTATTTATTCTACTTACTTATTATATTTATTACTACTTATTTATTCCATTTATTACTACGTATTTATTCTATTTATTACTACTTATTTAATCCAATATTGAACTACAATATTTTTACACATATAACATAAGTACTATTCCGAAAAGTTTAAGAGGTTTTGCTATGAGAGTGCCCCTGGCTGATTCTCATGCCTCCCTCTGAAGCCCTACAGTTTGAAAAAATCTGCCTTAAACCTCCTGGTGGTTGTCTCGACGAGGTATCTCGTTATGAACAAAACTGGCCTGATCTTAATGGACGAGATATCTCGTCATTAGAAAAACTGACCTGACGTTATCTCATCATCATCAAAAGCGGCAATATCTTCATCATTCGGAATTCAATCGGCTTTCTTTATGACGAGATATCCCGTCATTAGCAAAATTGGTCAGATCTTGATATCATGTCAAAACCACTTGGAGGATTAATTTACATTTTCGACTTTGGGTTTTGGTGTAACCATGAATGCCAATTCTTACACCCGTCTCCTGTAACATTACCTAACTAAAATTCTTGAAATTTTCTAATCATCATCTAATCTAATCATCATTAATTATAAAACTTTTAAACTCTCCTCAGAACCCACTTTTCAATTCGTGATTCGAGCACAAGGTTACGCGATATTCTCGCCAGTAACCTTTCAGACCATAATGACATCCCATTACGACAATTGAGGTAATAAAGGAACTCCTTTCGCCCATAAACATTTATAGGTAGAATTATTGCTACGGATAATTGGTCCATAGGCATTCCTTTGGCGAGCGATTTATTGGATGGGCACACACATTAGAGATCACTTTTTAAGAACAAATCCCTGAAAAATCTCAATAGCGCTGAAAGTAAAGTTTTTTTTAAAAAAAGAGCTACACATTTTGATACTAAAATAGCAGCCGTTGTAATAGTTGCTATAAACCTAAGTACTGTGAACTTTGATAAAAACAAAGCTTTTTTCCTCGTTGACTCAGGCTGCAATTTTAGCTTAAAGTAGTGCTGTCCCTTAGCAGTAACATAAAAGCCACTAAAAGACTCACGAATAATTTTATGAAAGCTGAATGGTTAAGTAGTAGAATTAACATTGCAGTGGAGGAATCCAGCGGTCTATTAGCGACGGTCCGGGCTCAATCCCGAAGGAAAATATCCGAGGACATCCGATTTTGAATCGCGGTCAGATGACCAGATCAACACTTGAGCTGGCACCCCACTCTCCAAACCTCCACACCACGCCAACGTGAGGACATTTAAGATCACGACAGATTTAATGTGCACCGTTTCATTGGACCGAGTTCCGAACTCGCAACCCTCCGGTTGGTAATCCGCTATTCTAACTTTCGGGCGCTTCCGCTATCACTGCCCGAAAGCAGAATGGAATATTGTATACCAGTGAATCCCAAGCCATTTCGGAATCGTTGGACATGAACATGGTGACTAACTGGCGAAAGGAGACAGTGGCATGTCCCATAATGAAAACCTGTAATTTACAGAAAGCTAAAGGAAAGCGTTTCATTGCAGTTAATTTAAATATGGAGTGAACATCAGACAAAAGCTGTTGAAAAATCTTAGAAGCAACTGCTTATGTTTGGAATTACAATCAAGATCCCAAGAGACTATATCAAATTTTAGATTTTTGTCAGAACAATTTGCAGTCACATTTGAATAAAAATCGGAATAAAGAACTGCTTGGAGACTTTTATGCAATTATAGAGAAACAGTCATTTGAAAGACCGAGATTTATCTGAAACTAGCAGATTTACCCGGCGTTACTTGTATTGAATCGGTTAATTAACTTCCACTTTGGTTAATAAATTGTTAATTCCTATTTATCACATGTAACAACTACCACACTAATAAAGGTACAATTGTTAAATACACAATTTCACAAATGTAATAATTTTTTATTTTTATTGTTTTATCTTGCGCTTGGCGCAACTTGTCCATGTTTGGACCTTGTACATAAAACGTCAACATACAATTCACAAATGTAAATAAATGTCATATTTAACATTTCACACTTTTGTAGAATTTAGATTTTAGTAAGAAAAAAGTCTCTAGTGGGCCAATATTACCCAGAATGCATAGAATAGTTCAGAGTATGCATATAAATGCCTTGTATGTCATTTAAAAACAAAACTGTTTCCCAAAATTACCATATAGTGATTAAAAACGTTTTTAAATCTAATTAAACCATTACTTATCTTGATTGCAGTTATTAAATGAAAAACATCAAATTGAAAATTCAAAAATACACCTTAAAACAGATTTTAAAAATTTCGAATGAAAAGTAATGATTGTATCTGCTTTTTCACTACAAAATATATTCTTGGAATACAATGGACAGAAATTTAAAAAAGCAACCGATTAAAAAAATACCAAGGTTGCCATATTAGCTACCAGTATTATTTTTAAAGGTTTTGTTCTGTATATTTTACTTATGTTTATTGTCTTTATCGTCTATCCCAAATATTTAGAATTTTTTACATTACATAAAGAAAAAATAAGGCTCAAAATAAAGTTTTAGAAATTAAATTCCTTAAAAATAGTTTTTGGAAAAATAATTGATTTTTCACAGCACTGGAAAAGCAATTGCAATACTCAATATACCTTCCAGCTACTCCCAAACTACTAAATTATGGTTGATTTTAGGATAGTTACTCAGATGTTTTAACATGAAACTTGCCTAAATATGTAAGAAAGACATTTTAAATAATGTATTTACTAAATTAAAATATGGTGTATCAAATTCCATTAAAATATGTTGAATACATGTCATGCGATACTTGTACAAACACACAAACACAAAATTGAACATAGAAAGGAAAGACGGACAGACTTACGCAACCAAGTTCAGTCTCTAAATGAATGTAAGTACCACAGTATTCAAGGTTTTATGAAAATATATTCAACTATTTGGTCGTAGTACGGGCACACACATAAGACAGACAGATGGACAGATAGACACCAAACGCGCAAGAGTCGGATTTTGCATCAGAAGTGTCCAAAACGGATAGAAACCTGAAATGGGTTGAAAATATTCAATGTACAAACAAAAACTCCATAAACCCCTTTCCTACCGAATGGGCTGAAAATTCTTGCCTCTAGTAGACGTCAAGAAAAGAAATGGATTACTTTACACCTTCATTCTTAGAAAAAATGGTAGATTGTGTGGAGGACACAAACCGTAGTTCTGAAATGAATACTCGGGCATGATGTTAGATTGTGGATGGAATGGAGCAGATATAGAAAGTTTGAATGATTGTTTATTGTGTGTGTGTGTGAATATTCGACAATTAATTTACAATTTAAATGATTAAAGTGTTGTTTGATATTATTAATGGATAATTTTATTGATTAAAGGCATGTGATTGTATCGTAGTTTGGTAGCTTTTGAATGACACTACTTACGCACTCCTCACTCTACTCAATCCAAAGTTACACTGGTACAAAGCTCGTCCAACTCAGTAGAATTTCGAGGTATTGCTAACACTCTCTCCGCGCCCTGTGAGCCCGTGCATTTGGTCCGTAGGTCATTTCAGTACGGACATCCTTTATCCACACGACGCTGTATTTATTTATCTTCTGGGAGTTTATTTTAGTTTTGAAATCATAAGACAAAACAGTTGTAAAGCTTTCTGTAACGCTCGACTTTTCATGCATGTCCCAATACCGTTCCGTTTTTAAAGACGCATCCAAGTCAAAATGTTATAGGATTTGCTCATATCCATCAGTGAAGAGCGCATTTCGTTTCTGACGCGTATTCGACAGCAAACACTGAATCAGAGTTTAATGTTGATTCGAGTCTAACTGAAAGTGAGAGGGAAACAATACCTTAAACTCTGGTATAGAACAGTTTCCACTAAAATCCTGTAAATCGTTCTTCAAAATCTTGTACCTGAATCAAATATTCAAAACTTTCTTGGCATCGTGTTGACAAGATGTGTAGTTAAAGCATTAAACCATTCCTTTTAAAGTCCTTTGTTGGGGTGTAATGGTACTATTTGGTAGGCAAACATTAATTTTCTGTAGCTTATTCTAGTCTGAAGCCATCATGAAATCAGTATGACATTCCTCTGGTCATTGCTTCTGGGTGACTCAGTGGGCAAACCCACTGAGCAAGCAATCAAGGAGTTGAAGGCGGCCCAGATTCGATTCCTGTAACTACCCTGAGAATATTTCCCTCTTTGTTAATAAAACTAGCTCTCTTCATGTGTGTATTCATTCATTTGCTTGACGGAAAAACATTATTTGTCCAGATCTGTCACATGAATTACAATAAACCTAACTATTGCTTCTAGAAATTGCAGACTTTGAGCTCTCGCTTTCCAGGGTCTTCAGTGGCCAGGGTCTCCAATGCGTGGGATTAATATCAAACTGACTCGCATTTGACCACTAGTAATTTATTGTCATTTTGTAACGAGAACCCCTTCGTGTCAATCATGTTCAATTAGCTTCACTCTTCATATTGTAATTGCTTACCCGACTTCGAATCATCATCGTATCAAATATTTCAAAAATACAGTTCTAAAACTCCAGATTTGATGAGGAAATCACAATTCAAATAGTATTTTTGAATGTCATTAATTCTTTTATAAATTTAACATGATTTATGTTTACTTTCATGAAATTCTATCTTTCAAAGCTGTTTATGCGCACAAATTAAATTTCTGCATCTGACTCAGTTCTTGATTTCTTTCAACATTATTCATCTGAAATATATTCAACTTTACATTCTAACCCCTCAAGTGGTTTCCACGAGATATCTCGTCCATCAGATCAATTTTTGCTAACGATGAGATCTATCATCAAGATATTGCCGATATTTTTATGATGACGAGATCAAGATCTAGTCATCGACCTTAAATGAAATAGACGGAGCATGTGTGCACAGCTTCATGTTATTTCTTCCAGTTGCTCGGCTTGAAGATCTGTCACGTGGTTTGGGTAAACGCATGCATCCTAAATTATTGATTGGTTATAGCGATTATCCAAAGTGATCAAAAACACTAATCTGCGGTTCTATAGCCAATCGGCTAAGCCAATTTGTGATTTACCCTTCAGAAATCTTACGACTCCACCCACATGAACCGTCTTTTTCATTAGAAGATTGATGGATGTAGTCAGTTTCCTTCTAATGATGAGATATCTCGTCCACCAAGATCGGGTCAGTTTTGCTAATGACGAGATGCCTCGTCAAGGCAACCACCAGGAAGGTTAATATCACGAATTAATTATCACTGTTTGTGATGGTCTCTCTCTTTCTCGCAGGCAGCTTCAAGTGTACCGCATCACGATGCACAAGAACTTGTTCACGGCCCTGCTGCTGAATGCGGTCATGTGCATCGTCTTCAAGAGCTTCGTCATTCTGGAGCAACTGGATCTTCCCTCCGACAGGAGCACAGTGCTGGAAGAGAACGGGGTGAGTGCTCTGGTTCAGTACCTGCAATCAGGTGTTACCAATTTCCTCTGGAAACTGGTAACACCTGAGCAATTTCTGTTTAGAGCAATCTGTAAATTTCAGATGGCTCCAGACATTCACATTCAGTGAAAATGCATACATACGCTGCGTAATTTTCTCGTTAAATAATGGAGTTTTATACTATAACTGCCATTCTTCGAAACTCCAACCATGGTAGTCCAGTTCGAAGAGTAATGGATTAAAAGTTTGCGAGTTTCAAACTCGGTCCAACTTAAGACCAGCGTGTACTTGGTGGATGATGCATGTTCAATGTCGTGAACTCAAATTTCCCCACGTCTTCATGATGTGGAACTTTGGAGAGTGGGGGCCAGCTCAGGTGTTGACCTCGCCGTCTGAGCGTAGATCGAAATTAGGGGGTGTTGTCCTTGGATTTTTGCCTTTGGGATTATCGCGGACCGTCACCGACATCCCTTTGTGTTCTTCCAGTGTGACGTTCGTTAACTGATTACCTACTTTAAAAACCCCATAGGCTCTCGTATTATGGTACTAGCAAGCTCTTAAACCTCGAAGTGGTTTTTCAATGGCCCGTTGTGTTGCTCCAGTGTGACGTTAATTAAAATACCTACCTACCAAGTGGTTTTTCAAGATATCTTCCATCAGAATCTGGCTAATTTCACTAATGACGACATATCTCATCAAGATATTTCTGCTTTTTTATGATGAGATCTAATGACGAGGTATCTCGTTCATTAAGATCTGGTCAGATTCACAAAATGCGAGATACAATCATCAGAAGGGTTAAATAAATCAGAGTTCGCGACAACGTTTAATGATAAATGAGTCTATGTGTGTGTGTGTGCGAAAGGCATGAGAGCGTCTTCCAAATTGAAATTCCCTGATTCCAAGTTCTCGTAGTTCAACTGTAACTGTCTGCTTTTTTATGTCAAGCTAGATGTAGGTGGTGGCAGTGTTTTTGCGTCGGGGCGTACTTCTTATACGCATTCCGATCATGACGTCACTTGGCTTGTTTTTTAAAATACGATTTCAGCACTTCGACAATAGAAGTCCCAAAGAACGAATTTCGAATTGATAGTTGATTGTTCAACACCAATTAGATTAAACTCCAAACATCTGTAAAGTGGCGATACTGTACACTTTAAAGTAACCACATTATGGTATGCTAGAGCATTTGGGAAGCGGAAGTAAAAGTTGTCCTCGAATCTCCTTTTGGGATTAATCCTGGTTCATCGCCAATAGCCCGTTGTGTTGCTTCAGTACGCTGTAAATTCAGCTAATAAACTAATCTAGGCAGTAAGTGTATTTTTAACCAACTTTCTTCATGAGTGTGAATCTGAAATTCCAATGCACGGCACAGTGATGACGTCAATGTAAATAGAACAATTCCATTAGACAATAGCTGACTGGTGAAACACTAATATATCTGTAGTTGTTTACAAATTGGTCCTATTCAAGAATATGCATTCAACGTTTTGAGCTAATCGTTGTCCTGAATTAATAAAATCGAAATAGGAAATAATCCTATTTGTGTGCATCGAAGTAATACATTGGGTCGGTGCGAATGACATGTCTAGAAAATGACCATCACACTTCGATGGCGATAACTGAAAAGTAATCCCGGAACGAAAAATGTCTTGTGGCTGGGATGCGAAGTCATCAACTGCACGGTGAATCTCCGTATCTTGGGTGAACCTGACAGAAAGCGATTCAGGTAACGAAATAGATGAAAATCTGTAGGTGACAAGTCAGGGGAAGAGGGGGATGAGGTATAACCCAATAACACGTAGTGTCAACATCGTCTGTTGTGCGACAAGAGGACGGGCGTTATCTTGCAAGAGGAGAACGCCATGCTTGTTTACCAAAGCCGGTTGTTTCACAATCAATTTCCGGTGCATCTGTCGTAATTCATCACAATATCGTTCTGAAGTGATGGTTTGGCCACTTGACAGGAAACTGCGATGAATTATTCCACCATACAAGAAGCATAACCTTTCTAGGATGTAAGGGTGGCTTGGGATGGCGTCTATGAGTATGCTTTGCTCAACCATTGTGCAGATGGTTTCCGATTGTCATAAAGGACCCATTTCTCGTCGCAGATAACGATTCGCTGTAGTAGAGGTTACCTTTCATTCCTGGAAAGGAGCGATGCACAGACTTCCAAACGTCACATCTTGTTGGCAATTGTCAATTCATGAGGCACCCAAGAATCCATCTTTTTGACCTTACCCAGTGCAGCCAGACGGCAAACAATTGTAGTGTGGGGGACACTTAGCTTGGCCGCTCACGACATGTTTTCCGCGGTTCAGCTTCAACCACACTTAGCAGAACGTCGTCAGAAACTGCAACTTCTCGGTGACCACGTGGTTCGTTTTTCAGGACCATATTTCCACTTCGAAACTTCGCAAACCATCACCGAACGGTTCGTTCATTGACTGTATTCTCCCCGAATGCTGTGTTAATGTTTCGAGCAGCAACTGTATCAGATTGTCTCAGTTTAAATTCGTAAAGGAAAATGACTCTCAAATCTGACTTTTCCATGTAGAATTTGGAAGCACCTTATGCCCAAACAAATTAAATCTGGAACTTGTACTGCACACGCGTGATAGCTATTTATAGTAGCTCTGTGACGTAAGATGCCGGAAGCTTGTAGGTAATTACTTTTAGCTGTATGGAGGCCATTCCCAAAGCTATTTCTCATCGGACATTTCATTCGCACCGACCCAATACATGGATATGAATGGGTATAACTGATTGCAACATAATTTTAAATGATGATGAAAACACTAATTCAATGCGAGACAGCCAAGGCAATTACCACGACCAGATGACTTTCGTTAGCTTTGAACTCCATGAATGAATTAATACCATTCATTATTACCCCACGATAATTAATATGCTATCTTTTCACAGCAGAGTGCCAAATACTTGTTGAATATTCAAATCCTTCCTCTTGTCATCGCATGAGAGACTGAATCTCTGTGAAGCTCGTTGTTTAATATCTGACTGCATTTCTTTTCTAATAAAAATTGCATTCAATGCTTCAAAAAATATTGTTTTAATTTGTTTAATTGTTTGTCTTTGTTCTCATTTTGAAAGTGATATTCATAAACAAAAACAACGTTAATTAATTACCACTACCATTCTAATAAAATAGACAGAAAATGTCGGTGGATTCACTGTCATGAGATCTATTTGTTGTCATTTGCGAATTTTCAAATATCGATTTCTGTGCTACTTACGTTAGTGACAGTTGCACAGATGTAGATGATATTCAAGGAATACCTTTAATGGAATTTGATATTAGAAATTTACTATAATATTTAACACTAGAAAGACGGAAGGGGCCTTTTTGGCCCCTCGTGTTGTTTCCCACCCTGTAACTCCCTTGCCCATGGATTGAGTAAATTGATATTTCATGACTTAATTATTTAGCTCATAAATGCATATTCATTCATTTTGGCCTAACTGTAATAGAAATGGAAATAATGAAGGGGCCAAAATGGCCCCTATAGCATTTCGCAGTGATAGTGCGACATTTTTCCTGATTGATGGATACAATAACGACATTGAATGTAGTTTTATTTTGTCTTCCCCTCTACATTCTGTTTACGAGCACTCTCCCCAGCTGTTAGCAAAGATTAGTAACCCAATAAATGTGATTTAGTATTGATTGGCGACACACTTTGGGGGAAAAGTGAGAACCATAACCACGCACAGATAACTATTTTACATCCTTAAAACTGTGATCAATTGAAATCAAAATGCACAAGCCTTGCAGGAACACTGAGAAAAAACCGCAGAGAGGTGAAACCAACAGCAAAGTTGGGAAAACAACCTCTTCATTCCTCGATATTGCTCAGAGAAAGCTCAGATGTAACGCTTACTGCTTATCAGGGAAGATGAACAAAAATGTTCTCTTACTAAGTTCTCTTCACCCTACTGTTACAATCGATAATAATGAGAAGATACCAGAAATATTTTTATAACCAGACTAAGTACGGCGTCGACATTGTAGACCAAATGGTACGCCTGTACACTACAAAATCGGGATCTCATCGCTGGCCTATGCAAGTATTTTTTAATATTTTAGACATGTGTGCGGTAAATGCTTGGGTTTTGTATAAAGTGACGAGAAAGCAGAAACTTAGCAGGAGAAATTTCATCCTGCAGCTTTGTAAAGAGCTTTGTTCCCCATATATGGCATCTAAAATAAATGCAGCAAATACTCAGATTTCGTCGCCAGGTAGTTATAAAAAAGACATCACCAATAAAAGATTGAAATACAGAGTGCGGAGATTTTGCATGGGAACCACACAAAAAAAGCTGAGGGAATTGCAAAAAGGGCAAGTTTGAAGGGAAATGCTCATCGAGGAAATAAAATGTGCTGCTTGCTTCAACGAATGAACAAAATAAAATATAAAAAGAGGCCAGTGTAATACATTTTCAATTTGAATATTAGTATATATTCTATTACTTATTACCTATCATTTCGAACCTAAAGTAAGCTGTATAATACCTAACGTCCAATGAGAGTCAGGGGCCAAAATGGCCCCTTCCGTCTTTCTAGGTGTAAGACAACTTTCTGTCTTTCTAGTGTTAATGGTTGGGTTTAATGCTGAACAACTGAGTCAACCTGGTAATGAAATAGTTAGCATGTGAGTGGAGGTACTGTCGGAAGATCTCAGTAGGGTTAGTCACATGGGCTTAACCCTCTCGCTGCGTAATTTTTTTATCAAAATAGGTTCAAAAATTGCATATTTTTTTATTACATATTTCAAATCTACATATATTTTAGAGTTAAAATATACAAAAAATTTTTGTAAAAGAATTTTTTTATCAATATAGAATTAGATCATAAAAAAAGGTTGTCTGAATATTGAAATTGAAGAATAATCACATAAAAGCAAAATTTTGAAAATTTATCTTGGTTAAATTATGATTTATTTCATGAAATACAAAGGTAAAACGTATATACTAATGAAAATATGCAAAATACTTACAAAACATTTATTAGAAATGAAGAATTATTAGAAATCACTATCCGCAGAGGAATCCGAGAAATTCTCATCAGTTTCGTTATAACTACCTTCAATATACTTGATATCAGAGTCAGAACTGCTATCAGTGTCGGAAATATTGTCAGGAATGTAGGTTCTATCACTCGCGAAACGCTTCCTGCCAGACATCTTTGAGCTTTGAAAAAAGCGCGCAAAATGCTACAAAAAATGCTTGTATATTTCGCAGAAATGTGGACATCTAAAGCCATCTGTTAACCCAGATTTGAATAAACAATTAAACATCACAGAAAAGGCAAAATGAAACCATGAACTTGGAAAGAGCGGGTTACACAGTTAAATAGACGGCAAAAATGCATTCCCGCGGAAATCGCGGGCTGCACAAATTTTGCTATTTCTACGTTCCCCGCGTAAATCGCGGGATGCGCAGCGAGAGGGTTAAGAAACGACTTAATCGATTGTCTATCGAAGCACAGATCACTTTAACCAATAAATAATTTGCCCAACTTTAAGATTCATGCTTTTTTCCACAGACACGAGTCAGATCTTCAAACCGAGAGATCAGAAGAAATAGCATGAACCTGAGCACACATATTCAGTCTATATCCTAAGAATTGTTGTGCTTCAGTAGTAGAACGGGGCTCGGAAGACGGGGATTTTACTTCCTGATATCCAAATGGCACTCGTATGATATATATAGGGGTTACCTGAACTCATAGTTTATCACTGTTTTGGCGACGTTTGGCTTTTAATCTGATTGACGTTGACCAACTATCATATATTTATTCGGAATTCATTCTTTGGCATTTTCATCATAAAATTCGTTTCGCATTCTTGTTATTTTTTCCGTCACGTTTGAATTATTTAAAGTACCTATTTATTTTCCAAGTTCTAAGACATTTTTGATACAAAGGTACTAATTAATGATAAATTCTATTGGCGACATTCTGAAATCGCATTCATAAGCAAGGCATCATGTCAGTAATATGTACAAGACGCACCTTCCACCGCAAGTAACTACCGCCACCTATATTTAGCTGGGCAAAAAATCCCTCTCATTCTATATTGGGGAACATGAAATAAAATTCGCCTTCTATTGGTTCGTTTACTCCGAAAATCCCTCTGAAAGGGATTTGGTTGGTTTTTTCGGGGTGGCTATGGTGCAAAGGCCCTATTTGGCCAAGCTGCGCCAAACACAAGATATTGTCAAGTAAACAATGCCATGAACGGGGAAAAAGTAGGGATTGGAAATAGAGTTGTGGGATCAAGACAGAAAAAGATCGCTTGTGGATATTGTAAGACTGCTTAGAATGGAGAGAGACAATTGGCGACCGCCAATAATAAAAACGTTCGCCAACTTCCGACAGGAAGTGACAATAAGTCCAGTAGTACAGAGGAGGTCTTAGGAGCGAGGTAGATCGCTCGGTGTAAGAAAAACACAGGCGTGTCACCTGTGTGTGATTTGTAAATCCCATAGAGGATATATTATTAATTTCAATTTTCTTAAGTGTCCTACGTTCGTGTTGTGTTCTGTTAAATAAACGTGTTTGTGATTTTAACTGAAGTGGTTATTGAAGAGCCAAATCATAGTGGTAAAACAGCATTACCTGCTGGGACTAACCTAGTGAAGTACACCAATTATACTAGTGAACTAAAAATACATTAGTGTGAGTAAGAAACTGTAGTGATATCCAGGAGCGTAACTCCCGTGCTTACCAAAGACAGTAAACCCCATGGGAAAAGATCACTAGAGTACCTCGGATCCGTCACGTACGAGAGGAATTCTCAGTGTGAAACAAAAAAAACAGACGGAAAACGAAGATTTTACTGCTGTTGTCCAAATCCTCTCGCATGATATCTATCAGTTACCTTAGAATGTAATCTATCACCATTTTGCAAACGTTTGGCGATTGATTAGTTTACTCCACTAATAAACTATGATGTATCAACACGATTTATTCTTAAGAATTTTGATTGGCGAAGTTTTGAAATCGTATTCGGAAAAACAAGCCAAGTGACGTCAGGTACGGAATGCATTCAAGAAACACGTATCTCACCCGAATCACTACCTTCACAAATATTTAGTTTGACATAAATGCCTCTCATATATTCCCCTTCGGAGCGTGAAAAAGAGGTGTAGTTTGTATTTGTTGTATGGCAATGATAATATCAAGTATCATTTTCCGCTTTTACATCGAATATATATGTAAACAAAAGCCGATGGTTGGTTTGAAAATCGTATTTTAAATTCAGTAGTACGTGCATAACTAATTAGTCTCCAGCTGATTGTGCAGTCTTGAGCTTGGCTTCAGTTTTTTTATCTCAGAGGTGGGAAGAGGCTGTCGTCAACTTTCATCTCGGTAACCCGCCTAATAAGCTTGAAGAACGGTGTTACCAAAATTTAGAGTGTTCATCCAACTAATCATTAAGCTCAGGGCCATCCGGTTAACTACAGGTTAAACTATTAATTGAATACTATGTTAAAAAAAATTGCGTGTATAGAAATGTTTTTATGAAACTCGTTTCTATTCACTCAAGTAGTTTCAATTTTGCTAAAATACGAAGTAAATCATAAAAATATTGGCCCTCCATTTTATTTTTGTTTAGTTATACTTCCATTCAGAAAAATTCCATTAATTATCCAGCTACTGTGAGTTGGCATTCGAGTCACGTGCTTGAACGAGTTTATTATCATAGAGGAGATATGAGAGTAGAGTGATTATCGGTAATCATTTTTGTGTCCGGGATCATATTATTAAAACTAGTAGTAACATGACCCCTAGACTACTTTTGTCTACCGGGAAAAAAACGAGTATTCATCATCTCATTGGGTCCACGATACAGGAGAAGACGATGATTCATTCATCATCTGATTGGTCCGCACAACATAATAGTAGACTTTGGCAATTTCACCATTTTTGTCGTAATTCTAGAAATGTGCATTCACATATCTTGTCACATCTACCCTGTCATAATATGCTCTATCACCAAATGAGGCGATAAAATGTCAATTTGGCCAAACCAAGTCAATTTTTCACAGATCAGTCACTTGACGACTAATCAACATATTGGCTACACTTTCTGAAGCTCCTTTCAATATCAATACTCAGTCTACTTATATTTCATTACTATCATCTTTGAGTTAAATTAGGCAAACGGGGGTAACATAAACAAAGCGGTTTCACAACTTTCCGGTTTAAAGTTTATCGTTCAGTACCGAAAGCGACAGCAGCGATAACGAGTTAGCAAGGGGAAAACATTCACGATGATCGAAATTCATACTTAATGCGTTTGGCAGCCTTCTCTAACGCGCTTTCACGTCCTTTCAAAAATCGACTGATCCACGGTCGACCTTCTTTTCATCTGAGCCGCACTATGACAGGGGGAAAATGTATAAAAAAATAACAGTTGGCGACGCAAAATCCATGAAAATGAACGCCAAGGAATACAACAAGCAATCAAATAAAATTCAAGCAATAGAATTTTAGGTCTTAAAAGTGATGAGTATACGATGAGTATACTCATCACTTTTAAATCCAATTAGTTTATGGAGGCCTGAATTCCTGTTGGTGGAGTAAAGTCTTAGCAATCGGAGGGTTGCGAGTTTGAAACTCGATCCAACCAAAGTCCATCGTGTAGGTGGGGACTTGTACACGTTAAATTTGTCGTGGACTCAAATGACATAACATTGGCGTGGTATGGAAGTTTGGAGAGTGGGGTATCAACTCAGGTTTCTGATGGTTCAAAATTACGAGGCGTCCTCGAATCTTTCCTTTCCGGATTAATTCCGTGCAGTCGTCAATAGCCCGTCGTGTTTTTCCAGTGTGACGTCAATTCAACTACCTATCAACCAATTATTTTATGCGAAAAAAAATTATTTAATCTTTCATAGTTGCCCTACATTTATCTATGCAGACCGATTTTCATCTAAAACAGATCAACATTTTTTTCTTTCTGTTCTAATATATATATATATATAAGTTCAGATCTAATGACCTTGTTTTCTTACCACTTGCCATTCTCTTTCCATGTGTTTAGGCGTTTGGTAGAGACAAAGAGGGCACAGAAATCACGAATGAAACGAATCAATGCCCTGTTCAAATACAGCGGAAGACAACAAAATGACACCATTCCTCCATCAGAATCTCCCCAATTACCGGATCTGTGGACATTCGATGTCCGTCAGGGTCAATAAGCAGATAAATGGAATTTTGTCCTGATGGCTTGTGGTGATCGTGGGTTTCTGTCACGATAGGCGCTTTAACTGTCAGGATTAGATTTTATCATTCTCTAAACCATATCCCCAGAAACATGATTTTGTCTTATATTAAAACCTAATGTTTATGAGCGTTGTTGTATTTTAGTTATACACTTAGCTGGAGCGGGTAACTAACAAGTCAAAATTTAGGCATGTATAACACTTCAAAAAGGTGCTCCGTTCATTAAAGTGTCTCATAAAGACACCGTTCATAGGAATATTTCAAAAAGGCTCCGTTCATTGGAGTACTTCAAAAAGGCGCTCCGTTCATTGGAGTACTTCAAAAAGGCACTCCATTCATTGAAGTGTTTCGAAAGGAAGATTAATTTCAGTATTAAAAAAATACGCAAAAAATGTATAGCACCTAATTTTGAATTGGCTCTCTAGACTTTTATTCATATTTTCTTGGCATGCTGAAATATTTTGTTATTTTTAAGCAACGCAAAAGAAATCTACACATTGTTTTTCAAATTAATCTGTAATATACCATATCAACTGTAGAATTAATATTCGAAAAAACTCATGAATTTGCAACCTCATTTATTTTAATGGGATTGTTTCAGAAGGATTTGTCACACGAGAATGCAAAATTTCTTTTATTTTCTCACAGTAGTTTTTTCCCTTTAATAAAGGTAATATCCGCTATTTTTAGCCAATTTTTGCAAAAAGTGACCAATTTGTACTTGAAAGAAATAGCTAACATTTTACAAGATTATATAAAAACTCCTGAATTGATTTCAATCAAAAATGTATGAAGATTGTTATTCTTAACGTTTCCGAATATATTTTTAAAATTAATATTGCATACGAAAAGTCAACTTGAAAAAGAAATATTTTCTAATTTTGGGGTGCATTAATAGAAAAATTTCGAAGTAATAAAGCGATTAGTTTTGAAGATATGAATAAAAGTATGGGAAGCTCATTTTACATTAAACACTCCAAATTTTCCATAAACGCTATCCATTACCTTGATACATTAATTTATAAATATTTTGGATACGCTGTTAATTTCTTAGAACTCTAAACACAGTAGAAACAAATGTTTAATACCCATCAATCTAAATATTTTAAAATCAACTATAAATATAATTAAGTATAGTCAGTTCAATATAAAAATATCACCGGCTTAGAGCAGAAATTCCTTAAAAACGTTTTTTCGGAGACAGTAAAATTCTTATTCTTATGACGATAAAGGAACCCTTTGTCATCTGTAATTTGTTTAAAAGATATGACACTATCCAAATACTTAGAAATTTATTTTTTAACCTAAGAATTAATAATTAGTCTTTAGTATAGTATGTATAGTTATTATAGTAAAAAATCATTTTCGTCAGTTAATGCGTTTTGGCTCGAAGCCAACGATATATGTGTCCATAAAACGTGTATTTATAACGAATGTATTGTGTTTGGGTATAAATATAAAACATTTGTAAAGCCTAATCAAAGGCAAAGTCTCGAATAAAATTTCTAGGTAATTAGTTATCAAATTTTCACCAATTGCATAAAACATTTTCAGTAGAACATACATTGTAAGATATTAAAATCATTTGAAGTAAGAAAAGTACAAAAGACAAAAGTACCACATTAGTACAAAATCGAATGTCTCGGTGATTTCATCCACCTTAACCCCTAGTTACGAAGCTATACGAAAGGCTTTTTCTACAAAGCTAAATATAGATGGCGCTAGTGTTTTGTGGCAGGACGTGTTCCTGTACGTATTTCATAAGTGGCATCATTCCGTTACATTTTAAGGTAACTTCGTTATCCATTGAGCGATAGTATAAGATAACAGGATGTAAAACCTTCATCTACAGGTGGTTTGTTTTTACACTGTAAATCCCCTCATACACTGGGACCATCGAGGCTCAGTGGGTATGCCTACAGCGCTAGCAACCTGCGAGTTGTAGGCAGCCCAGGTTCGATTCCTCCCTGGCTGTACTTCCCTCTTCTGCGTCAGTAGAACTTTCCTCGTGTGTGTATGTCCATTACTTGATGTTGCCTGTCTTGTGTAAGGCCCAGCATGGCCAAACATGCCCCCTCCCCTTGCGCCATGACACCAAAACCAACCTACCAACCCTCGCATGCACTTTTGAGTTTTGGATCCTATTGAAGAAAATTAATTAACTAATGAATGGCAAAATACTTGGTGTGAGAACTGTGATACATTTAACATTATTTAAGTACACTTCTAATAATATATCCTGATTAAGGCAGTAAGGCATATTATGTTTTAAATATTATATTCCAATGCCAGCATATAGATCGTAAGATCCTTCAAGCACTAATTAGCAAGAGCGTGCTAGTCTATGTTACTCTGAGCCACCATGTGATGCCATTTAGCCATAGCCACCAAAGTGATGCCATTTAGAACCCACCAGGAAGTATGTGGGGGAGAAGCCTCCTTGGGAGACATTTGGAAAGCTGGACTGTATTTAAGTGTCGCCTTGAAGAAGCCAGGAAATTTCAAGCATCCAACCCGACTGCGGAACATACGAGATTCGACCTCGTAGCTATGTACTTCAGTCTACCAGTTTCTTAACCCTCTTTGTGGTTGTGTTGACGAGGTAACTCGTCATTAGAAGAAAACTCACTAGATTTTGATGGACGAGTTATCTCGTCATTAGAAGAAAACTGACCAGATCTTGATCTCGTCATCATAAAAAAAATCGGCAAAATCTTGATGATGAGATATTTCGTCATTAGCGAAATTGATCAGATCTTGACTGACGAGGTATCTATTTGAAACCACTTGGAGGGTTAAGAGCGTCGTCTTTAGTTGTTCGGCCACATGTGAGGTAATTTTAAGTATATCTTCTAACTCTGATCATGGCAGGATTTCGGAGTAGTGCAGTATTGGTTTTCGTCCACAACACGCAATGACTAAATAACCACATCGATTGGTTCAAAATACCCTAGGAAGATTCTATTGGGGTCAAGAAGTTCAAAACTAGTTAGAAGCAGGGCTGCAACATGCGACTAGAAGTTAGCTTTTGCAACAATTTTTGAACCTCGGCGACTAGTGGTGTATTTTAAGTAATATCGACTCAAAAGCTTCTATTTCCAAACTCTTGGCGACTTTGAAAACTTTTGGCGAGTTGTTTTGAAAATTCACCACTGATCAACGAAAATTTAGTCTGTTTTTTAACTAATAGTGGGCGGAAAAAAATATTTTTCGGATTATTCTTTGGAAAGAAAATTTTCCAAGTTAGCCAATTTGGAACTTTTGGCAACCATGAGAGAAATACACCGGAATCTGTGGTTGCTGGATTGTCATGAAGACCTTATTAAGAAAATATTTAGTTTTTTAATTTTGAAAATTGAATTTCTCTGCGAGTTCTTCAACGTGTTTCATACTTAGTTTATGTATTTTGTGACGAGCCGATTCATTTTATATCTGGACAACTAAAATTGCTACTAAAGTAGGGTTAAAGAAGACTTCTTGCCATTTAAAAAAATGTATGCTATTAATGCTGGTGTTTCATGTTCTTTGGCTGTGGCAGCCCTCTAGAAATCATGCAGGGAAGACTGCAAGTGGTAGAAATGTGTCAGTGTTTTAAAATAAATTGGTTTTGCAATCGTGTTTAAAATATTGGAATTATGGGTCATCTCCCTATTACAACAAGCTACTCGTCTCTGATGGCAATGATGGTGGTCACTTCCAGAAAAAAACCATATTTTAACACCATTTGTTATCGCAGCTGATAATATTATCGAGCAGAGCCTGGGAAAGCATTTCTGGTATATGGATTTGAATATCAAGATCAGGGCGTTACTTGGCAATGGCATGCCTGACGACTCTTCCAAATATTCATGAAGTCTTCCAGAAATTCACATTTTTTCTGGTCTTCCGGGTGGGAAAATATCTTCCGAATTTTTCTTTTCAATGTCAGAAAATTTTCAAACAACGCCAAATTCGCCATTTGGCGCCAAGTCGAGGCAATTTATGAAAGAACAATACTGCATACCTTTCAACCTTTCCGGAAGTCCTCCGGAAAAACACTCATTTTTTTTTCCGAATGGAAATAGTATCTGGATGTTTGATTAGTGAAAGAAAATGAAGAGATGAAAGAAAAAGGTACGACAATTTTGAAGTTTTGGCGCCAGGTAATGGCAACCACGATAGAAAAACAAGTGAATCAGTGGTTACGCGACTGTCGCAAAAACCTTCTTTGGCACTAATATTCAAGAGAAACCCCAAGCATACCTAAACCTAATATATCACCTATTAAAAAAATTGTTTAATACTTTTTGCATATAATTCGCGGCGTTTTGTGTAAACTATTGCCAAATTGGTTTGACTGTTCGAACTGCCGTCAAGCATGTAAAAGTAGATGTCAGGTTATTTTTTGTTTCGAATTGTTTCTTAAAACCAAATTTGGCACAAGTGCTTATTTGGATCCAAAATTAGTTTTCATTTTAATAATTATATTTAGGTAGGTAGATAATTTAACTTTCATTTTTAGGCATTTTTCGTGTCTGACAGTTGCGCGTTGTTTTGTAAGTCGGAAAATTCTATTAGGTCTTTTTACTTTGTGGTTGGATGGTAGACAATGGAGAAATGACCATTACAACCGAGATAGTAATGTTCAAGTGAGAAGCTTTTTCTAGCTTGAAAGATTTAAATTAAATGAAGAGGGAAACTTTGGGCATGACATTTTCTCATGGCACTTCATGTTTTTCTTAAACTAAACTCAACCTAAACAAGAAGTTTAGTTGCTATAATTGTCAAGCGATTCGAATAAATTAATTCAGAACCAGAGTCTGGATACATAAGTTTCCATTGTATGAATCAACTATTTACCACTCTGGCATCAAAATCTGAAAACTCATAATAGCTATCAAATACGAGCATGGAGAAGAAAGATTCCACATTGCTATTCAAGAATCATAAAAAAGCGGAGAGAAGCCTGTCTTTTGCCTAATTCCCTTTGAAATCTGTCATGTTCTTTTCCTTTCATTTTCTTTGAAGTGGGTCATGGTAGAAGGGTTTGGTAGCTGCCGTCTGTTTTTTGAGCTGGACAAAATGAAAAATTTAATGAAATCCAAAGGAGGGTGGCATTGCTTTGTGCCCTCCATTGTTCTGATTTAATCTTTGTCTTCGCTCCAGAACATTCAGAAGGGTTGGGGAATTAAATATGCCAACAAACAGTTAAAACGCGTCAAGGCGAAAATTGCAATTTCCCTCTTCCGATACTACCCCCAAGGGATTAGAATTTCCTTTTAGCATCCATGTGTAGGGGTTCAGGCGATGCAAATTAGTTATTTTTTAATGAGGTTTTAGGAGATTTTGTCACCAACATTTTCTAGAATTTGCAGCATTTGGGTATTTTTGTTTACGAACCACTTGTTTCGAGCTTGAATTCTATAAATACTTGAAAACATGATATAATACTTGAATTCGTAAAAATAATTAGTGTGATAAGGGGAGGGCAAGTGAGAAGCCAAATCTTCGAAATTCATATTGAACGAATTACTACTTTGTCAAAGAATTTTGAAAATTTTCACCTTTTTACTACACATTCCTAGATCCTATAGGGCTGCGTTTGCCCGGTTGGAAGAGTTACGAACTAGCAACCGGAGGGTTGCGAGTTCGAATCCAACCAACGACTGTCGTGTACAAAGGAACCTGGTGCACGTTAAATATGTCGTGACCTTAACTTCACGTTGGCTTGGTGTGGAAGTTTGGAGAATGGGGTACCAACTCAGGTGTGACCTCGTCATCTGACCAGGGTTCAAAATTACGTGGCGCTGTCTTCGGATCTTTCCCTTCGGGGATTTGATCCCGGACCGTCTCCAATAACCCATTGTGTTGCTCCAGTGCGACGTTGATTAAAATGTCTAGATCCTATACTAATATTTGTAAGTGTGTTTACCCTTTTTTATTTTTTAAACTTAATATTAATATTATAATTTAAAAGAATATTTTCCAATGTTATTTGATGGGTCGTACTTGCCTCACATGATAGGGCAAATACATACAATGGTATATTTTCGTGTTTGTAATGTGAGAGGATACAGATGGCCACTCGGCAAAAGATCACAACCACTCGGCAAAAGATCACAACCATTCACAATAGGTGAACGTTATTTTTGTGTTTCTACAAAATTAAATATCTTCTTTTAGAAGCTCGTATATAAGTTTTTAAAATTTATATACCAATAAATAATGTTGATTTCACTGAGGAGATATAAAACGGCACCAATTAAATGCAGCGAACAAATTCAAATGGACAAAAATCGTTTTCCATTCTCCTGTAAAATATTGAAGATGTAGGTTATTACCTTTTGCCAAACCACGATCGGGCATGATTTCATTAATGCCTTTTTTGTGTCTGTCTATGTGTGTGACCGTGTTATGTTCAAACGGCGGCATATATTTTCATGAATTTTTATGCATATTTACAGTAACAAAGGGACTGAATTTCACATAGTCAATCGGCATGTCTTTTTGTTTTATGTCTGTTACTGTGTATGTTTGTGCTAGTATTTTATAAAAACAATTCATTATAATATCACAAAATGTTCCCTATTTCCACTATGTTGTGTGGGCACAATTAGAACACTACGTTGCGAGAAAATAGACAAAGTAAACTTCATTTTTATAAACTTATAAAAATTGAACTCTTTACAAGAGATGAGTTGAACTGTCGTAATCGTTCATACTCCTGAAATGTAATCTTCATAATTTAGTCAAATCAAAATGAAAACGTATTTACATATTTGAGAACTAGCAAGTGATGTTTAAAAGTTTCATGTTTAGTTTTTCCATGATATCTGGAGTCGTATGAGAATGCTTTTCTATGCGAACATCAGAAAATTATGGGTGAAAAAAATAGCTCAGATGAACCACTTAACGCATTTGCCCGTGTCTGACACGGGCAAAAGTTACCGGCAAATTTGTACATGCCCGTATCTCACACGGGCGCTCTTGTATCTCGCGTTATTTTATTTCTAATGCCCATCTGAGATCCGTTCTAGTAAAAATAGACAGGCTAGATTATAATTAAACTTATTTACCGGAATTCTTTGTTATTAAGCAGTTGTTTGGTGTGGAAAAGGTAATATATCCATTTTTATTACGTTAAATATCATAAAAGTAAACAGTTAACCAGAAATTAATTTTTGCTAAGTGTTTTTGTAACTTGTTTAGAAAAAGTTATCTGATAATGAGCGACTCTGACGATTTTGAATATGCCAATTTATCAGAAAGTTTCAGCGATGAAAGTGATGATCTCTTGAGTGATATAAGTGAATCTGAAGATAAGGAATCTGTAGCAAGAAATTGGTATCAAATTAGTACAAATCAACCAAATGTTGCACCACCGAGATTTCCATCTGTAGCAAACCCTGGCTGTTCTTTTACTTTGACAGACTGCTATGATGTTTTGTCATACTTTGAATTATTTTTTGATAACTTTCGCATGGACATAATTCTAACTGAAACAAATAGATATGCATTTCAACATCCAGGATCGTCACCGAACCAATGGTCACCGATTACCATGGAAGAATTATATATATTTTTAGCCATAACTATACTACAAGGTATAATTAGAAAAAAAACCACCCCCTGCTCCCTAGTCACCCCCCACAACTGAAATTGCAAAAAATAACTTACACTATACCTATATATTCATTTTCTGTCAAAAAAAACTCGATCATTTTTTATCAGTTTTTCCGAAAAAAACTCGTGCTTTAAGGGGTTAAGAAAATAATTATCATCATTTTGATGTGAATGTTTAACGTAAACTTCATACTGAAGTTCCATTCGAGTAGCATGCCAGGCTTAAAGCTATGAAAAATATTACAAAAAGAGTATTAGCGTGCTCTCTTAATACTCATGGCTGAAATACCTTCTCATAGGTTTTACAATCACTATTTTGATCAATGAACTTCGTCTAAGTCCGCGAATAACATGGGACAGTATGACAAAATAGATCCCCCTTCAAATAGTCATAGCATTGAAAATATCAGCCAAATAGTAATCGCGTCTGCATACTCGTAAACAGTATGGATAATTCGCATATCGCGCAATACCTTGTGGGCGCGACACTTCCCTTCCACTCCATGGGAGAGGTAGTTAGTTGAATTACCATCACACTGAAGCAAACCAACTGGCTATGGCGACAGTCCAGGATCAATCCAAAGGCAAGATCCCAGAATAACACCTCGTAATTTTATCACAGTCAGATGACAAGGTCATCACCTGAGCTGACACCCAACTCCGAACTTCCACATTTGACAACGTGAGGAAATTTGAGAACAAGACAGATTTAATGTGCACCGCACCCACGTACACGACGGTCTTTGGTTGGACAGAGTTCCGAACTCACAACCCTCTGCTAATCTGCATCTCTGCCAACTTGGCTACCGCGGGTCTCCGTGTGTGGAGAAAATTGTTTAATATATCTGGGCATGCCACCACCTTTATCTCAGTCTATCTCGGCAACCATGAACGCAACACGCCTGTTCTTGGTATTGTTTCAACGCTCTCCAATTCCAATATAGGACGAACATTTCGCAGTAGCATTTTAAAAATTGGTTTCTTCTGAACCAGTGAGTACTTTTGTAACGAATTGAATAAACGCTTTGAAACAGTGTTTGAGTAGCTCATTTAAACTCTGATCTGCAAGTTGTAGTCCTACGCTCCTAACTGACGGATCAATCAGAAGCGAGCCTATTTTTAAACTATAATTTAGTATTCAAACTCGATTATAGGATTCATTATATATCCGGAATTTCGATTTCCAAAATATTCTTTCCAATGACGAAAGTGCTATTGATCTTAATCAAATTAACATTTAAATTCTCCAAGATATTTCTTTACGTGAACTCACAAACTAATTTACAATTTCACTGAATTTCCAAATTATAGACAAATTCAGTCTGAAACTTGTTACTATAAATCTTTTAACATGCATTAACTATATTTCCTTTTAGTCTACATTCCCTAGATTCACCTCCAAATTTTTTTATCCAAATCTCTTATTTTTTAAGAAATTATTAGTCGTTTCAGTTTTGCTCAGGAATGAGTTCTTTTTATTTCTTTTTCTTGGGCTAAAAAAGAGCCGAATAAGTATTGGAAAGGAATAGAAGATAAAATAAAAACTATATTATTATTCAAAAGTATAAAAATTAACGAATCGAATTGCTAACTGCAATAACGCTAGTGTCTAAAAGTCAAGCATAATCATTTACTTGTGAATATTTCATGAGCCGTTTCTCGTAAATGTACATAATATGGTAGGTTTGTATAATAAGGCATATTGAAAGTGCAACATAATTTTTTATTGTATTAACCCTCTGAACGTCGCAAGATTTCCGAGTTGTATAATATTGTTTTACCCCTCAGCGCACTTAATGGCTAAATAACTACATCCTTCTCAAAAAATTTATGGATTCCTTTAACCTTTATAGATTCTATTCGCCATTTCTTCCTAGATTAGAAACTTTTAAACGATTCGATTGGTCCAATTCTTAAATGATAATCCTTTGGAAATATTGAATTGCTCCGTTCGTTGGAACAGAATCCTTTGGAGAGATTCTATTACTCATTTCCTTACAATAGAATCCTTTATAAAGATTATACTGATTAAGGAGATCAAAACTGGTTAGATGTCATGAAGGAAAGACTGCAGGTTGCAAGGTGGAATTATATGTCCTGCCGTCTTCCCTGCACGACATCTAACCAATTTGACCTTGATCATTAAAATCTTAGTAAAGTATAGGTGTAGGTTTTACATCACACTGGAGCTACACAAAGGGATATTTGCGACGGTCCGCGATCAAACTTGAAGGGAAAAATCCGAGGACAATACCACATAATTTTGAACCACGGTCAGATGACGAGGTCACACCTGAGCTGGCACCCCACTCTCCAAGGAATCTTAGCAAGGAATTCTATTGTAAGGGCTGTAGAATCTCTGCAAAGAATTTTATTCTATTCTATTGAATCCCTTGCAGGGTTGATTAAGAAATTTCCTAAGAGCAAACAAAAGTTCATTTTGAGTTCATAACACTGATAAAAATCTAGTTTATGGTGGTAACCAAAGGGTTCAGTTATTTGTCTTGTTTGAGCCTGAAGTACCACGGTGAGGATCCCTGGCTATCTGCTTTGTAAATATGTGTCATACTTTTCAACTCAAATGAACAGGCCAGAGCAAACTCTTTCCCATTGAAGCCTACTTAACTGGTGAATTCTCAACTTGGTCATCCGGCATAAACAGGCAAGGGTTAACGTTTATAAATTGATGGACACACTGACCCCAGCGGTATACAGCCTTTCGGATAGTAAGACCCAAGATCACTTGATAACTGGACAGTATCAACACCAGTTGTCTCGTTGCCTGACAGACTAACGAGGAATTGCTGTAGTGACATGAAAAACAGCATACGTCATATGCGATAGACTATAAATATAGGAACAGCTTTAACATCTGGAGGTAGCTTAATGGGTTCAAACCTCTGTGCTGGCAACCTGCGTGTACTGCGCAGGTTCGATTCCTGTAACTTATTTTGGGTATATTTCTCATTCTGTATTAGTAAATTTTTCTTTTCTGGCTGTTTTCATTGCATGACGTTGATTGGAACAGCTTGGCCAGATAAGCCCTGCGCTATAAAAATTCAATCAACCAACTCAATAGCTCAGTTAGGCATTGTACGCCTCGCTTATACGCTATTTCTGCATCCAAGTCAGTAGCCAGGTTTTTGTATTTTTATCACGGAATTTGTATAAATTTTGTTAAATACACTGCTGGCCACCGTAAATGCAACACCCTGAAGGAAGCATGCAAATAATATGAAATTTACAACATGCATTAGCGGAGGTGAGATATGCAAATGATTAGAATTTCAGCGCAGACGCACATCACGCGCGCCTGTGGCGCCACTTCAAAGCGCTATTTAAGGCTTGGAGATTTCGACGATTTCAAGTACGGCAATTGTGTTTTTCTTGTGGTTTTTTCAAAAAAACGATCAATTATGCCTCGTAGAAAACAGCGATCATCTTTTGATCAAGTATCCGAGTTCGACAGAGGAAGGATAGTGGCCTAATGAGATTGTGGATTATCTTTCAGGGAAATCGGTAGTCGTGTTGGACGAAACCAAACAACTGTAATGCGGATATGTGATCGTTGGATGCAGGAGGGTACGACGGACCGACGTGTTCGATCGCATCCACCTCAGTGCACCACTTCACGTGATGACAGGCATATTGTGCGTATGGCAGTGACGGATCGCTCAGCCACATCACGAACCATAGCACAGCACATTCAGTCTGTACCGCATCATCCAGTGTCTGCGCGTACCATTCGACGCCGTTTACAGCAGAGTGGTCTGTCCGCAAGACGTCCATTGCTTCGTCTACCCATGACGCAGAACCACAGACGTTTCCGCCGCCAATGGTGCGATGAAAGAAGGATGTGGACGGCAGAATGGAATGAAATTGTCTTTACTGACGAGTCACGCTTCTGTCTGCAACACCACGATGGTCGGATTCGAGTCTGGAGACACCGTGGAGAGAGGATGCTGAACAGCTGCGTTATGCACCGCCACACTGGTCCTGCACCGGGTATTATGGTATGGGGCGGTATTGGATATCACTCTCGCACTCCTCTAGTACGCATTGCCGGTACTTTAAACAGCCAGCGCTACATCTCCGAGGTGTTGGAGCCAGTTGTCCTTCCTTACCTTCAGGGCTTGCCCACAGCCATATTTCAACAGGATAATGCGCGACCACACGTGGCACGCATTGTCCAAGGGTTCTTCGTCAATCGCCAGATTGAATTGCTTCCCTGGCCAGCTCGCTCTCCGTATCTTTCGCCGATAGAAAACATGTGGTCCATGGTTGCTCAACGATTGACCCAGAATACATCCCCAGCTGCCACACCAGATCAACTTTGGCAACGTGTGGAAGCTGCTTGGTCTGCTGTACCCCAAGAACACATCCAAAGTCTCTTTGAATCAATGCCGAGGCGTGTGGCAGCGGTGATCTCCAACAATGGCGGCTACTCTGGCTACTGATTTTGGCAGGAACCACACTTCACAGAAGTCTATAAATTTAATCATTTGATACTTGGTCAACATGTTATCTACAAAATAAATTTTGTTGTGATATCTCTTGTCTTTCTTGGTGTTGCAATTTGGGTGGCCAGCAGTGTAAATATGTTAAGCTTGATCTAGTTGCAATATCCTCAATCTATAAAAAGAACTTGAAATAGTTTTAACACTAGAAAGACGGAAGGGGCCTTGCGTTGTTTCCCGCCCTGTAACTCTCATGCCCATGGATTGAATACGTTGACATTTCAGGACTTTTCATTATTTAGCTCATACTTAATGTGTATTTCATCACTTTGGTCTAGCTGTCATAGAAGCGGAGATAATGAACCACATACTCAGAAAGACGAGAAAGGGTCAAAATGGCCCCTATCGCATTTCACAGCGATAGAGCGAAAATTTTCCTTATTGATAGCTATAATTATCTTGTAACGACATTCAAAGTAATTTTATTTTGTCATCTCCCACTACATCTTGTTTGCAAGCATTAAAAGCCTTCCCCAGCAGTGAGCAAAGATTAGTAACATAATGAATGTGAATTAGTAGTGATTGACGACACACTTTGGGAAAAGGGAGAAACATAACCACACACACACACAGATAACTACTTTGCATTATTAAAACTGAACAATTGAAATCAAAATGCACAAGCCTTGTAGGAACACTGAGAAAAATCTCAGAGAGGTGCCATCAACAGCAAAATTGGGCCCTTCCATCTTTCTAGGTATAAGGCAACTTCCCGTCTTTCTATTGTTAAATAAACATTATCCGCTCTACTTTAATTTTGTGTTTGCTTACTTTTAATCCATGCTACACCATAAGCCTCCGTAAAAAGACCGTTTTTTCATGGAAAGCCTTGGTGAGGTTTTACTGCATTCAAAATTAATGAAGTAGGGTTATTAGCTTGAAGAAATATTATTGCCCGCTAAATAATTCATAAACTTGATTCTTAATCATAAATTATACAAGAACATTTATAATTGCCTTTCCTTTTATATCTCTGTAAACATTTTTATAACTTAAAAAAATATTTTTGTTACATATTTTTTTATTGCTTCCTATATTAAGCGTCGTAAATTTCCCAGATTTAATGTTAAACTATTTTTATTGGGTTAAAACTGACAATTAGCAGTTTTTAATGATGTCGTTCGTAAAACGTTAAAAAATCTTCTAAAAGCCAAAGAAATGTTTTTTATTAAAAAATTGCTTTATTATGCATAGACATAATACAAAGCGTTTGTGGTTTTAAAGTCAAAACATCATTAGAGTTATTTTCATTCCCTATACAGTTCTTAATCATAAAAATAATTAGTTTCTTCATTATTAAACCCACAAGTAATAATTTAATGGCAGTTTAGTTTTCCTGTAGGCAAGCACATAAAATGTTATTTAAAATACTGTTTAATTTGAATGCCAATTAAGCGCTGATTTTGTTTTATTCAGCTTTTGTTCTGAGAAATTTTCATGCTTATTAATGAATAACAAAAGGGGGAAACGGTTATATTTTATTTCATGAATATTTTTAATGTTGGTTTGAAAATGGATGTGGTGCGGTGTGCCTAAATGCCCTAGGAAAGTTTCTACCTCTCCTAATTGTGGTTTGCCTAATTAGGTTTGTAAAGTTTCCATTTCATTTTATTGTGGTGATGTAATATCGGTTAGGAATTATGCCTGCGTTCTTTTTATTGTGGTGTGCCTATTTTGGCACCAAAATTTCTCCATTTTTCTTAATTGCGATGTGCCTAATTAGGCTTGTAAAATTTCCATTTCTCTTCATTATGGTATGCCTACACCGGTTTCGATTATTACCTTCAATTCATTTCATTTTGGTGAACTTGATATTTCTTTTTATATTACTCCAATTCGCTAAATTATGGTATACCTAACAGGGCTTGTAATTTCCATTATTTTTTGAGTTTCGATTGCCAAAAATGTTTTGGAATGTTGCACCTACTTGAGTTGCAATGTTACCTTCAATTCGTTTCATTGTGGTGAGCTTCATACATCTCCGAAATTACTCCACTTCTTTCAATTGTGGTATACCTATTAGGATAGTAAAGTTTCCATTTATTTTTGGGGTTTGATATTTGGGAATGTTCCCGTATTTGGGCCTATAATGTTAAATCCAATTCGCTTCATTGCGATGGTCTCCGAAATTTCACCAAGTTTGCTTATTTGTGATATCTTTATTGGGCTTGCAAAGTTAATTAAACTTCCTCTCGACACTGGAACAGCTAGGAAACATAATTTCAATACTTGAGCCTGCTATCTTTTCTCCTTTTTTATACTGCTTACAGGGGCGTTATTGGCGCACATGATTTGCATATAAGCTTCAGTGCTAATCAATTGCTTATCCTTCCATGATCTACGTAAACATCATGCAAATTCAAAGCTATTGGAAATTTTCTTCATGGTGTTACAGTTTTGTAACACCATGAAGAAAATGTACAAATGGCCATGTACAGGCCAGTAATGTATTTGGAATTAAAATTATGTCCACTTCAATTTATTATGGTGCTTTTAATTGTTTTGCTCAGAAAGTTACCTTCAAAACTTCAATTCGTTTAGCTGTGGTGTGACATTTTGTTCGAAAATGTCCTGAATTCAATGATCTTTAAGAGAAAAATAATTGAAACTAAAAGATTAATGGTATGGTTTTCTTTGGTAATTATTGTATTAGAAATTAGGCCGAACGTTTCAATTATTGACACACATTCGTATATCGTTGGCTTTGCGAAGAAACTCCATTAACTGATAAAAACCCAATTTTACAGTACAGCTGTTTAAAGACTAACTATTAGTGTTGAGGTCCAAATAAAAATCCCAAGCATTTCGATAGTATTACATTTTCGTTCAAACCGATTAAAACAAGTCAATGTATTTCTCATCATCATGAAAACAAGCATTTAATGTAAGAAAAACGCAATTCCCAAAAATTGCAGTTAATGAGTTTCTGCTCTAAGACGACGATATGTAGTATCCTGATAAACTCATAATAAAATACTAGCAGAATAACCCGGCATTACTTGGGTTGAATTGGTTAACTAATTTCCGTCTTCGTTTATAAATTGTAATTCCTATTCATCCCATGTAACATCTACCACACTCTAATAAAGGAACACAAGTGTTAAATACCCAATTTTACAATTATAAATAAATGTCATATTTAACATTTTACAGTTTTGTAGAATTTAAATTTTTAGTTAGAAAGAAAAGTCTCTAGAGAGCCAATGTTATCCAGAATGCATAGAATAGTTCATAGTATGCATATAAATGCCTTGTATGTCATTTAAAAACAAAAGCGTTTCCCAAAATTATCGTACAATGATTAAAAATGTTTTTAAAACTAATTAAACCATTATTTTATCTTCATTACAGTTATTGAACGAAAAACGTCAAAATGAAAATTCAGAAATACATCTTAAAACAGATTTTAAAAAAGTTTCGAAAGAAAAGTAATGATTGTATCTGGTTTTTCACTACCAAATAGATTCTTGGAATGTAACGGACATAAATTTAAAAAAGCAAACGATTAAAAAATGCCAAGGTTGCCATATTAGCTACTAGTCCTGTTTCAAAACGTTTTGTTCTGTATAGTTTTATTCTCTTTATCACCTGTCACAAATATTCAGAATTTTTGTATATTTCGTAGAGAAAATTAAGGCTCGAAATAAATAAACTATTCAAATTTAATTTTTGTAAAAATAGTTTCGGAAAATAATTTTTATTTCAGCAGCACCAGAAAACAATTCAAGAAATGGTAATACTCAATATACCTCCCAGCTACTACCAAATTATGGTTGATTTAAGTATAGTTACTCAGATGTTTTAACGTGAAACTTTTATAAATACGTAAGCAAATAAATTTGAAATAATGCATTCACTGTACAAAAATATGATGTATCAAATATAAGACATTAAATTAAAATATATAGAACAAATCTTATGTGATACTTGTACAAACACACAGACACAAAATCAAACATACAACTGGAAGAAGGAAAGACAGGCTTACACAACCAAATTCAGTCACTAAATGAAAGATCAGTATAAGAAGTTTCATGAAGATATATTCAACCGTTTGGACGTAGTACGGGCACACACATACAGACAGATGGACAGACAGACACCAAACGCGCAAGAGACGGATTTTGCCTCAGAAAGACCCAAAACGGATAGAAAATTTTAAATGGGTTGAAAATATTCAATGTACAAACAAACAATCACTCCACAACCACTTCTACGAGAATTCAAGCTCACCCTAATTTACTTTGTATAGTTACTTTGTATAGTTAGATGGATTGCCCAACAGAGCATTAATGTTTGTGTACTGTTGTTATTTTGTACTTCTTGATAATGTAAGGATGTAGAACCTATGCAGACTAAATACTCAACGGTAGTGATAGCCAATTCTTCTCTAAATATGTAATTCAATTCTAATAAACTTCTTTTTCTATATTCTAAAAGTGAAGTTGGTAGTTATGACCACAAGAAAGCATACCTGCAATATATGAATTTATGCATTGAAAAATACTGTTTGCTATTATTAATTTTGATAAAATTATTCGGAGTACAAGCATGGCCAAGTAGGTGGCAATACTCATAGCCACATGAAGATGTCTGCTGGCTCAATGAATAACGAGGAATGTCAAAAATATAAATAACTTTAATAAATATTAATCAAAAATTCAATAAAATGACTAGTCTGACAGTATATCGTATTTCCTTAAAATAAAATTCTTAACGTGAAGTATAATATATCCCGATCGTCCTTAATCTCTGCATTCTAAAGGTAATTAATCTGCAACCAGTTCACCGAAGCACGACTTAATGAAAAACCTAATTTGCTTTGATCCATTGCCAGAGCCATGCGAATAATTTTCATACGTAGAGCGATGCCACCACACATGAAACGATACTAAACTTCATCACCTAAATTATAATATCCACCACACATGAAACGATACTAAACTTCATCACCTAAATTATAATATCCACCACATATAAGCCTTAACTTTCCTTGGCTTGACGAAATATACCTCCCCCCCTCTTGTACCATATTATTGTTTCCCCTCCTTTTCCCCTCCTTTTTGTTTCAATGATATAGCCATATAGTAGTCCCGAATGCATGTTTTCACCACTTTCACCTTTTGAACCCACCTTGCTAACGTGGGTTTCGAATAGTCCCGTTCATTCAAGTTGCTTATACTTTCCTTTCCAATCTCCGATTCCACCACAACACTCAAGATATACGTTCGACCTAAATAGAACCCCCCATTTTCTGCCAATTAGCTTTCTTAACATGTCATCTAATGAAATAATCTGCCTCTAAATCAACCCCTTACGGATTTATTTTCAACTATTAATTCTTCCACGAACTCTTATAAAAAATATCTGAGCAGTTGGAATTACCCTATACTCCACACAGAACCCCTTCATGTATTCTGATACACCCAATTTGGATTTAATAAAATGTTTTCCTGGAATTTTCTCTCAACTTTAATCTTGTTAACTCGAAACATAGTCAACACTCCATTCTAATCCAATGGAACCCTTCGAACGACTGTCTACACCCCTCCTGCACACCTGTGACTCAGATTTCTGTAAATTGTGACACACGTAATTCACAAAGCTTTCCTACTTTTTATTCAGATTAAATCCTTTAGTATTATATTTGTTTTCCATTTCATTTCATTTTCTCATACTCTGTTTCAATCCTTTCATTTGAATATTTCTCACAGCACTAATTATCACTTCTACATTGTCAAATACTGGTCGCCATTGCTCAGTGGTCTTGCCCACTGCGGTAGCAAACTGCAAGTAGTAGGTGGTGCAAGATCCATTCCTGTCATTTTCAATTCCTCCCTGGGTCTATTTCTCCCTTCTGTGTCAGTGAAATTTTCCTTGTGTCTATGTCCAATAACTGGACGTAGTATGTTTATTATGCCCTTGTGTCATAAAATTAAACTCAACCAACCAAATAAGTAGCATTTGAAATCCACATCATAATTTCTTCACTTTAGGAACAACTATGGAAACAAAATAGGAAAATAGAGTTAAAGTTAAAAGTTTACCGGAACCAGTAGTTAATAATCTAGAAGATTCAGAAAATGGTTAGTAAAGATTACATCAAGATGATAAAAACTGATCACTCTATTAGGTTCAGAAGCTGTATATCCTTTTCAGTAGTTTTCAAAACATATTCTGAACGAGATAGAGCTGTAATTTCCTTTTAGAAGTACAGCTTTGCAATTTGCTTTTGACAATTTTATGACTTGACATTGTATTTGGTGCAGCTTTGCTAAATATAGCCCTTGTGCCATAAAACCCAACCCAACCAACCATTCCTCCCTTAGTGTATTTCCCTCTTCTGTGTCAGTAAACTTTTCCTTGTGTTTATGTCTACTACTTAACTTTGTCTGACTTACGTTTGTTTCAACTTGGCCAAATATCACCCGCGTGCCATAAAACCCAATCCAACCAACCATTCCTCCCTGGGTGTATTTCTCTCTTCTTTGCCAATAAAATTTTCCTTGTGTGTTTATGTCTATTACTTGACGTTTTCTGGCTTGTGTTTGGCACAGTTTGACCAAATATGACCCTTGGGCCATAAACCCTAAATCAACCATTCCTCCCTAAGTGTGATTAGTTGATGTTGACTCTCTTCTGTGTCAGTTAAACTTTCCTTGTGTGTGTATGTATCTATTACTTGATGTTGTCTGACTTGTGTGTGACACAGCTAGGCCAAATGTGGCCCTTGTGCCATAAAACCTAACCCAACCATTATCAAACCAGGCTCGATCGCGATATTACATCTATACTACTAATACTTTCCAAGGGCTCTGAAACAACTCAGCCCATTGACATATCATGAAAAAAGAGGTTTGGGGCATGACCCTCGTCATGTCAGCCATGAAGACATACCACATTAAAATATGATTTTTATGGCAGTGACTCCCATGATGTGAAAAGCCCAGAAGCGAGCTGCTTGTTGTAATTGGGAGTGGAAGCATAACACTAATGTTCGACCTACTACTGCAAAACTAAATTTCGTGTTAATAAAAGGATGTATTTAAATCTTATTCATGCCTTATGTCTTCAAACATAAAATACACATTCACTCCTCGTCATTGCGATACAAAATTTCAACTGTGTGACAAAATGAACAGAGTGCTTCCTGCTTGAAGAAAATTCTAAAGCGGTTTTTCAAAAGGCTCATCCTCAAAGCACCGATTATGGAGATGCAATAAAAAATAAACTGGCAAAATGTCTTAAAAACTCTTCTCAAAAGAACACATATAAAAGAGGGAAGTTTACTTTCAATCCCATACATCAAAGTGTAAGTGTTTCAAAGGATGGGGAGAATGATTTTTCTCCCCCATTGTTCTTCTCCCTCGCGTCGAATGTATTTTTTACCATGTCAAAACTGGCAACAGCGTCATTTGAAGAAGAAATTTTTTCATGCTTCGGTCCGGCGCCATATTTTTTAAAGAATCTGGAATTCAAATGGCGTGGAAATGAACGAAACTGGCAAAAACTATGCCGTAAAAATTCCTAGTACGAAGCATTGTATATAAAAAGCGGGTAACAGCAATGTGTTTTATGGACGTAACTTTTCTTGATATTGTGACAACGTTTTTAGAACTTTACGTAGATATTAATTATTTGAAAGAAATCGTTGTTTTTAGATGGTGTTTGTGTTTTTATAAGGAAAACATGTACACACATTGATGTACGAGTAATGAATTATTGATCAAACTACCTTAATTTGCAGCTGAATCATTCTTAATATATGACAAAATCGTTAACCTAAAACACAGACCGTAAATGTATGGAATGCAGCGATTTTCAAACGTTTTCATCTCATGGCACACATAAACCACGCCTGTGGCACACCAACAGATACTTTTTGCCGTTCTGAGAAAAAGTAAACATATTTTGATTCATCTACAAAACAAAATAAAAGTAGCCAATTACCTACCCTTTCTGCCCTAAAGTGGTTTAAAAATATTTTTGAAACAATTTATTTGATACTTTGTAATAAAAAATAGTACTTAAACTTATTTGTACATGTTGCTTGATATTAAATGTGAACACATTTGTCATAGGTTTCAAACTAAACCTTTGAAATAAAGTAAATCTTACTTAATTTAAAATATATCACCATCCATGAGGCACAGTAGGGCTGTTCTTGCAGTACATTAGTGTAGTTACACACCGTTTGAAAATTGCTGATGTAATGTACTGTCGAGGAAAAAACAACGAACCTCCTCTTTTTATTGAAGCAATTTTAACAGTAGAGCAAATTCAAAGATGGCATTCGACAGGAAATAACGCCATCTATAAATTCATATGAATACAATTTGCATAAGGAGCCGTCTTCATATTAAATTGAGCACCAACTTCAAAATTTCTAATACAACCACGTATTTTGACACATTTCGAATCTATATCAAAATTTAACTTCAGATACCAAGTTTCATGTCATTCGATCCACTTTTGGAATAATGAGTATAGAAAGTATGGAGCTTCTAATGTTAATTCAATTTCCCAACTTTTATTGATATCTCCCTATAAAGGATTACTATAACACTGGTATTTCGTACCTTATTGCTATTATGGAACAAAAAAATTGCCTTATGTTTTATTTTTAAATAATTTTTTATTTGAAATATTAATTATTAAATTACTATTAGTCCAGTAATATGTGGTATAGCTAAACAGTGATCAATCTAATATTAGAGATAGGCAAAACTGTGTTTTTACGATCTGGTTCTTAATGGTTGTTGCTAACTTTCGATAACTGTTATAATTAACTGCTATTATGAACAGCTTCTTTAATAATTAATGACTAAAATAACATTTAGTGAATATGTTTAATTAATTGTTAAAAATTGATGTTCACGGAAAAAATAAACAGTTAATATTGTCACATGCTTAACACATTTTGATAACTTAATTATAATATAGATAGCTGTTGCTAACCGTTTCTTTGTACACTGTTACTTTAGCTGTTGTAAAAAATAGCATCGAATATTTAATCTAAAATATAAATAGTTATCGATTAATTTTATTGAGATACCATGAAACAACCTGCTCTCTCTGCTGTGATAGTGTTCAGTGCAAAAGGTTATAGATTTTGAACTGCAGAGGTTTAAAAGTATCCACCGCAACAGAAAAATGTGTTTCGATGTGGGTTTGATGTCTGCTCAAGGCATTGGAATTCCGCACCGGATTCCTGTGCAATTGAAAGCAGCTTAATGCGATATATTGGAGTACGTAACGATACCTTATGCACTGAAAAACCACTTCAAACATGGTTGCTTCCTCTCCAGTCGGTAATAAAAATAGATTTTATAACTCGTCGCCGGTGCCAATTAAGATTGGAACTATTTTAATGCATTTCGATCACGTTAGACGCGTCTGGCTCCAGTAGATGAATGAATCCAAATGCAAAAGGCAGAAGCCTTTGAAACCTCACTTCAAATCATTTCTTCGCGAGAGAAAGTTATAAAGATTTTTTATTATGAAAATAAATGATACATATATTAATTTCCTTTAACTCTTTTGAGTTAAGTGGGTTAAAAACTGTTCCACCGTTTGCTTAGCTTTTTATGCATGGTGACAATTTTTTTTAAATTACTCAGTCATACAGTTTAATATTTTATTTAAAGTTTTTCATCGAGTTGGCAATGCTATGAACTAACGTTAAATGTGTAAATAACTGAAAACAAAAATTTACACATGTCAAAAAGCATTAGTAAGTTGTTGACACTTGTGATTAAAGTTGGCGAATTGTGTGGTGCAGTGATTTTTTTGTCTTTCATAACGGTAAATGTCGCTTTTTTTCTTAAAAATTTATTAAGAGTGAATAAATTGTTTTATAATAAAAAACATGTTATTTGATGCTTTATACTAATTTTGAAGCTGAATAAGTGTATAAACAATTCTGTGCAGCTTGGGTTTTTTTTCTTTAAAATCGTGTGCCTCAAAGATAAACAAAATGTAAGAGATGGGCTGTTATTCCGATAGCAGTTAAAATAAGTGATATTACAAGTTAATAATTCACAATTGTTATAAAAAATTATTAAATTAACTTTAGTAAATATATACATAAAATATTAATAATTTTTGCAATTACTAACTTTTAATAACAGTTATAAGTGATCAACATTTTGTTTTGTCCCTCTCAACTAACAGGTTAGTTACTATTATTTCTTTGGGTTTTTTAAATACGAAAGTTTTAATTTAATAAGAAAAGCAATGCAATCATGATTACATAACTGTCAGTTCTCTCACAAAATTACGATGCGTTGTCCTCGGATCTTTCGATTACAGTCGCCAATAGATTGTCGTCTTCCTTCAGTGTGACGTAAATTCAGCCACCTACCCACCATCTATGTTTTAAAAAAATTATTTCACGTTTGTTTTTCTCTGGTTGGCAGTAGTGAAGTGGAGTCGACAGCCGACGCTCATTGGCAGAGAAGCGAAACTGTCACTTTTACAAACAGTTTACGAATTCTGATAACCATTATTACAGGTATTTCTCCATTAGGTAACCATGGTTTCAGCTGTGTGATCTCTTTCTGTTACAGATAGGATGCAAGGTATTGTGCGTGATCACCAAGTACACGCGTATGACGACCTACATGTGGATGTTCTGCGAAGGTTTCTACCTCCACAAGCTCATAGCGGCCTCCTTCGCCGAACAGAAGTCCCTCCGCATGTTCTACATCATCGGCTGGGGTAAGGGAACTGCCCCTCTGTTATCTTCAAACATTTCGATTTCTTAATGTGTAAACCGTGTACAACTAAAAATTAAGGATAATACTGAATTCATATCAAGCATGGTCACCTGATCTCAATCCAATTACATCGATCTTCTAACGAAATAGACGGATTATGTGGGCGGAGTCGCTGTTGTAAGATCTCTGAAAGGTAAATCATGTGAACTTACGAATCACCTTCACCGATTAGCAGACTAGTGTTTTTGATCAATGTGGTTAATCACTTTAAACAATCAGTAATTTAGGATTCTTGCTTTTACCCACAACTGCGTGACAGATCTTCAAACTGAGCAACTGGAAGAAACAACACGAAGCTGCCGGGACATGCTCCGTCTATTTCATTTTAAGGTCGATGTCCAATAAAGCAGGATTGGAGATTTTTCAAAACGAAGGACCACTTAGATTCACTGACTTATGAGAGGGGCCTCAAAAAACTCATTAAAGTTGTCTATCGTATATTTATTTTATTTATATTTATCATATATTATTACAAAAAAAGATAATAAAAGTAAATAAATAATTTAAGTTGAGGCGTGACATTGCATTGATTTAACATTTTTTTGAATATGTATTTATATTTTGAATTAGCCAAGCGCAAAATTGATTAGTCAAGCAATTCCTATTTTTCTATTTGTTAATATTCACTGAAGACGTTTGTTCACAGTTATATGGTGACCCAAAGAGGCTTGTGCATTTTAATACATTATTAAAGCAGCAATTTACATTTGTTTTTATCCGACCCACCGATAGAAGTTTAATAAATTTTCTTCATTAAATTTATTTCCCAGGTTCTCATCATTTAGTATGTCGATGAGTTCAAGCTGTACTGACTGGGATGCTTTCTAGGGCAAAATGAAAAGAAAAGTATTGATGAATAAATCCTGCAACGGTTTTACTTTTGTAAATAAAAAAAACGATCTTTGAAGGTTGATATCAAATTATAAATCTTTTCGATACAATCTTGAATTTGACATTATATAATTATTTTGGCAACATTAATCTTGAATTTGATATACAATCTTGAATTTGGCATTAACCCTCTGGATACGGGGACCTGCCGAACCGGCCTAAAGTTTCGAGTCCCATCGATTCGAAAGGCTCGGATTCTTTCAGACCTCAAACTCCTGAAGAATCGCCGCAGCCCATTACGATTTCCATCCCCTCTTTTATGTGCTACAAAGAGACCCGCGCATGAATAGCTTTATCTCCCCGTTGACAAAGATGTCAGGTTATCGACGGGAAGCCTAGCAAATTGTTTATCCTCGAGCATCTAGCCGATGAGAGGTTGAGTAAATGAAAAGAGATACGCTTAAAAAGTTACTGCCGCCCTTTCAGTTTACCCGGGAAGGATCTGTCCCTTCTAGGCATACCCACGACCCGACAATAGAAACCGGAACATTAGGTGATAATGTGACGACACATATTCCCTCTCCTCCTGGGGAAAAGCATTATAAAGGCCGTTTCGGCCGGTTTCAGTAAGTTGCCTGCATAACCGTTGGGCCGGCTACCGTAACCAAAGAAGGAAACGATATTCTGTCCCGACTATGCAAAGGGTTAAACTTCTGAAAATATTTTTATTATTAGGAAAATGGACGTAATTCTCTGACTGATTGAAGTAGATTTAACTTGCATTGCAAAGACAAATTTTTGCCGTAAAGCAGCCTAGCTTCACATTTACTTTGTTTCACTCATGTACAATTTTTAAAAATCACCTATCGTGTGACTTGTTAAAGTTAAAATAACACATAGTGAGGTGGGCCGCCATCAAATCAACGGATGGCCGTGGTCTGTGCATCCGTGCAACAAAGTATGCTTGACATGCCCCTTTGGTTTACACTACACCTGCAGTCTACAAAAGACCACTAAGGATAGCAGAAGAGCAAAGAAATGCTCTAGCGTGCGAATGGAACTCCTTATCACAAGCACTCTTGGCAGCTTTATGGTGAAAATATTACCAAACGCGCGCTACAAACCAATACTTAATTCAATTACCAATATTAAACACCTAAATCTAAACCAAGGTATTAATAAAGCAATTAACAAATTAAAATAAAGGTGACCCTCAGACCGCCGGAATTAACGTAACCCGCCTTTTGGGATTTATCATTACACAAAGCATAACTAATATAACTTACCCAACATAACTGACTACATACAGAAATTCCTGTAATGAATAGGGCACTGTAACTCGGTTGACAGAGAAGTGGTTTAGTAACCGGAGAGTTGCAAGTAAATAACTATATCCAACCAAAGACTGTCATGTACGTGGGGGCTGGTGCACGTTAAATCTGTCGTGGCTCCAAATGTCCTCACGTTGGCTTGAGGTGGAAGTTTGGAAATTGGGATGCCAGCTCAGATGCGAACTCGTCATCAGACCGTGGTTCAAAGTTATGAGGTGTTGTCCTCGGACTTTCCCTTCGGGATTGATCGCGGGCCATCGCCAACTGCCCGTTGTGTTGCTCCAGAGCGACGTTAATTCAACTACCTATCTGGAATAAATATTATAAGAGTTACAAAAGAACGATAACTATGAAGCGCCACCTATAGCTTCGACAAGTGGAATCATGTCTTGCGTGTTGTGAGGCCTGCATTGGTATCATAGGCCACCATATTCCCTATTAGATTGATTTCAACATAGCAAAAATGCTTTTACGCAATTACTTAAATCTATGTGTTCACCTGAGCACATATTTATTTTTTCATTTCATTAGTTTCCGGTAATATTCATTTTGTGGAATAAGTTTCATTCTTGTGGAATATTCATTCGACATTTGATGTCACATGAATATTCCACAAGATGATGAGGGTACTTTGGCACACAATTCAACTCGGATTGCATCATCCTTTATTTTTGTACAAGTGTATATATTGAAGTTACTTCGAAATATCCTGTACAAACTTCAAAGGTCGGTAGCGAGCGCTAAATTAGACCGTAATAGCATAGTGATGTATATTCACAAAGGTACATTTTGGGGCGAAGGATCGTTCGAGTTATACCTGTCGCTTGGCTACCCAATTAATCACGCAGCGATGTTTTTCCTCTGGGCATACCCCAAGAGCATCGAGTGCGAGACCCGCATTGACCAATGAAACAGATGGAGCACATGCGATTAGTTTAATGTTATTTCTCCCGATGCTCTGTTCAATATCTGTCACGTGATATTGGGAGAAAGCACGAATCATAATGTAGCATTAAAAGTTGATTGGTTAAACCCCTGATGGAGGTCTCGACAAGGTATCTCGTCATTAGAAGGAGACTGTCCATATCATGATCTCGTCATCATAAAAATATCGGCAATATCTTGATGACGAGATATCTCATGAGCAAAATTGGTCAGATCTTGATGGATGATATTATCTCGTCTAAACCACTTGGTGGGTTAGCGCGATGATCGAGTGTGATTAATAACACTATTTGAACTTCGAAAGCCGATAGTCTCCCAAGTCGATTCCCAAGTTTACGTGACCGCATTTCACGTGAGTTGAGTCGTATAACGAACTCAACTCACATGCTCCTTCTATTTCATTTGAAGGTCGATGCGCAAAAGTCGTAGCTGCACGTCTCCGCGAAAGGCCATGCTTTGACAATGTACAGCAATCCATGCTTCGATTGCTATTAGGCGTTCATTATTGTTCGTGGTCGCAACTTATGTAAAACTACAAGTACTCTTAAGCCATAAAATGGGGACTAGTATAATTGTTGTCCACATACTCACTGTCTTTCATGTCTTCTAGCACATTCGTGTGCGTCCATACGGACACAGATCCAGCGTGAATATGATTTATTTTTGTGTTGCCTACCCCCTTAAAGTTTTTGCAAGTTTAAAACAACCTGTAGGTTTTGTAGGTAAGCCTTGTTTAGGTACTAAAATAAAGGTGATGACACCATTCCTTCTCTTGCATCTATTTGTAGATACAATCTTGTCTAGATGTGTAATATGTGGGGCACTAAAGATTGCTCAGTGATATTTGGAGGAAATTATTTAAGGATGACATGCTGATCCTTCTTTCATTGGTGAACTTTCCGGTGTGAAATCTGGAAATATTAACCTTCCTATAGTGGTTGTCTCGATGAGGTCTCTTGTCATGAGCAAAACTGACCTGATCTTGATGAACGAGATACCTCGTCATTAGAAGAAAACTGACCCTTGATCTCGTCATCATAAAAAATGGCCGCGTCTCGTCATTGGCAAAGTGGTCAGATCTTAACCTTTTGACTACGGGCAGGACAACAATCATCCCAAATTCAGATAACGGAATAAAAGCGCCATAGTGTAAATGTTAATGGATTAAATTTCTCGCCAATAGCAAAGTGGATCAGATCTTGATTGGAGGAGATACCTCATCGAAACACTTGGAGGGTTAAATAATACTAAAAATAATGGAAATTTTAGATCATCGACCGTTTACCCCAGGTATACTTTGGTATACTTGGTATATAGAAGGTGCTCCGATACACTGATGAGAAACTAAAGCTACAGCACTATTATCTCTTTTCAACTCTACAATTTTATGGTCTGTTTTGTTCGACGAGACAAAACAGAGAACGTTTCAAATGGAAAACGGTTTATCGAACGAAACGGTGATAATGGTGCAAATAGTAAAAACAAACTCTATAACCCTTGTTTGTGTTTGCTTGTTGCATCTCAGTTCGAGCATTTCTTCAATTGTTACAGGTTGTTACTGTTTCAAAGTATAGTATTTCTAATCAGTAAGGTATAATGAAACTGCAATCACTTTGATTCTGAGACATGTTAATATCTCGGCAAGGAAACCTTGACGATACTCTTTTATAATTTAGAATTGTTCAAATGTATTCAATAATCTTTGAGTGTTAAAAGAATTCACTCAAAAACCGCTTCGTTCCACGCATCAGATGTTTTTAAAATATACTGCTGTGCGCTCTAGAACGTGATCGGTTCAATTCTTTCTGCTTTAAAACACGTTCTTGAATTCAGACGGGCTTAGTTTGGGCTTCCGGATCCCTTTTTCCTACACGAGGGTTGATTCGACCACTTGAATTGAGAGCTCCCTGCTTTAGTACCCAGTTTTAAGTATCTTTGTCGATGATTACATTTTTGATAAACTGTAACTGTTCCTTTCTGATTTTACTCAAACTAATTAACTAATTAAAATAATTTTGAATAGAAAAGGGTTTTTAGTTACCATAGGAAGAGATATTTGTGTTCAGCTTCCTTGACATTGCGTGATAAATAGAATAAAAATGCCTGAATAATTTCTTCCAAACGGAGCTAAAGTAAATTCTTTAAAAATTATGTCTAAAGTTATTAGTGCCGCCGAATTATTTTTCGAAAAGATTTTATCCCTTCTCCAATTGAAATGATACAGAGAACTTTTATTAATTTTGTCACATTTACAAGGTTGAAGTCTAATAGGGAAATATGAAACTTCCAGTTCAGAAGAGAAAAGTTCACCTGAATTATCACTGCTAAATCGCTGTATTTTCATAAACATTTGGGAAAAAATGCAGCTATAAAATTTAAAACTAATTGAATTATAATACTTTCTCTAAGGCATGGCAAGACTTTCTTGACAATAATTACTTAAAAGAAAAATATATTAAACTAAACAATAGCACCAGTTTCTTGTAGGATGTACAAGTATACTAACAAGTATACTATACTTCAAGTATACATACTATAAGTATACTAACATATTATACATAACAACATATTATAAGTATACTAACATATTATACATAACAACATATTATAAGTATACTAACATATTATACATAATAACATATTATAAGTATACTAACATATTATACATAACAACATATTATACATAACAACATATTATAAGTATACTAAAATATTATACATAACAACATATTATAAGTATACTGCAAGTATACTAACAAATATACTATACTACAAGTATACTAACAAGTATACTATACTACAAGTATACTAACAAGTATACTATACTACAAGTATACTAACAAGTATACTATACTACAAAAATATACTATTACTTCAAGTATATACTATACTACAAGTAAACTATACTACAAGTATACTATACTACAAGTATACTATACTACAAGTATACTATTACTACAAGTTTACTAACATTCGAGACCACATAAAAATTACTGATGCTCCTTATTGTAAATTCGATATTTCATTGTAAGCAACACATCTAACAACTTTTAAAATGCATTTAAAAACTATTAAAAGTCTATTCAGTTCTGCATTCGGTACTAAAGTTATTTCAAAATATCAATTATGTGGTTATTTGCAGTATTTATAGTGCTTTAAAACTAACATTTTTTGATTAAAACAATCACTTCCTAAAAAGTTTATTATCAACTTCCATGTTCGTGGACGGCAAAAGTTCAATTCCTAAAACTTACCTTGGGTGTATTTCTCTCTTCTGTGTCTGTAAGACTTCCCTTTTATGTTATATCCATTACATTGACTTATGGTCATTTGTCTTGTGCTTGGTGCAGTTTGACCGAATACGACCCTTGGGACATAAAAACCTGACACTCATACATCACACAAAAGACTTGACTTGACACCACCAAAATTTTAACCCTCCTGGTTGTCTCGACGATGTTTCTCGTCATTAGAAAAAACTGAAAAGATCTTGATGGACAAGATATCTCGTTGAAACCACTTAATATATTAACCCCCTCGTGTTGCAAAAAATGACCTTAGAGTGACACATCAAACCTAAATTTCGTATTTTGATTGTTTCGATTGTTTTTTTTATTGCACCTTAAATACAACTGAAGTTGTGGTATTGTCATTTTTCATCTTCTTATCCTATTACTTTTCTGACTTTAATTTGATTTTCAGAGAGCATATCCGGAAAGGAAAAAAAACAAAATTCAACCACAATTACAAAGCCATTTTCATGGAAAATGAGACAAGCCAATCTCCCACTAAATCTGCTACTTATGAATTTATTTATTCAATTCTCTTTTCGAGGCGGCATAGGATAATACGAAAACCCCTCCCGATCATATTTTATTTACATACTGATATAATCCTCGGAATTCGAAGATGACGATAAATAATTCCATAGACTTGAAAACTTGTAACTTCAAATCTTGTACGCCTAAGCGGATTATGGTGGATTTGTAGCTTTCCCAACAACTAGTATCATGATTGGTACAACGACTGGATCCCAACGATTAGGAGAGTATTATTACCCGTATAGATTCAAAACTTATTTTGGGTCACAGATGAATAAGTTACGATTTTTACTGATAAGCTACTTAGGCAGAATCTTTTAGTGCATGTCCTGATAGAATATGTTATGTTCTTTCCCTGAATAGCATAGGTTCAGAGCTTACGGTGTTTGCTTTTCATATTGTATATTTTAGTGTGGCGAACCTAGACACCGCTACAAAAATTAACCCAGAATACAATCTATACATGCAAAGCAGAGTTGGCATCTGTCTGTCTTCCATATAAATCTACACCGTTTGATCAATCTACACCAAATTTGGTACACTTATTCTTTAGAACCCTGCGGGTAACGTAGGCTGCATATTAACTCCCGTTTTATTTGTCTTGGGTGTGCAGAGGGGTGTAATGTCCAGTCATCCTGGTCAGAGCACTTGCTAGGGAAGCTCTCTCCCGGGCTGTGCATATGACGTCAGAGTTAACATCTACAGGACTCGCCTCTCAAGATGAACTTGGAGGTTTTTAGAATCGTTTATTTATTATCGTTTCTAGAATCATATCGTTTATGTACCCCGTCTGTAAATTCTCAAACTGTAGCTTTATTATTGGAAACATCTACTGGAGTTGCCTCTCAAGATGACCTTGAAGTTTTTTTAGAATCGTTTATTAGATCGTTTATTTATTATCGGTTTTAAAATCATATCGTTTATGTATCCCACCTGTTCATTCTTTAACTGTAACTTTATTAATGGAATGTAAATTTTTATGATAACATACGATTATTTTCATAAAAAGTGGTCTTTTTTCTATATTTTCTATCGTCGATATGGTATAGGGGGCTAAAGACAGTTCGAAATCCTCATAGGAATAACATTACGTATTTGTACGATCAATGTCAGACCAATTCGTATTAAATTTGGTGCATTCATCCTGTATAATTCTGTGGGACACATAGGCTATATATCAACCCAGTTCTATTTGTCCTGGGTCTGCAGGGGGCTAAAAACAATTCATAATCTCCATAGAAATAATATTGCTTAATATTACGATGAATTATAAACAATTCAACCCGAGCAACGCCGGATAATTGAGTTAATAGTATATAACAACTGTCTAACTCGACTATCCCATGAAGTACTTTTTGGTAGACGAAGTTTCATCGTCTTTCACTCATCCTGCTGAATTGGTGACCTGGACATGATGTGAAAACGTGTACTTTCAAAAACAAGCCAGATGGCACTTTTCTGACAAATTCCAGATGGCGTTCGCAAAAGTAGGTGTGATGCATATGACTTCCAACAACTGTCTGAAACTCGGTGATAACAACTACCATTTCCACACCTATAACAGCTTTGATATTCGTTGAAACTCAGCCTCTTTTTAAAAATCTACTGGCTGCACCCACACTCTGTTGCCAAAACCAACACAGAGCAGATAAAAGGTAGCAATCACCCATTGCACTACCTTGCATACGGAAGTACAGAAGTGATCTTAATGCAACTCTAAACAGTCTCCCACGAATTGTAATCCGTCAACAATAGATCGCATTCATCTAAACCAGCAAGTGATAAATTCTGGAGGGGAGTACTGTGGTAAAATTAGCCACCACTACAAAAATAAATACACCATACAAAATAAATACAACATACAAAAATAAATTCACCATACCAAAATAAATACGCCATACAAAATAAATACACCCTAAAAAATTTCACCAATCCATATGCTTGTTGATTATTTTAAATTTGTTCGTGTTATTCGTTTATTCCGTAACTCAATCCATCCGAAGATCAGATCCAAAATTTCGCATTGCACAGTGTACAATTCTGCACATTTTTATTCAAGTTACTCAAATTATCCAGATGTTTGTTGACGAGATATCTTGTTTGACAACCACCATAAGGGTTAGGTGACAAAACGTAGAAGTAATTTCTTCTTGAGTTGGTAGTATTTGGATAAAGATGTTTGAAAAAGCGGTAATATTATATATCTTTTCAGCTCTTCGACTTCTTAATCTTGAATATTTTTCTTCTGTTACAGTTTTTCCGATTTTCCCGGTGTTCACGTTCGCCATCCTGCGTTGGTACTTCGCCGACGAAGAGTAAGTTTCTACATTCATTTTCCTCGCAGCAGATTTATTCAGGCATTTCTTCCCTTATTTCGTTGAATATCATGTTAGATATGGTATTAAATTAAACCCATCTCCTAAACCACATAATTTACCAAAGTGGGTTATCACACCCCTTTGGGCATTGAATGAATCTTGAGGTCAATGCTGGACCTCAAGGGAAATGAGCTAATTCGAGGTATGTTTTATGCAAACATTTATCCACTTGACCAAACAGATACAACCGCTACAGTGATGCGTTGTCATTGATTGTTTTAACTAAAAAGAGGAACCGACTGCAAATAATTGACTGGAGATCTAAGGATACGGCTGACCAAAATAGACTACTATAGACTATTTGCACAAACCAGGCTTATCCTTCTCATTAGTGATTATTATTTTACTGTTTTGATTGACATTTATTACCGATAATAGTGAGCAATATAGAGTGTTTACGTGCAATTAATTTTTGTGGTTCCAGTTTAACAAATAGTTTTATCATTTCAATTCAAAGTTGTTCTATTTTCCAAAATTGCTTTTCGAAACTCTAAAATTACGCACAGCTACATAAATGTTTTGGTTGAACTCAAAAACTATAAGAATTGCTACATTGGTAATTATTACTTGAGATAATTTTCACCTAATTGTTTTTGAAAAGGGTGCGTTGAGGTAAAAAGGTTTGGGAAACTATATATATAAACGCTTATAACAACCAAAATCAAAGATACTCTCATTCCCTCTTTAGGGAAACTGAAAGTTAAAATTTTGAAAACTTTCGGTTTTGAAATTGTACAAGGCAATTATACAAGGAGATTATACAAGGCAAGGAGATAATCCGAAGCAATTCTCTTACATGTAGAGTAGTTATTATTTTACAAATTTTTGACTACAGAAACAGAATAGTTCTATAATTTTCTTTTGTTATTTTTATAGCAATATTTCAAAGAAATTTTATTCAAAACAAAAAATCACTCATATAGTATCCAGTTTAATCCCCTTCCAGCAAATGGTAGCCACCTCCAATGTTCCAGACACTCTTTTTCTGGTTTTTGTAAGTGTAAGGTAGAATCGAAAACCTTATTTCAATAATGGACTAACCCACAAATGTCATATTGGAATGGATGAGTTATCATGCCCTGTAAGTCCTGGAGATTGAACTCCAATGATATCACTAAGTGTAGTGTCCTTCCAAACTTCCTGTACAAACATTAAGGGGAGGTAAGGAATGCTAAATTAAACCGCATTCCCACTGGATTGATATATGTCCACAAGGGACTGACAAGGATGCATTTGGGGATTGATTGCGGTGGATCTGTCAACTGGACACCGCGAACTCCCGATTTACCATGCATTAATATCTCCCACTGGTGACCTCAAAGGCGTCGTATACAAGAACAATTGAAGCTTTCGGATAAATAATGGTCTGTGTCATGTTTATTTATTTTAACAATAGAAAAGAATCTATGGATTCTTTCACAAAATATGCGGCTATTTATTCATTATGTTGTGGGATAAAAGTAATACTACACTACTCGGAAATGTCACGACGCTCAGAGGGTTAAAACAGAACCTTCATTTGAATTTACATTATTGTTTTATTATTTTTTTCTGTAGTACTCTCTTTTGTGTGATTTTTTGCATTTTGAATTCCCTTTAGATGCTGGGCCATTCCCGTTAATCCGTACGAGTGGGTAACCAACAGTCCCAATTTGCTCAGTCTCGTTGTAAGTAAACATTTGGAATGCTGACAAGTTATTTATACTACACTTTCCTAATATTTCACTGTATTGCTTCTTTTATTCAATATCAGGATTCAGAGAAGGGAATTGTGATTGTGTGTAATAACTATTTAACCATAATATCATTTAGCATAGAAATAGTCTTCCAATTTGAAACCCACTAGAATCGTACACAGTTGTTGGATACATCATTTTAGAAGGGTTTATTTATGTATAAAAATACAAAATTTAGCTTTTCCAGAGGAATTTCTAAGAAATTTTCCATTACAAATATTCGATGGATATAATTATCAAAAATGGAATTTCTGTGTACGATGAGGTGTGGATGTACGAACCCAAATATTCAAATTTCATATTAAACCAATCACTATCTGCTCTGTCCCAATAATTTTTAAAAAATTCCATATCTGTACCGAACACTCCCAGACATTTTACTTATATGTTTTCAATATTATTTGCATAAATTTACCATTAACCCTCCGCATGGTTGTCTCGACGAGGTGTTTGTCATTTGCAAAATTGACCAGATCTTTATGGACGAAATATCTCGTCGAAAGAAAATTGAACAACTCTTGATTTCGTCATCATAAAAAATCGACAATATCTTGATGACGAGATATCTCCTCATTAACAAAATTGGTCAGATCTTGGTGGACGAGATATCTCATGGATACCACTTGGAGGGTTAATATAATTTTGAAAAATTATATTAATGGTACATTGCCCCACATGATGGAGCAAGTAAAACCATGAACTGCTTTCTTGGTGATAGCATTATGGTGATAGCATTATGAGTGAGGCAAAAACACATGATTTCGTTCTTGCCCTTCTTTGGTTTAAGCAACCTCCCTGCCGAAATTCGATTTGCTGTAGAGGTAAAAGTATGGTATAGGACTCCTTCATTTATAAAATGTGGCGGTGCCTACTTTAATCTAGGACATGTTCTACAGTCAGTGGACACACTCATCTCTCAGTGCATTTACCCCACTTCACCTACGTAAATGGAGTACTGAAATAATTGAAATTTAAACTTTGTTCCATAAACCAGTTTTTTTACTGTGTTGGTGATTCTTGCGTCAAAATTAATTTTACTCTTTAGAAATGGATTTTCTTATTGGATGCCAATAGCCTGTTGTGTTGCTCCATTGCGACGTAAATTCAATTACCATTCAACGAACCAACCAAAATATGGAATTAGTTGCTGAGGTAGTGGAGCATGTACAAGTTGGAAGCTTCTTAAATCCCTTCACAAGTCAGATATATTGTGTGACCTCTTCTAGGTCTTTCCAGTAGTCTGGTGCAGTCTTGAACCTTTAACTTGCAATGAAAGTCCAGGGCGCTTTACTGGATACCAAGAATTTAGGAAAACCATGTTTGGTGATTTTTTGGGTCACGTTTACTTCATTACTATTATGAAATGGTATTGCAAAGTCATTTTTGTGTCTCGATTTTGACCTCCACACTTGTTGGAATACATTATGAGGTTTTTATTCCGAACGAAGTTCTGTATGTAGGGTCATATTTACTTCATTGCTTATAGAACATCGTTCAGAATAAAAAATATTACAATATATTCCAAGCAGAGTGGAGGTCAAAATAGAGATATACACATGGCTTTGCTGTGCAATTTCATAAAAAATACTCCAGAATTTACTGCTGAGGTGATAAACTACAAGTTTTACATCAGCGGTCAATCATCTTTCATCTGACCTAGATTTTGGCTTTGTAACTCACCAGAAGAAGTATTTCCCAAACATTTCTATACCAGCTCATTGGTAGGATGGAGTACTGGAGGCTAGGCGAAGTAGGCCATTTAGGTTAAATAAACAGATGAAACCTTAGTCAAACTGGTAGTAAAAACGTCAAAGTGTGACTAATAAAAATTAAACACTGTGAAAAATGGTCAATAGCGATTCAAGGTAGTTGAAACTAAAATGGAAGGTTTTGTATCAACAAAAATCTAGAGAACATTGTGAATAGAAAAGCTACCACTTATGGTACTAATATGGAAAGCCCAAAATTCAATGTCTTTCATTCCATAAGATTCACTCACTTTGCTCCGCCAATTTACAATACTTTTTGTGAAAATATCAAGGCTATCTCCTCAGAAAGTGATGTTAAAAGTAAAGAAATAAAGAAAATTCAATCCATATATTTTTATTTTTAGAGTTCTGACCTGTTGTCTTCAATACAAGAAGTGTATTCCTAAAGTTATTTTCTTAGGCAATGTATTCCTTAACACTAAATTTAATGGCATGTTGTTAAACCTATTTTATCGAAACGGGTCAAATGAGCCATTTTCCATTTCGATGCAGGTAAAAGTGAAATTAATGATTGAAATAATAAACAATACGATCTTTAAATAATAATTTAATAATTATAAACAAAATAACAACAATTCAATAATCATAAGTAAGATTATGACTTTTTATTCGGTAGTTTCACTTTTGTGTATTCGGTAGTAAAATCTCGATTCATTTGCTGCATTTTTGAAGATGCGAGGTCTTTCTGCTAAGCATTTTCCTCAAACATATTTTTTGCACAGAGAGCAGATTTTAGTCGCTTTATTTTCATGGTAGTTAGTACCTTATTTGGCATTTTTACGCACGTTTGTAACTCCGCTTCAGCTTGTTGATGCTACTGTCATATTAGTGCCTCTTTCTGAAGACCTTGATATTCACTATCACGTTCTTTGAAATAAAAACTATTTCCTTGAAACATTTTCACCTGTTGCTTCGTGCTCACCATTCAGACATTTATTCCTGCTGTTCCAAGCTAAGATGCTCTGTTATCGTTAGGAATGGAGCATGGATCGTTAGAATTTAATGAAGCTTTACATTTGTGTGTGTGCTTATTATTTTGTACAACAGTATATATAGAATGGTTTTAGAGTTTACAATGTTGTAAAAACACATAGAATATGAAACAGATCAAATGACCCGTCACGGTAAAAATAGATATACTTCATAACTATGTCGGATGCAGGGGTGGTGAAGAGAAATATATACTACTAAATTAATTTAAAAACACTTCAGGAGAAATCGAAAAGTCAATTGAGGAAAAGCTTTAAAACTAAAAAGTAATGTTAAGTAAAAATTTTGAAAAGAGTAATTTGACCCTCTCGGTAAATTAAGTGTTAAAGTGAGGAATAATAGATCTGTTATATATTTTTTATGGAATTACGTTTCATTTATATTTTTATTCCAGATAATAAAGTGAAAGTATAAAATGATGAAATCAATATGAACTATGTTAATTTTTGTTTTATATTTTAAAATTTTATATTTTATTTTATTTTTCATTTACCATATTTTATTTTTAATGTTATAAAATTTTAATTTTACTATATTTCATTTTTAATTTTATTATATTTTATTTTAAATTTTATTATACTTTATACATTTTTGTTTTTGTGCATGCAAGAATGGTTTAATGACAAAGAAACCTCAAAGAAAAGACTTCTAGAGTTTCATTCATTTTACTAATATGCATTTCATTTAAAACATAAAGCATTCATAGGTTATGACTATTTTATTAAGGTACTGATAAAGTAAGGAAAAAAGTTCTGCATAATTTCCGTCTCAATTACCTCGATTTGACTAACATGCAGGTGGCTTTTTTCTCTCCCAATGCCTCAGTAATGAGAGGCTCCTTAATGACGATAAATGTTTTATTTTAAACTTGAGATGTCACAAACCGAAAATTGTCCCTAGGGACATAGAATTTTTAATTTCACTATTTAGATGCAAAAATTTTGCTAATTGAACATTCCACGTAAAGGTGAAAATTAGGAATGGCTTTTATAAAAGGGGGCTGGATTTCGTATTTTGGGCACAAGTGATGCACAAGAGAGAATTTTAAATTTTACTCAGTAGATAGAAAAATTTTGTTAATTGAATATTCCTTGGAAGGGTTAAAAATAGGAATGGATTTTATATAAAAAATAAAAATAAAATAAATTTCGTATTTTGTTCACATGAGACGCATTCTGAAATAAATTGCGTTAAAATCTAGTTAACGGTACGGTCTTGAGGTCGGCTTAGTTTGGTGATTGTACAGTTCATACATTCTTCTCTCAATTCTAGTCATTGCGCTCTTCTTTCGTCATACTGTACTGGTTAACAGAATGAACCAGACCCAATCTTTCCACCTTGGCGATGGATAACTAGCGCCATTGTGAGCGCTTGCAAGCGCTTTGTGGATGGTTGTTTTGGCATTTGATTGTGCAGTGGCCATATTTGACCAAGTGCGCCAAAGGCAAGATGCATCATCTACATTTCTACAAGCTGTAAACTTGTAAAGTCAAACTTGCTAGAAGATGGATATCTTTCCGTCTTATGGTATAGGTAGGTAGTTAATTAACGTCACGCTGGGGTAACACAATATGCCATTGGCGACGGTTCGGGATCAATTCCGAAGGCAAAGATCCAAAGACAACACCTTGTAATTTCGAGTCACTGTCAGATGACGAGAACACTATAGCTGGCACTTCACTCTCCAAACTTCCACACCACGTCAACGTGAGGATATTTTAGGCCTCAACAAATTTAAGCAGATCCGTGGACACGATCTTCTTTGGTTGAACCAAGTTTCAAACTCGCAACTCTTCCTCCAGTTGCTAATCCGTTACTCTTCCAACTGGGCTGAAGTGGCCGTCTGGTATTGAATTAAAAGTAACCTTACAAATTCCTTATTACCCTCTGACCAGACTAATGAAAAATTTCATTGGAGAAGAGAAATTCCTCCCTTGTTTTAGTAACATCATACAAGATTCACAGCTCAAATAAAGCGTATCTGAAATAAGCTTCGAAATAAGAAAATTCGCGAATGAATTCAGTCCTAATGATTTTATTTTACACGTATATGTTTGTTGCCATTTGCCAATATAGAAATTATGTCGATTTTGTGCTACGTGTGGTAGTGAAATATATATAAAAATATTTTAAACATATATGGACATGATTGAACACTTTTGTAATTGAAAAAATGTTTCTAGAATAAACAATTACCAGGTAATTAACGTTAACCTCCTTTATAAATAATGATGGAAAGTGGTTCATTTTCTGTGATTCTACGTAGGAAAGTAATTTTCTGTCAAGCTAAATGTAGATAGCGGTAAGGTAATGCTTCGTCGGTGAAGAGTATTTCCTATACGTATTCCGAATGTTACGTCACTTGGCTTGTTTTTCGAATGCGATTTCAACATTTTGCCAGTAAAATTCCCTAAGAATGAATTCCAAATTAATATATGATGGTTTACTGGTCAATATCAAACGTCACCAAAATGGCTACGTAAGATATATTTTAAGATGACCTCAATATAAAACATGCGAGAGCATTTGGCTAGCGGAAGTAAAATCTTTACATTCCGTTTAGTTTGCTTACACTAAAAATCCCTCTCAGATGTATTTTTTCAAAACCAATGTGCTTGCAACACAGAAAATATAAGAAAGGCTTTCCAACGTCTCACAGAATCAAATTTGAGGAAGACTTCTTAAAAAAAAACTGAAAAATTAACATTTTTGCGTCCGATGCTAAAATTTTGACCTGGAGAAAGTTTTTAGCAATAAATATAAAATATTTGCTTCGCACGGAAAACCTCTTTGCTCATATATTTAAAAAAAAGTTTTGTTTTACTTTATATTATAATTGAAACGAACTTTTGTGTTTTAAAGAATTTTTCTTCCATCAGACTATTCGTTTTTGCTGGAAATAAATAATTCATGAAGTTGAAATAAATTCTCTTATGCTGAAAAACACGAAATTCTCGTGATCCCGCACTCTAGCTCAAAGGTTAATTTTTCATTTTTCGACTTTCAGGAAAAAAATAGTTGAAATGCTTTTTGTTAATGAAAAAGTAAGGATCTTTTCAGACATGAACTTTTTCTCTTTTACTGTCGTGGAAAAAAATAAGTTTTTGTTTCAAATGAATTAGAATATTTTCATCCCACTTTTAATAGTACACTATTGAAAGCCCTGTATGAAAAATGATTTTGAATACGTCTAAGTACAGAGAACCCGTGTTTTTTGGGGGAGGGTCTTACATAATTCTTGTTTCGCAACTTGTTATATAACTTGGCATATTACCTTTACCACCGAGATCTCGGTGGTAACGATATTACTCGAATTTAATTCCATGTCGCTTGAAAGAGTGGTTTTCAGTGTAAATATAAACAAGCTGTAGTAAGAAGAAAAAATTTTCCGGTTTTGATCTATCCCCCTGTGGTATTAATTTTTAATTTCAACAACATGCTGAAATTTCATTCGAGAAGCATGCCAATTTACGTCAGTTTATGAAGGTTACCAAAGCACCTAACGCCCTCTATATTTAGCTTCACAGAAAGACCTCACTCAATAAGCAATAACAATTATTTATTCATTTATTTATGCATTGACTACAGATATAATCCAGTTACAGTATTACTGATTTGTGGTTGTTTCGTAGTTTTGCTTTCGGCTTGGTGGTGTAGTTTCAGTTTTACACATGACTGATACTTTCTTTAACTGACGAATATTACACTGCTGGCCACCCAAATTGCAACACCAAGAAAGACAAGAGATATCACAACAAAATTTATTTTGTAGATAACATGTTGACCAAGTATCAAATGATTAAATTTATAGACTTCTGTGAAGTGTGGTTCCTGCCAAAATCAGTGGCCAGAGTAGCCGCCATTGTTGGAGATCACCGCTGCCACACGCCTCGGCATTGATTCAAAGAGACTTTGGATGTGTTCTTGGGGTACAGCAGACCAAGCAGCTTCCACACGTTGCCAAAGTTGATCTGGTGTGGCAGCTGGGGATGTATTCTGGGTCAATCGTTGAGCAACCATGGACCACATGTTTTCTATCGGCGAAAGATCCGGAGAGCGAGCTGGCCAGGGAAGCAATTCAATCTGGCGATTGACGAAGAACCCTTGGACAATGCATGCCACGTGTGGTCGCGCATTATCCTGTTGAAATATGGCTGTGGGCAAGCCCTGAAGGTAAGGAAGGACAACTGGCTCCAACACTTCGGAGATGTAGCGCTGGCTGTTTAAAGTACCGGCAATGCGTACTAGAGGAGTGCGAGAGTGATATCCAATACCGCCCCATACCATAATACTCGGTGCAGGACCAGTGTGGCGGTGCATAACGCAGCTGTTCAGCATCCTCTCTCCACGGTATCTCCAGACTCGAATCCGACCATCGTGGTGTTGCAGACAGAAGCGTGACTCGTCAGTAAAGACAATTTCATTCCATTCTGCCGTCCACATCCTTCTTTCATCGCACCATTGGCGGCGGAAACGTCTGTGGTTCTGCGTCAAGGGTAGACGAAGCAATGGACGTCTTGCGGACAGACCACTCTGCTGTAAACGGCGTCGAATGGTACGCGCAGACACTGGATGATGCGGTACAGACTGAATGTGCTATGCTATGGTTCGTGATGTGGCTGAGCGATCCGTCACTGCCATACGCACAATATGCCTGTCATCACGTGAAGTGGTGCACTGAGGTGGATGCGATCGAACACGTCGGTCCGTCGTACCCTCCTGCATCCAACGATCACATATCCGCATTACAGTTGTTTGGTTTCGTCCAACACGACTACCGATTTCCCTGAAAGATAATCAACAATCTCGGTAGGCCACTATCCTTCCTCTGTCGAACTCGGATACTTGATCAAAAGATGATCGCTGTTTTCTACGAGGCATAATGTATCGTTTTTTTGAAAAAACCACAAGAAAAACACAATTGCCGTACTTGAAATCGTCGAAATCTCCAAGCCTTAAATAGCGCTTTGAAGTGGCGCCGCAGGCGCGCGTGATGTGCGTCTGCGCTGAAATTCTAATCATTTGCATATTTCACCTCCGCTAATGCATGTTGTAAATTTCATATTATTTGCATGCTTCCTTCAGGGTGTTGCATTTACGGTGGCCAGCAGTGTAGTCTGAAAGAAGCTCATTAGAGACACCTTTTAGGGGACATACGATAGTACAGGTCATTTTTGGAATAATCTTTCAACAGATCAGAAATCATAATGAAAAATTATCCGTATTCTTTCCACCTCAAAAATATTTCATGCATCCGAAATCTGTGATTTATTTTTCGGTGTTTTCCTTCACAAGTGACAATCACTATCATTAACTCCACTATTGCACAGATTATATATGTGGCACCATTGCACAGATTATATATACAACACTCTGCCCTCTCCTCTCAGATCTTGGCAGTTTTGTCTCCATGTTCGTCGTTAACCCTCCAAGTGGTTCCAACGAGATATCTCGTGCATCAAGATCTGACCAATTTTACTAATGACGAGATATGTCGTCATCAAGAAGTTGCCGATTTTTTGATGATCATGATATAGAGATCTAGTCAGTTTTCTTCTAATGACTAGACAGCTCGTTCATCAAGATGTGGTCAGTTTTGTTAATGACGAGGATACCTCGTCGAGATAGCCACGTGGAAGGTTAATAGGTAGGTAGGTTGTTGAATTAACGTCACACTGGGGCAGCACAACGGGTTATTGTAAACGGTCCGGGATCGGTCCCGAACTGAAAGATCCAAGGACAACTTCTCGTCATTTGAACCACGGTCAAAGGCCGAAGTCAAAACCTGGGCAGGCACCTCAATCTCCAAACTTCCATACGGCACCAACGTGAAGACAATTGAGGTCACGATAGGTTAAGCGTGTACTAGCCCCCACGTACACGACGGTCTTTGGTTCGATCGAGTTTTGAACTCGCAACCCTCCAGTTGCTAATCTGCATCTCTTCCACCTGAATACGGCGGACCTCCGGTCTTTAATAGAATCTTAATAGATCTCAGAGGTGCTGAGAGTTGTAACGCCCCGTTCTTAATGGGTGTCCTACTTTATATGCTGCATTCTAACAGCCGTTAACCATGATTTCCCTTTGGGTTTGATTACGGACCGTCGCCAATCGCCCATTGTGTTGCTCCAGTGAGACGTTAATTAAAATACCTACCTACCGTTAACCATGATTACCAAGCTTTATTGATTTCTTGAGTATCACAGTATTATTAGACCAAAAACCCGCCGTGATAAAAATTAGCATTCGGTAGTGCATGTAAATGAATAGAAATTTCTTTTAGAGGAGTGGATGATCGAAAACTTAATTTTATGTTTTTGAAAGTACTTACACAAGATGTAGGGAAGTTATGCTGCTTGAAACTCAGATGCAAAAATGTATCAAAATATATTTAGCATTTTTAGAAATTATTTTTCCTGCCACATTGCTACTTAAGCCTCCAAGTGGTTTCGACGAGATATCTTGTCCATCAAGGTCTGACCAGTTTTGCCGATGACGAAGTATCTTTTCATCATTTGATGATGACGAGATAAAGGTCTGGTCAGTTTTCTTCTAATGATCGTGTTTTCTTCTGAGGACTAGATATATCGTACATTAAGATCTGGTCAGTTTTGCTAATGACGAGATGCCTCGTCGATTAAACCACCAGAAGGGTTAAAACATGCTCTACCCGGCTTTAAATTTGAAGTAGAGCATTGCAATATTTTCATAACAATCTACTTGGACCTTTCAATTCGGGTTTGATCCCGAAGCGTCACCAATACCCCTTTGTGTTGCTTCAGTGCGACGATAATAAAATATCTACCTACCATAACAATCTACTTTCTCCTAATTTTGTTTGAAAGAAAGCATACTTTTATTTGTATAGATTGTTAGACAATCTAACAAATCTTGTGGGCATACAAGACGTATTTCTTTTATTTGATGAATTTACTTTCCGAGAGGTTCACACGCATATATCCCTTCTGAAAAATCGTCTCCTCTGTATGACTTCTAAGCAAATTTTTAAGAACAATTGCCTTGTTGGAAGAGTAGTGGATTAGCAACCGGAGGGTTGCGAGTACAAAACTCAATCCATCCAAATACCGTTGTGTACATGGTGCTGGTGCACGTTAAATAAATCGTAGTCTCAAATATCCTCTCGTTGGCGTGGTGCGGAAGTTTAGGGAGTGAGGTGCCAACTCAGGACAGTGTGACCTTGTCATTGGACAGTGATTCAAAATTGCGAGGTTTTGTCCATGGATTTTTCTATACGGGATTAATCCCGGACCGTCGTCGCGTTACTCCAGTGCGACGTTAGTTGACCTACCTACTTCTAACCAGTTTTGAGCTTTTTGACCAATAAAATTCTTTCCTAGGATTCTATCAACCAATCGATGTGGTAATTTAGTAATTTTGTGTGTTGCGAGGTAAAAACATTTCTACTCTACTGAAAAACTCATAATTCAGAGGGTTAAATACTTTCCAACTTGTCCATGACCCGCAATCTCAACAACTTCTCTACAAACTTTTGGCGGATCTTTCCCTTTGGGATCGATCCCGGACCGTCACCAATAGCCCGTTGTGTTGCTCCAGTGCCACGTTAATTAAAATACCTACCTACCTATGTACTACTGTGTATCTGAGTATGTACAGGAATAACCATGCAATTCCGTGAAACAATAAACACCGAAGAAAGTTTTGCGTAAATGTAGTGAAGAAAAATGTAATGAGAAAGACAAGTTTAACGCAGGAAGTTAGTGATGTGTCATCGTTCTTGCTTACGTATAAAAATGCTGATATAATGATCCGAATCGCAAAAACTTTTTATGTTGAACCGTAAAAAGGAGGGGTTTTGTCGAATTTTCGCGATATTAAACTTCCATTGTCCCTTTAAGAATTCTACTAACATTTGCATTCTTGTTTTTCCATTTTTGTACCCTATTACATCGTGTTTCCTTTCCAGCTGAATTTTGCTTTCTTGTGTAATATTATTCGCGTCTTGGTTACCAAACTCAGAGCCACGCACACTAATGAACCTAGTCAATTCAGGTAAGTTATACCAAACAACTTGCATTGCTCTATTTATTATTTCCATTGCTATAATGATCCACTGTATTCAGGACTTGTATGTGAAATATGACAAAACACTTTCATCAGCAAGTCTTACCTGATGGAAACTCGTACCATTAGAAAACGTATCCATTTTTGAAATTGTTTCTTATGAGACCATAACAATCCTGGCAAACCATTTATAATTTAAGTAAAGGACACGGACACAACTGTACTAATAACATGCATTTTATGTTGAAAGAACTGAATTCCCTAGAGTTCTAAAATCATCTTATAAATCTCTTGGTTTGTACGAGTCATTCCAAGAGACATCGTGCATCTCTAGATATGTGCGAGTCATTTCGAGAGACATCGTACTCCTCTTGATATGTTCGAGTCATTCCAAAAGGCATCGTACATCTACGAATCTGTGAGTCATTCCAAAAGACATAGAACATCTCCTGGTATGTGCGAGTCACACCAAGAGACACCTTGGATTACTCTAGACAGTGCGTTGCCACTTGGACTATAATCACCACTTTGTGTGATTAGTCCAAGAGACAACGTACATCTTGTAGATCTCTTGGTTTGTACGTTCGAAACCAAAAGACATCATACCTCTCTAGATATGTGCGAGTCATTCCAAGAGACATTGTACACCTCTTGCTATGTACTAGTCCTTTCAAGAGACATCGCACATCTGCGAGTCATTCCAAAAGGCATCGTACATATATTGGTATGTACGAGTCACTCCAAGATGACTCGGAGATACTTTGAAAGCCTTCTTTACGAATTTCGCTGATGAAAAGGAATCATAAATAAAATTATGGCATGAAATTAAGTAAATTATCTAACCATTCGGGGCTTTGGCACAATTTTACTATGTTACATCATGGCAATCAGCGCCTGGCTTTACAAAGAATTGATGTTAAAACTACTTAGTGATAGATTTATGGAGACACATTCAATTTCTCTACAGTATTCCTCAATTGCTATCTATACAGGGTGATTATACGGTCATAGGACAAACTTCAAGGCGTGATAGAACACAACGAAACACTTTTCCCCATAGAATGCATGGTCGCAAATGTAGCGGTTGGCCGCTAGAGAGCTCAGTCAAGCTCTTGTATAAAAGCCCATGGATGAGTCTAAACTAATAATACAAACTTCAGGGGGTGATAGAACCACAACGAAATAAACATTTTTCACCATAGAATGTATGGTCGCAAAGGGCGCTTTCCATTTCGGCACAAACACACGGTCCGACGCAAGTTGGAAAGAAGAGGCATGAAATATGGAAACAACGCCAAACAAGCACATTTAATGTCAAATAAACATCAATAACTGCTTGACAATACGAAATAATACAATTAGATTTGCATAAATTAAAGATAAGTACAAGGAACAACGAGTAAGAAAGAAATGACGTGTACAAAACATGATAAACTTTTCACATGGAAATGAAACGACATGTACAAACATCAGTCGGTAAACACAACGCAAATGCACAATTACAGAAGCTGTTCAAAATGTCGACCACCACACCTGATGCAGGTCTCGCATCGCCGACGTAACGCTTTTGTACAAGCGTTTGACTGCGCTCTTTAGAGGCCAACCGCTGCACTTGCGACCCTACATTCTATGGGGAAAAGTGTTTGTTTCGTTGTGTTCCATCACCCCCTGAAGTTTGTCCTATGACCGTAGAATCACCCTGTATGTATTGGAAACACGTCCGTATTTGAATTTTGCATGTTTTTGGTTGCCTGTCTTTCAGGAAAGCTGTAAGGGCCACCTTGGTTCTCGTTCCTCTGTTTGGACTGCATTTCTTCCTTGTTCTGTACCGCCCTCAATCTGGCGAGTGCTCTACTCTCGAAGGATACACCTTCCTCAGCTACTCAATGGACGGTTTGCAGGTGAGTTGATCCGTCTTCACGTGTATGTGAAGTACACCCGTCCTTAACCCTCCTGGTGGTTTATCTTCGCGTCGAAAACTGTCCTGTAGTAGTCAGCCTCTGATGTAAAAACCTATTCGAAACTCACCAATTCTGGGCAAGGGACAATTTGTTTTTCCTACTTAGAGTAATAAGGCAGTTTAGTCTCGATGACGTATCTCGTCCTTAGCAAAACTGGTCCGATCTAGATGGACGATATATCTCGTCAAACCACTTGGAGGGTTAATCTTTCCATCTGACAGTGTAGCTTCAGCATTTTAGACGAAATTGCTAGACAGCCACTGCTGCTATACGGTTGAAACTCAAGCTATACTCTTAACTTCAGGAGCTGTTTGGCACTGAAGACAGAATAGCTGGATAACTACAAGTCGGGAGGTTTCTAATTTTAACATTTTTTCTTATATATTAGGGTTTGGAAATAACATACATTCTCACTATCGACAAATATTCCGACATTCTCAATGCAGGTAAATAAATTGCGGACAAAAATTCTCAATACCGGTTTTTACCGGTTCTCACTTTTCTAAAATGACTCAAACCCAGCAGCGTTCCAGAATTAGGGCTTGAGATATACCGGCATTCTCGATACCGGTAAATTACTGATGAAAATTCTCAATATCGTTTCCCTTTTTCCAAAATGACTCAAACTCGACAGCATTCCAGAACTTCGGCTTAAGATTTCCCGACATTATCTATATCGGTAAAATGCGGACCTGAGTTCTCAATACCTGTTTTAACCTGGTTCCAAACTGACCCAAATTTGACAGTTCCAGAATTAGGGCTTCAGATTTACCGACTTTTTCAATGCCTGCAAATTGCCGATGAAAATTCTCTATACCGGTTTCACTTTTCCCAAATGACTAAAACCCGACAGCGTCCAAGAACTAGGGCTTGAGATTCACCGACATTCTCAATACCTGTATATCGCCGACGAAAATTCTCTATACCGGTTTTTAGTTCTATTTTTATCCCTAGCAGGAGGTTACCCACATGCAGGGGAAACCCATTTATTTTTCGAAAGTATTTGTATAAATAACAAAAATATAACTACATTTATTTTTAACTGGAATAATAATTATTTTTGCACAAAATGAGGCAAACAATAAACAAAGATAATAACTTTTTGTGGATTTGGCATTTTGTGTTTAACTAACCTTATTTTGGAGCAAACATTGTTCAGATTATATTCCTTGCAACGTTGTGCCCCGTTCTGAAGGCATCTGCTGTACCTGTTGTACAAATTTATCTCTGAAGTATGATTTTAAAAACTCCAAGGCACAATAACATTTAAATAATCTACATACATAAATTGAAGTCCCCTTTAGGCGTCTCTCTGTTTCTTGGGGCTAATCTCGAGAACCACTGGACGGATTTTTATGCGGTTTTCACCATTCAATAGATCATTTGTCGAGAAAGATTTGAGTGTATGGAACATTAATTTTGAATAAAGGGAGCCAATCAGAAATAATTCTAGTGAAGCAAGTCAAATTAAGAACGGCCGTCTGAGCGCTTTGTTGGCTTTAGACGTGAGGCGCACGATCATCGACCTTCTAATGAAATTGACGGAGCATGTGTGCGCAGCTTCAGGCTATTTGTTTGGTCGTTTGGTTTGAAGATCTGTCACGTGATTGTGGGGAAAAGCATGAATCGTAATGTCGGACAAGTTATTGATTGGTTAAATTGATATCCAGCGTGACGAAAAACACCTGTCTTCGCTTTGATAGACGATTCGTAAGCCACTTCTGAGATCTTACGGCAACGACTCCACCCACATGCTCTGCCTATTTCACTTGAAGATCGATGATATTTTCGTGTTAAAGACAAGAGGAAAATGCATCAATATTCTAGTGAAATAGACGGAGCATGTGAGCTCAGGTACATGCTATTGCTGCCGATCACTTGGTTTGAAGATCTGTCACGTGGTTTTTGGGAAAAAGCATGAAACTTAAATTATTGATTGATTAAACAATTATCCACTGTGATCAAAAACACTAGTCTGTGTTTAGATAGCCAATCGGCTAAGTTGATTTGTATGCCCACGTGATTTACCCTTCAGAGATCTTACGACATCGATTCTACCCACATACTCTGTCTATTTCATTAGAAGGTTGAAGAAAATACGCATGTACCCTCTGAATGAAATAGACGAAGCATGTGCTTGCAGCTACATGTTATTTCTGCCGGTCGTTCGGTTTTAAGATCTGTCACGTGGTTGTAGGAAAAAACATGAATACTTATATGAGGCTAATTATTGATTGGTTGAAATGAATATCCAGTGGAATCAAAAACACTAGTCTTCACTTCAGTAGCCAATCAGCCCAAGGTATTCGTAAGTCCTCGAGACTTACACTTCTGAGATCTTTCAACAGCGACTCCGCTCACATGTTCATGCTATCTCTTTCGGTGGATTGGTTTGAAGATCTGTCACGTGGTTGTGGTAAAAAGCACGAATACTTATGTGAGACAAATTATATATTGGTTAAATTGATATCCAGTGTAATCAAAAGCAGTAGTCTTCTCTTCAATAGCCAATCGGCCCAAGCGATTCTTAAGCCCACATGTTAGAGATCTTACAACCGTCCCCATTCTATGTCTATTTCATTAAGTCGATGGCGTCCATGTGACAGTGTACACGACGCTAGTACAAAGTCAAAGCTCTCGCGTGAGCAGTTTCTGTTTGAGGAGCTCCTTAATTAAAATTTAAATATTGTATTTCCATAATCGAGAAGGAAAACGAATATAGGCACAGGGAAAGGCACTTAACGATGCTAGAGGGACTTTAGTGGATAATGTTTTTTTGTGTAAACCTTAAGTAGCCCTTTAGCGTGTCACGTCAAAACGAAATCTTTTCGTGTTGACATCAGGAGGAAAAATTACTAATGTTGTCTACAAGGAAATTTTATAAGACCTCAGCTAAAACGCCTACCTCGCAGTAAATTCAAAAGTGTTCCCATCAAAAGTGTTCTTTAGAACCCTGAGGGTAACAGGCTACATATTAACCCCAGTTCTATTTGTCCTAGCTGCGGAGAGGAGGCAATAAGTAAATAGAAATCCCGACAGCAATAACATTGAGTATTATTACGATTGGCGATACGCAACTCAGATTGTTACCAGCATTGCTGAAAATTATGGTATTCCTTGCTAGAGTGCTATAAGTAAAAAATATGGATAAGAAAACTGCAATAATGCAGTGTTTGTCATTTTTGCAGGAAAGGAACTTACAGCGCATTCACAATCCCTCCAAAACTCAAAATCGATATCTGTAATACCCATGTGCCCACTGCCCACCTTTTGTTGTGTGTTTTGTCGGTACTTTCTTATACTAGCGGCCCCGGCAGTTACGATTTCGCCAAGGTCGTCGCCAAACTCGTGAAGCGCGAACTCGTTTTCGTTCATTTTCGCATACTCGTTTGTCAAGTAAAAGACCTTGAAAAAGTGATATGGCATCCATCTCATTGTTTGGTAAATTAAAGACTGTTAACAACATATTTAAAAAAAACACCAAGTGATTTTAAAAAACAAGTATGAAATCGGGAACGTTAACGAAAAAGCAATATGATGATAATATAAAAAAAAGACGTGTGCTTCTTTAGGACTGCAAACGTTTGGCGAAATTTTACAACCTACCTTGGCGATACATCTTGTCGCTTGGCGATTTATCCTCGGGGGCCGCTATAATAAGGAAGTACCGTCTTGTCTTAAACTATAGTGCGATGTATATGAAATGGATGGATAAAGCAACCTTACGTAATTTCGTCCAAAGTAAATTGTAGGAGCTATAAAAATGTCAAAATGGAATTTAAAAAATTATTTTCCTATCATTTTTTCTATATTTGCATTTTCTTTATTTTGCATTTTTCTATAATAAAAAAGTGCTTTTCGGATCACATTCAATCAACGTTTCACCAATTCAACTCCGGGTAATTCTGTTACTAACAACTAAGAAAACCAGTAATGATGGTTCTCGGTAAATAATTCTCACCTATCATTAAAATCGGATTTTACCGGTATTTCATTACTGAGTTTTGAGCTATATTTTGTTAAAATTTATCTCTTTTTATTTTGTTTTCAAACTAATATTTTATGACGGATCGCGGTTTTGTTTTTAAGTTGCTTTGAATTCAAATCAAATTATCCTTTCATTCCGGTTTTTTTACCTATCAGAAAGATACGCATCTCGCGTAAGTTTTGCTATCGTAATATCTGAATTTAGAACGCGTAAATAATCATAAATTATTCAAATTTAGGAAATCAATCTCTATATCTGTACTTTGGGGTATAGGGCACTCACAAATATAACAGATTTTAAGAGAGTTCAAGTTTTTTTTCTACTTCAATCACTCGGTTCTTTATTTGAAAACAGCCATCTTAATTATTATGATTTGTTGAAATCTCATTGATTTGTGTCTGAATTTTTATGATTTTTATTCAAAATAATTTTAAATAGTTTTGGGGGTTTGAGGGATAGATGGGATATTTTGAAAAAGAAAGGCAGATGCTATTTATATGTTGGGACTGAATATATAGCTGTGTACCATTAGAAATAGAAAAATGAGTTGGACAAGATTATAGTAAAAAATCTGTTTTCCAAAAAAATGGACATAGTGTCATATGCCTCCTTTCTTGGAGGCATATGACACTCGATCCAATCAAAGGCCGTTGTGTACGGGGGAGGCTGGTACACGTTAAATATATCGTGGCCTCAAATATCCTTACGTTGGCATGGTATGAAAGTTTGGATAATGGGGTGCCAACTCAGGTGTTGACCTCGTCGTCTGACAGTGGTTCAAATTACGAGGTATCGCCCTCTGATTTTACCCTTCGGGATTGATCCCAGATGTCAATAGTCCTTTGTGTTGCTCCAATGGGACATAAATTCACATATCTACCTACCAATTATAATTCGTTAGTGCTGTGTTGTCTTACTCCACGAGTTACCCAACGTGTAATAAAACCACTATAGGTTGCTTAACACCACGTTAAAGGTTTTTTAATTCAGAAGGATTTAAAACACAAATTTTCAAATATACATTATTTTAGGTCAAAACTTATTAATTTATATTATTTATTAGTACAAGTTTGAGATATAGTGAGTAGGACAGATGACCCTGCAGGAATCCAGTTGTTGGAGGATCTAAGATCGCTAGGAAAGAGGACTGCCATACGCAATGCCATACACATATATGGCTATCACCAAGTCTCAGTTTCAGAGTTTATTGCTGTATATATAGAGAGAGTGCCCTGATTATGAATTTGAGTAACTAAAACTCACCTGCGTGGGAACGAACCATACTTGATTTACGCGAATAGTAGCTTTCTCGTCTAGCGATTTAACACTGTTCTAAAAATGAATTACCATAAGAGCATCTGCCTTCTCACCAGAGCTGTACTATACATCCAAAGGAAGTATTGCAACACCTCGTGAAGAGTCAAATCCACAATGATGTAGTGTGCAAAACGGGAAAATTCGAGTTCCGAGGCAATATACACACTAGCCCAAGGCTCCTTCAGCGTCCACAATCCTACTATGAGACAGTTTGTATTCATAAAATTGACAACAGGTCAGATATTTTCAAATGACAACAGGTACAAACTTTAAGAGGAAGTAGGAACAAACAGTTCAACCGCATGCATGTAGGCCTGTTTGCAAGTGCCACCTGAATTTGCTGGTGGGTGCTTGCTGTTCGGCAGCGCAGTATTTGCTGTCTGGGCCATCGTTAATTTGTATGCTGCCACATGTAACTTGTGCCATTTCCGTAACGCTGAGATAGTTGACTTGCACCAGTCATATAAGACAGGTGACAAAAATGGACGAGCTGCTAAGATTGTATCGTGAACTATACCCCGAGAGACATGTGTGGAATCACAAAACGTTTGGCCTTATGCACCACACTGAATGAAACCGGAAGTTTCTACGAAATGCTGTAAAACACTTCTGTCAAAATTTAAGATGTCTAGTCTAATAAAAATGTTGTTTGCATACTTGTTGTCTTTCACACCTTGCACCTTAGAGTGCCCTCTAGTGCATTCAGATGGCAACTTGCGGACATCCATCCCCATGTGAATGCAGTTGAATGTCCTGTTCCCTACATTCCCTTACATTTTCTGTTAGATTGTTTGGTTGTTTTGGGTTTTATGACGAAAGGGCCATATTTGGCCAAACACAAGACAAAGTCCAGCAAAAAATGTCGTGAAAAGGGAAAAAGAGGGATAGGGGAACAGAATAGTGACATGTAAGTAGAAAAACGCTTGGGAATCCCTGTAGCCCGACTCCCATGTTTATTAAAGACAGTAAACCCTATGGGAAAAGAAAAGATCACTGAAGTACCTCGGGTTCTCGAAGCCCGTATACACCTAATGGAAATGTGTCCCTAAGGACCATTTTAAATTGGAAGTTTTGAATTTTGATTAGGTTACCTCTTTGTGGGTTAAAAAAATTAGAGATTTACCGTTTTCTTCCATTTTCATGGAATCGAATTTACATATCACACTGATTTTCAGTGTAAACTAACAAACCAGATGGTCTGAGAAGATTTTACTTCTGCTGTCCATATGCTCCCGCGTGACACATCAGGGTTACCTTTAAAAGTAGTTTATTACCATTTTGTCAAAGCTTGCTGTTTAATCTAATAAGCGTTGACCAATCAACTATCAAATATCAATTCGGTTATTATTCTTTGGAATTTTTATTGGCAAAGTGATGAAATCGTACTCGAAAAACAAGTCAAGTCACATCACGTTTAGAATACGTACAGGAAACACGTATCACCACAGAAACATCGTCACCTATATTTAGTTTGATAGAAAATGCCTCATAAACAACCCGTGATATGAAATTAAACCAAAAACATGAGAAGATTCAATGCACATTTTTTGGCAAGTTCGACAACTAATCTGATCTATTTGTAATAAGCACTGGAACTTATTGGGCTGAAGGCGAGTTTTTTTGTTCAACCATCCAATAAAACAGTCAAAATAGAATTAGCATTTTAGTTAAAATGCCACGATCAAACAGATCACTTAACTTCATTTCATGATACTTCGTTTATTTTCTTGTTAGTCTCCTTAATTAAACTAATTATAGGAATTAACGGATATTTCAGTGGATTGATTAGTACTTTTTAGGTAATCCTTTCAAAAAATATCTGACGGATTTGTGCAATAAGTCGATACGTCTTTTTTGGCGAGATTAATTTTCACCGAGTATTTAGTTAATTAAGCACGCATGTCTGCATTATAAGTTTTCTGCCTACGAAAATCAGCTTATTTCTACATGAATACAGTTAGGAGGGAAATATATTAATTTTCCATGCAGATTAAAATAGATTGTTAGTTGAGACCTTATTTGCTCAATTATTTATATTTTATAATTACCCCAGCAAATATCAGCGCCTAAAGTTTATTTGCTGCTTATATCTATTGCTGGCAGTGACGTTACATTCATTTAATATTTTATAAAACCGAGTTATACTGTATATAAAAGATAATTCAGTGTAAACAAACAAACCAGGCTGAATACGAAAATTTTACTTCATTTACCTAAATGCTCTCACATCATATGTAACGAGATTACCTTAAAATGTATGTTATCGCCGTTTTGGCGTCGTTTGGTGTTGCTCTATTGACGTTGATCAAGTGAACTATCATATATCAATTTGAAATTCATTCTTTGAAATTTGTATTGCAGACGTGAGTTTGGATGGTTGTTTTGGCATTTTATCACGCTATGGCCTTATTTCATCAAGTTGAACCAAACACAAGACAACGTCAGGTAAAAAATGTCGGAAAGGGGAAAAAAGAAGCATTGGGGAACAGAGGCAGAAGTGTGGAAGTCATTTTCGAAAATCAAGCCAAATGACATCCTGTTCGGGGGGGGGGGGTATTTCAATTAACGTCACACTGGAGCAACACAATGGGCTAATGGTGACGGTCCGGGATCAATCCCAAAGAAATCCTGTTCGGAATACATGTTCCGCCGCAGAAACACTACTCCCAGCTACATTTAGTTTAAATAAACACGGACCTCCAAACGAAACCAAAATCGACCAAAATTTGAAACCGCGTTTAGTGTACTTCTTACTAATGTTAATTCCTATTTCCCGGATCGCTTATTTATAAAAAGGGGTTGTGGTAACAGGTTTGGTAGAGTTGCAGATTAGCAACCGGAGGATCACTAGTTCCAACTCGATCAAACCAAATACCATCGTAAACGTGGAGGCTCTTGCATGTTAAATATGGTGTGGTCTCAATTGTCCTCACGTTGGCGTGGTGTGGAAGTTTGGTGAGTGGAGTGCCAGCTCGGGTGACCTCGTCATCTGACCGTGGCTCAAAATGACGAGGCGTTGACATCGGAATTGATCCCGGACCTTCGCCAATATCCCGTCGTGTTCCTTCAGTGTGACTTTAATTCAACTATCTCCACTCTTCTGTCAATAAAGGACAATTTGATAAAAATAATTCTTAAAATAAAAATAAAACAGACGTCGAATTTTCCCTCTTCGCGCCAAATAGGGCTTTGAAAAAGCAGTTGAATTCATATCTAAATCTGATCTTTGCTGCTGTTATGTTTGACTTGGTGTGGAAGTTTGGAGAGTGGGATGCCAACTCAGTTGTTGACCTCGTCATCAGGTGTTGACTAACGCCAATAATACCTTCACATGGTTCAAATGTCTAAAATATTTTCCCTTCCCTCATTCCTCCAGTTCACACTCATGGGCAATTAATTAAAGAGGGACCCGTCGTGCACCATTCAAGCCTTCTGAACGGGAATGGGATCTACCAGAGATAGGTCAAGATTTATGACCAGCGGTCAGTGGAGAACTTGTATAGATTCCTTCCCCAAGCTATTAGTATGGACGTTACGATGGAAATGTACGCATCTCCGGAATTACACGGTGGCTCAATCATCTTGTCCACTGCGATAGCAAGCTGAGTTGTATTCGGCCCAGATTCGAATCCTTCCTGGGTGTATTTTTCTCTTCTGTGTCAGTAAAATTTATTTTGTGCTTGTCCATTACTTGACCTTGTATGTCTTGTGTTTGGCGAAGCTTGGCCAAATAGGGCCCTTGCGCCGGAATACTCAATGAAACTAACCAAATGGAATGCCACGTCTGATCGAAAAACGACAGCATTTTTTCAGGTTGTTTTTCGACATAGAATCGCGTGATATGATTATAGTGCGGTTCATTTTGATCACCCTGTGATACATAGAGTGATGTATTTTAGGTGCCACTGCGTTGTATTGATATCTGTGACCATATATCGGGTATCATGTGAATGAAAAGATGAGACAGGTCAATTGGAAAACGCCATAATCTTTTCAACAGTATTGTTTCTGAATATAAAATGTATATTTTTCTGATATGACGTTTCTTATTATTTTTCAGGGTTTCTTAGTTTCATTGATTTTCTGTTACCTGAATGGAGAGGTAAGTGTATTTCCTATCCTTTCTTATTTAAACATGTGTTTAACAGATATTTACCTAAAAGTGCGTATTATCATCTAAGATGGGGATTCCCAATCTTAGTTATCATTTAAAAAATTTAAATTTTTATACATTTCTCATCTGATTGAAAACTTTGCCTTCACATTCAATTTTTATGTAACTCATTTGGTTTTTATCCATTGTATTTCTCTTTTCTAATGTTGGTTATTAGTTTGAATCTTAAATCTATTCTCTTATTCTATTGTCTTGTGTTTGGCGCAGCTTATCTTCTTTTGGATCTTGCGCCATAAAACCTAAATCAATCAACAAACCAACCTAAAAGTGCACCATATTATAGTTGATTTTTAATTGAACCCCAAGATTCTTCCTTTCTTTAACCCTCCTGGAGGTTGTCTCGATGAGGTATATCGGCATTAGAATAAAACTGACAAGGTATTGATCGACGATATACCTCGTTATTCGAAAAAAACTGACGAGATCTTGATCACACCTCATCAAAAAATCGGCAACATCTTGACGATACATGTCGTTATTAGTAAAATTGGTCAGATCTTGATGGACGAGATATCTCGTCGAAACCACTTAGAGGGTTAATTATATCGATATTACTTTTAGTGCGTATTTTTAAAATCGGAACAAACGTTTAAAGATAAGTCAGGTCTAAATTTGGGTATTAAAAAGGAATTTTAGGAAGTTTCTTAGTTAAATTCTTGAAAACCGAACTCTTTTGATTGACAGAAATTAATTGTATGTTGTATATTTTTAAACTGATTCTTTTAAAACGAAATCATGTGTGCTTTTCCAAAAGGATGGTTTTTCCGTAACATAAATTTTTATTAATAATAATTTCGAAAATAGGACTCAAAAAATCCAAAACTTAAATAGCAAAAGACAAAGAATAACCTAGTAATTAATTTGCTTCTCAAACTTTCGAGAATTCATCAAAAATAAAAACATAATAAATAAATTAATTCATAAAAGAAAATTAATATCTGACTTGTTATCGTTAGATTTCGCTCTCTAAATTTTGTTAGCAAAAAATATTTATTTAAAATCCTACGGAAAGGGTGAAAGTTCTTTTTGGCAATAATCTTCCTAAATTAATTAGCTTTCGATGTTATGACAGCTTATCGTTTAGATTAATTTTATGGAAATAGACAAATTTAGAAACCTGGTTATTGTGCCAACAATTAGTTTCCTCTAAGTCATTATTGCCTGAATCATCGCCTATTTAGCTTTAATTCAATAAAAATCACTGCTACGCTGTAATAAATTGAAGTTTATTTTATAATCTCAGCAATTACTAAACGTAGTCTAGCTGACAGAGTATAATCTTTCGCATAGCAGAGGTGTCATCACCAGTGGATATAATAACAAGCGGAATAACATTATTTTGCCCACACACAGACGGTGGCACTCTCGTTTGTAACGTTGTACGATAACCTATTAAAATAATTTTTCTTGTTTGTTTTTTGTCTTTTTCGTATTTTTGTTATTTTCATTCCACAAATTTTTTGGGGAGGGTTCAGGTCCCTAGAAGTTGGTACTCATTGGGCTTGATACCCTCATGGCAATGATAACTTATTGCGATCATTATATATATATATATATATATATATATATATATATATATATATATATATATATATATATATATATATATATATATAATAAGTAAAACTACCCTAAGAATAGAATAGATTTCCCCGAGAAACAAGATGAAATAAAATATGTAAATGTTAAGTGAGCCTGCCTACTTTTTCAAGGGGAGCAAGGCCAGGTTGTCACTTAAAAATGCGATGCTTTGAGTTTTTTCTGTACTTATGTGAGGCCAGGCCGAAGAGATCAACAAAAGTTACCCCCGAAAACTCAAAGTACTACCAGAGAGAAAAAAATCATGAAAATAATACCTGTTACCAAGGTTAGGAATCAAAAGAACATAGCCAACGTAATACCTTACCGAAAGTTGCCGCCCAAGCTAGGAGAGCAAAACATTGCCAGATCCGTATTATGTAGAATAACGGATTTAAAAACGAAAGAGGGTGGCTTGGAGATAATGTGAACAAATTAGTGCAAATGAAAGGGAGGGAAGAAAGGTAAATTTTAACAAGAAAATAAAATTGTGACAAAGAGTAAAGATTGTGGGCAGTGATGAAATTGAAAGAAAAAAACGAGGGCAAAAGTGAAAAAAATAATTATATAATTATATTTTTTGGCTCCATCTGTCCGAGGAGAAAGAAAGTAAAGTCGAGAAAAAGAAAATAATTTTTAAGGAAAAAACTTTTTAAGAAAATTGTTGGGGAAGAGTTGTTATTTAAGAGGGTGGTTTTAAGAGTTTTGAGCTGATTATCAATAGTAGTTTGGTCCCTGCAAATATGATGAATTCTATAGATTTGATTATAAATTAAGTTTCTGTAGATGTTGAAAGAAATATTAGAATTCCAGGGAACAAGTCTGTTAATATTAAATTGAAAGTCATTTGTTGTTCAAGTTGATAATCAGCTCAAAACTCTTAAAACCACCCTCTTAAATAACAACTCTCTCTCTCTCTCTCTATCTCTCTCTCACTCTCTCTCTCTCTCTCTCTCTCTTCCCCAACAATTTTCTTAAAAAGTTTTTTCCATAAAAATGATTTTCTTTTTCTTGACTTTACTTTCTTTCTCCTCGGACAGATGGAGCCAAAAAATATAATTATATAATTATTTTTTTCACTTTTGCCCTCGTTTTTTTCTTTCAATTTCATCACTGCCCACAATCTTTACTCTTTGTCACAATTTTATTTTCTTGTTAAAATTTACCTTTCTTCCCTCCCTTTCATTTGCACTAATTTGTTCACATTATCTCCAAGCCACCCTCTTTCGTTTTTAAATCCGTTATTCTACATAATACGGATCTGGCAATGTTTTGCTCTCCTAGCTTGGGCGGCAACTTTCGGTAAGGTATTACGTTGGCTATGTTCTTTTGATTCCTAACCTTGGTAACAGGTATTATTTTCATGATTTTTTTCTCTCTGGTAGTACTTTGAGTTTTCGGGGGTAACTTTTGTTGATCTCTTCGGCCTGGCCTCACATAAGTACAGAAAAAACTCAAAGCATCGCATTTTTAAGTGACAACCTGGCCTTGCTCCCCTTGAAAAAGTAGGCAGGCTCACTTAACATTTACATATTTTATTTCATCTTGTTTCTCGGGGAAATCTATTCTATTCTTAGGGTAGTTTTACTTATTATTTCCCTTTATTTGTTCTCTGCGGCTTTCAGCGCTGTTCATCTAAAGGGTCAATATTATTGTTGTTATTTTGCTCCATTTTTGTTCTTGTTATTATTTGCATTTTGTTTTTGTTTTTATTTGGTTTCTCCTTTTTGATTTGTGGTGATGGTCTATATATATATATATATATATATATATATATATATATATATAATTGTAATATTGTTTATTTCGAAGCCTGAACGCGACTGAGGCACACCAATGGAAAAATCCTTTATGTGTGAAACAGAAAATCCATCGGGGAAAAAATCAGACAGTTGTCTTTTTGGAACGTATGAAACCTTTGTCTGTGAAAAGAGTCTGTCTACCACTAGAACTGCTGCAGTCACTAAATCTGTGTGTTGCGGTCGCTATAGAAACAGGGCTTGTTCATTCTGAGTAGGTGTGCTGGTGGATGTCTTGATTGAATTTCGTTTCAGGCGAATTTCGGCGAAAGAGGTAGCTTAATAGTACAAACAGGATTTATAAGTACTGTAGAACCTTGACTATGTGAGAAATGTGCACCATAGCCACCTCCGCTAACCAAAAACTCGGATAATTAACGACGTAGTAACACAAAACAACCTATACGAAAAACAGAAAAAATTGACTGTACTACATGTTAGTACTATTTCTATTAAAAAGATTCATAAAGCAAGGATTAAGAATAATCTATGTTCGGATTTGTGTCACAATATACATTCATTGTGATAATTTTACCATACATTTGTACGTGAGTTACGTACCTCTTAACTCTCCTAGTGGTTGTCTCGAAGAGATATCTCGTTATTGGCAAAACTGACCAGATCTTCATGGACGAGGTATCTCGTCATTAGAAGAAAACTGACCAGATCTTGATATCGTCATCAACAAAAACTTGGTGACGAGATATATCGTTATTAGCAAAATTTGTCAGATCTTGATGGACGAGGTATCTAGTCGAAATCACTTAGAGGGTTAGACTGTTCTGTAAAAAAGTGACTTGGTTGGCAGATTTGGTACCGTATCACCTCGTTTGGCGATATAGCATCTTATGACAGGGTAGATGTATTAATGCGTATTTCTATAGAGTGGCGACGTGGTGAAATCGCGTCGCTAAAGTCTACTACTACCACAAGATCAATCAATAGACCAGACAGATGATGAATCGGTTGATGGGTGCCTTCTCCTGTTCCATGGACCCTGATTATGAATGTTAGGTTCCACCCCCAGCAGTCGAAAGTAGTCTAAAGATCACGTTACTACTAGTGTTAGTCACATGATCCTGGTTACATAAAAAGGTTACAATTGCTCACTCTACTTTTGTATTTCTTCTATGTTCCACTTACCATTGTGACAGATGAGCGTAGTAATGGTTTTTACAGTCTATGGTATAGACTTTGTGTTGAGAGCAGCGCTCTCGTAGTAGACAGACATTAACTTATTCTTTATATTGTTCTGCAGATCCAGGGCCTGCTACGTCGGTCGATCCAGCGGATCCGCATGCAGCGAAGCCTGACGTCGTCGTCCGACTGGCGCCGGTCTACCCGGTCAGAGCCCCTGAGCAAGCTGGCAGCCACAGGAGTGCGCTGCAAACGAGGCGCTGTGAGGCCTTTTCTGTATATGAAGCAGTACGTGCATGTTTCTGTACACGCATGACTACCCTCAGTACCCACTGAAAACAGTCAGAATGCGCGCGCATGACGTCACTGTTTGGGGGCGTAAGAAAGTCTGGTTGTAATTAGGCGTTGTAATAACAGCGAAATAGTGGTGTTTACAGTTTGAAAGTTATGAAATGGAGATGAATTTTTAGTTTTAAATACTTACCACTGTGTCAAATGGGCGTAGTAATGGTGTTTACAGTTTGAAAGTTATGACATTGAGATGAGTTTTTAGTTTTAATACTTACCATTGTGCCAAATATGCGTAGTAATGGTGTTCACAGTTTGAAAATTATGACATGGAGATGAATTTTTAGTTTTAAACACTTACCATTGTGCCAAATGGGCGTAATAATGGTGTTTACAGTTTGAAAGTTATGACATTGAGATGAGTTTTCAGTTTGAACACTTACCATTGTATTAAATGCCAATTTAGCACCCAAATCCTGTTTTCGTCATTCACTACATAAAAAATAGCAAAATGATTATTTCTAGATGAAATTGTATGAAACCTGTTATCGCTTAAACTTTTATGTTTATGAACAAATATACAAAAAACAATTTTGTCCAAGAGTCATTTTTATAGTTTTGCAATCCCACAACATATCTAAAATACTAATTACTCCACAAAACAAACTTTACGCACTTCTTATAGGACATATATATAAAATGATCTATTATCAAAATCTCAGCTTACAATTTTCTGGGTTTTTTTGCAAATATTCTGATATGTACAGCAGTTAGTAAAGTTTCAAGATTTCTAAATTCAGAACTTGAAAAATCGTGAACCGATCAGTAATAATCTTGATCACCTTAAAACAGAACAGAAATACTTTGAGTGGAATAATATAAATGGAAAGGCCTATTACAATCTAAAATCTGGTGGATTACCAAATTATTTAATTAACATTCTAATATCAAAAACAACTGGTTAAAATACTTGACCTTAAAACGATATCGCGGAATGCAATTCATATCTTCGAAATACTCAATTTATAATTAATTTGATAAACAATCGGAATCTGAAACGTGGCAGCCAATCGCATGTCTCAATCTGCCCCCCAACGTGACGTCATATATTTCGCTTTCTGACATTCTCTTTAGTTGGTATTGCTCCCTCACTGCCACGCGGATTGTATGCACGTGTGGCTCTATGTCCTGGGAATGTCTTCTGTCTGTGTATTGGAAAATGTAATGCTAAGTAAAGCTAAAGTGAAGATGATGCGATACAATATTAATGTTGGGGTTTTCTTCACCTGTAATTTTCGAATCGGAAGCAGTAAAACTGTTGAGACATTAAGGTATAAATAAATTTCATTACTGTACACTGGCACGTTTTGACCAGTTGTAAGAGTAACGGATTAGCAAACGGGGGATTGCGAGTTCGAAACTCGATCCAGACGAAGACCGTCGTGTACACGGGTGCTGGTGCACGTTAAATCTGCCGTGGCCTCAAATGTCCTCACGTTGGCGTGGTGTGGAAGTTTGTAGAGAGGGGTGCCAGCTCAGGTGTGACCTCGTCATCTGACCGTGGTTCAAAATTACATGGTATTGTCCTCGAATCTTTTCCTCGGGGTTTGATGCCTGACCATCGCCGATAGCCTGTTTTTATGTATTAAAATACCATATCTGGTACGTTTCGATGACGAAGTCCATACTTCCCTTTTAAGGTATCAGCCTTTTAAGAGGGATTTTCAATTCAAAAATCTTTTTTTAGTCACCTTTAATCAATAATCTTTAGAGGTAGGTAGGTATTTTAATTAACGTCGCACTGGAGCAACAGGACGGGCTATTGGCGACGGTCCGAGGACAACACCACATAACTCTGAACCACGGTCAGATGACGAAGTGAGATCTGAGCTGGCACCCCATTCTCCGAACTTCCACACCACGCCAACGTGAGAAGATTTGAGGCCACAACAGATTTAACGTCACCAGCTCCCTTTGAACAAGACGGTTTTGAGTTGGATTCGAACTCGCAAACCTCAGATTGCTAATCCGTTACTCTTCCAATCTGGTTACCTCTGTCCCAATCTTTAGAACTACCATGTATACAAAAATATTGTACCGCAATGTAGTTTTAGATTATTTTAAAAACGAAACCCTTGATATATAATTTTCGCATTTTTCTCAGTACTTGTTATATTGCTCCCTTCGGTATACTAAGCTTTTTTGCGTTCCCCCAAAAGCACGATATACACTACCTGACATTTAAAATGCAACACCCAGAAGGAGTGCGCAGAACTGGATGAAATTTACAGGGTAGACGCAGCTCACCAAGATATGTAAATGATGCAAACTGCGCAGCTGTCCCGCGCACGGCGAGTGAAAAACCAGGGAAGGAACCTGCAAAAGTGGTCAGTTTCGCGCCGCTCTGTTTGCCAGGTAAATCAAGTTGCAATTTGTTTTTGTGTCTCAGAGGAAACGTCTAGTAGCGGAGAATGCCAGGACGCCGCCAATCAAGACAGTTCCAGCAAACAGACGACTTCACGAGGGGTATGGTGATTAGCCTCAGAAGGGCAGGATGGTCCATACATCAAATCTCAGCAGATACCCGCCTACACGCGTCCACGGTGCATCGGTTGTGGCACAGATGGTTGGACCAAGGGAATGTGGCACGTTTGGGGGTTCCGGTGCAGCCAGAGTGACGTCAGCACGCGTGGACCGACGCATCTGCCGGCAAGCATCGGCGGCCCCACAAGCCACGTCTGTCGCCCTTTTGCAGCATGTGCAGGACACCCTTGATACTCCCATATCGTCCAGGACCATTAGCCGCCGATTGATCGCTGGCGGCCTGCACTCATGGCGCCCGTTGAGACGACTACCATTGAACCAACAGCACAGACGTCTCCGTTTGCAATGGTGTCGGGATAGAGCCACGTGGACGACGGAATGGCACAGGGTGGTGTTCTCAGACGAGTCACACTTCTGTTTTAGCAATGACAGTCGCCGTGTACGAGTCTGGCGCCGACGTGGTGACAGGGCCAATCCGGCCGCATCTGTGGAACGCCATACAGCGAGACAACGCTGTATAATGGTTTTGGGCGCCATCGCCTACGATAGCTGGTCACCTCTGGTCCGTATTCAGGGCACTATGACGGCCCAACGATAAGTGGATGACGTGCTGCAGCCGGTGACACTACCTTTCCTTCAGGGGGTGCCCAATGCCATTTCCAGCAGGATAACGCCCGGCCGCACATGGCACGCATCAGCCAACATGCCCTGCAAGGTTCCCAGGTGCTTCCCTGGCCAGCTGTCTCCCCTGATCTCTCACCTATCGAACATTTCTGGGACGTCATTGGACGTCGCTTGCATGCGTTGCCACCGGCACGTTCAGAAGACGAACTCTGGCAAATGGTTGATAGGGAATGGGCAGCCATCCCTCAGGACACCATCCGCATGCTTATTGCGTCTGTATCTAGATGTGTTGCTGCCTGTATCGCCGCTCGCAGTGGTCCTACAACCTACTGATCAGACGTTCTTGCTGCTCAGTGGCAAGGTGTATAATGTTGCAATAAAGATCACTTATTGCTCGTTGCTGTCTCTCTCTGTTTGCCAAATTTCATCACTTTCTGCCAACTCCTTCTTGGTGCTGCATTTTCAATGTCAGGTAGTGTATTAAGTCTTTTTTTCTATCTTGAATAGAACATAAGCTAGTCACATTTAAAAACAAAGTTTAGCAAGCTTTTCTATCAAGTGCGCTTCACTTTTTAAAATTATTTTTCAAACGTTTTTTTATTTTCTTGCTCAACGCAAAGTACATCACGAATCTGTGAAATTTTCTGTAGATGTTCCCAGGAAGGTAATTTAAGAAATGAACTGCATGTTATTAAATGAAAAATTCATAGTTTTTGGAAGGTAAAGGTCTGAATTTGATGTCAGCAATTACTTCTGCCATATATACTTGTTACCCTGTTTTACACTTATATAAGTGTGACCACTTATATATTTGAACAAGTATATAAGTGGTCACACTTATATACTTGTTCACCCTGTTTTAAGAAGGATGGTGAGAGGAGTGTTGTATGAGAAATTTTTTTTACTTTTGCTGTCCAAAGGCTCTCGTAGGATACGTATTGGGGTTACCTTAAAATGTAGTTTATCGCCGTTGGCAACACTTCGCTTTCAATCAAATTGGTGTAGACTAATCAACTATCATCAATTCAGAATTTATTTGGAATTTCTACGTGCTGAAATCGTATTCGTAAAAATAAGCCAATTTACATCCCGTTCTAAATACGTAAAGGAGCACTTATCGCAGAAATTTGACCACCACTTACGTATAACTTGACAGAAAATGCCTCTCATGAACCTTACTTCCTTCCTGAATGGCTCGTAAAGAAATGAGATGCATGATATAAGATGAACAAAAATACAAATGTTACATAGGTTCAAAACATCCATAAACTTCCTTGATTAAGATCCCATGTTGAAAGAAATACTAATATACAAGTACTAAGAAATACATTGAAAAAAAGGATTAGCTCAATGACCAGAAAAGGCGCTCATGTCGAATTAATATTCTGTAGCATTAACCCTGCTGGTGATTGTTGTGGCAAGGTATCTCGCCATTAGCAAAACTGACCAGACCTTGGACGAGATTTCTCGTCCAAGAGGAAAAAAACTGACCAGATCTTGATCTCGTAATCATAAAAAATCAGCAATATCTTGACGCGATTTTACGTAATTAACAAAACTGGTCCGATCTTGATGGACGATATATCTCGTCGAAATCACTGGGAGTGTTAATTACACCTATATCTGAGTTGGATTTTCATATTCTTTAAGCAGCTTCTTTCTAGCGATTCTGGTTTGAAAATTGTAGGTCATTTAAACCCCGACTCGTTGGACGTTGAGCTAACAAATCAGTGGTTTCAGGTATTTCAGGTTTCTCAAACTAAACTTTAATTTATATTTTTCCATTTATTTATCTAAGTAGGGACGTGGGTAGTTGATTTTACGTCGTGCTGGAGAAATAAAACTGGCTATGCATTTATACAGGATCAACGTGTAAATAAATTCATTCAAGAAATTTCGAAAATTTCAATTCGATGTACTTTATTCCCCTTTTAAATGTTGTCCGTGCAGCTCACTCCATATCCATTGTTTTAATGCCGGCATTCTTTGTTGTAAATTGAATGTTCGTGTGTTATGTAATGTATGTAATGTGATGATTTCCTGTGCCAGTCGCTATCTGTGTATTTCTGACGTGACTTGATTAATTTCTAATCAATCATGCAATTGTTGCATGTTTGTTGTTTGCATGCCTTGTTTTTGGGAAAGGAAGAGCCATTTGGTGTCTTGTACTCAAAGCCGGATTATTTTTGAAAATTAACAAATTCCTATAGCCCCCTGGATATTTATTTCTACATCGATGCCTACTGTTTTTTCAGAGAAAAAATCTTGATTTTCCGCGTTTTGTTAATCTAGATGTGTAAATTTTCATATTTCTCACTGTGCACTACCTAATCCCATCTAAGATTGGGTCTGTTTGTATTAATCTGTCTCCCCGTCTAAGTCTCGGCTTGATAGGCTAAGTTACCCAATCTAAGTCTGTTTTTGATAGTATAAGTTTAGCTTTCCCTATCTAAATCTAGGTCTACATCTCCCATCTATGTCTGGTATTGATTATCTAAGTCTGTGTCCGATAATATAAGTCCGAGCCTCTCCATCTAAGCTTCGGTCTGATAGTCTGAGTTTGGCTTTCCCTATCTAAATCTGGGACTGGGACTCTAGGTCTAAATCTCCTCATCTATGTCTGGATTTGATAGTATAAGTCTTCAATTACATAAGTCTGTAGCTCCCCATCTGAGCTTCGGTCTGATAGTCTGTCTCCCGATCTAAGTCTGGATCTAATAGTCTAAGTCTGGGCCTCCTCATCTAAGTCTGGATTTCGCCAGTAGAAATATAGTCAGCAGGAGATGAATTCATGTAGACAACCATACCTTTGTCAATTTTGCTGTTTCTCTCAACAAGGAAATTCGACCAAGATCTAAAGACATAAAAGTGGAAACCCGAAGGTCCAAGGAATAAGACAATATTTCAGATTCCAGAGTAAAGCGACGTGTAGGAGAGTATTATATTTTTATGTAAAAAAGGGAACGTGACACTAATTATGTAAAAAAAGGGGGCGTGACGTTTTAATTATGTAAAAAAGGGGTGGGGGTACAAAAGGAGCTTGACATGTTTTTATATAAAAAGGGGTCGTGACATATGTTTACGTAAAAAGGGGTCAAGACACGTTTTTATGTAAAAAGGGTGCATATGTTCATAAAGTTCGTAAAACACTGCCTTATGTTCAAGGTATTACATAAGACTTAACCCTCCTGGTATCATGATGAGGTATCTCGTCATTAGCAAAACTGAACAGATCATGATGAACGAGATGTCTCGTCATAACCACTTGGAGGGTTAAGAACAGTTTAAGAATGCCACTGTGTAATCAAAGTTTGTTATTGATTATTTTCAACAGTTCTTAGTATCATTCTTGAGGCATAAGAGTTTTTAAACTGTTTCTAGTCATGGGATAAATCAACTAGTTTTTCTCGTTATCTAGGTGACTGATCTGGTGAGAAGATCGGCCTACCGAATGCATTTGCGATATGCTATGACACCGTCCTCTCTCCCTCTGTCTGACCTTCCAGTGACCTTCACCTGCTCAAAAGAGAACTCTCGACCCGCCCTCTACCAGGACCGACACATAGAGAGGCGAGACTCCTACTCCATAGAAGAAATACAGGACATGTTCTGACTCAGACCTTCATACTGCAGAGGACAATTACCAATCATGACTACGATCCAACCAAACGGGAAGAAGTGTTAGTACTGAGCTTGAGACACTTTGTAGGACTCTGTCTCGCCATCTCAAGCCGTTCTGGGGCAACATTGACGAGCTACAATTTCAGAGATGCCAGCAATAATGCATTTTTCGGAATGATTACGGATTTTCAGCATTCGTTACGACAATACGATGATCGTGAAATTATTACTCAGAATCTCTTAATGGGAATTTTGCAGTTTTGCATCCTTTAGGGAAATTTGTGTTCTAGTTGCTATATCTCATTAGAATTGCCTATGTATCTGTAGAAGTATTGCCTATGTAGCATAGAAGGTCGTCATAGGCTTATCCAAATAGACGTTTGGCGACCAAAATTTTAGTCGCCAATTTGGCGATGGTTCTGTAACTTGTTCTTGAGTTTTCCTTCATTATTGACATATATGTATCTTTAATATTGATTAAAGAGTCATAAAAATAGTTAAAAAATAAGATTATTGAAAACGTTAAGGAAAATACTTTATATTTCCTGCAACTTTCCTGTAAATCACATTTCGAATTCTGAAACACCTAATTATAGGTTGGCATCTCTGCATTTTTCCCGAGGGCCCATGTAAAATGCCTTTTATTCGCTGTCTTATCTTAATGGTCTACTGCAAGATTCCATGAAACTGCCCTATGACAAACGCGCTCAGAGACTTGGCTAAAAAGTTTGACGAACAAAAACAAGACGCACAAAACATAGACTATAGTCTGATGACTTTCATAGAACAACCAAGAAAGAATAACTCCTTAGTACAATCCCGGCTCTGGTAAATTGGCATTTAAGTCTCGTAATTTGAAGGAGTCTATTTATTGTTATAGGAGAAATTTAAACGTAAATAATGACTATAATTGGCGTCTTTAGCATGGAGTTAATCGTTCTGTGCCGAAAGCGATGACATTGATTACAAGTTGTCAAAACAAGAATGGTGATCACCATATTTAACTTTGCGTATAGCAAGCTTACAACCTTAGAAATGGACTTCCCGAGGAAATCTGCCTTCTAATCAGAGCTGCATTACACAGGAATTTGGCGAACAACCAAGACGCACAAAACATAGACTACAGACTGATGAAGACGAGGACGAAAACCTTTGTTGAGGTCTGATTTCCTTGGAGCTGTAGGGTTTGAAATCCCTAAGTCAGGTATGCACAACATACGGACTGCAGGCTGGATCCGCCCCACGAGCTGCGTCTATCTGGCCCGCGCATGTCTTTCATGTATTAAGACTGGACATTTTTATTTTAAATGGCTTTTCTAAAAATCAGAGTGCAAATTTTCTAAAATCATATATCAGAATGACAGTGAAATAGGAAGAAAAATGTGTGAGTTTAGTTCTAAAAAGACGCAGGCAGGGCAGTACATCATATATCTGAAACAGTAAATTTCTTTTCCTATTATCCGTCGGCCTCGGTAGCCCTGTTGGAAGAATAGCAGGTTAGCAACCAAAGGGTTGCGAGACTGAAACTCGATCCAACCAAAGACCGTCGTGTACGCGAGGGCTGGTGCACTTTAAATCTGCTGTGGTCTCGAATGTCCTCACGTTGGTATAATATGGAAATTTGGAGAGTGTGATTTTGAGAGAGAGAGAAATTTGGGTGCTACCTCAGGTCTGACCGTGGTTCAAAATTGTGAGGTGCTGTCCTCGGATTTTTATCTTCGGTATTGATACCAGACCAACGCAAATAGCACGTTGTATTGCTTCCAGTGGGACTTTAATTCAACTACCAGCCAACCAACCTATTATCCGTTTACCATGAGAACTCTTCCAGACAGAAAGTCTGCAGCTGACTATTGCCATAGAATTGAGACTAACTAACTAACTAACACCAACTCACATTCCCGTGCCTAGTGTCGTGAGACACTGTACCAGTTTAAATAAATGTGGTTGGGATGAATAGAGCATGCCACCGAGGTGACATGTCTATCCAGAATTTAGAGCACGTTACATTTATACATTATTATATCTATACAGTAATTACATCTATATTATACTAAGTTACACTATATACATATATACAACATGAGAGAAGAAAAAAAGTAGGTTTTTCAGTCTCTTTGGATGATCAAGTCCTGATGATTCTCAATGAATCTCATCATGTTAATAATTTTGATCCTCGAGCCCTTGGTAGTAGCAATGTTCCTGAGCCATGCGATTTGAAGGTGGTCGGCAGGCGTCCTCATATGCCATGATGCTGTAAGGGGGCAGACTGTAATGTAATGTAGAGGTGTGCCGATTTCACCACAGGAGCAATTTTCTGAACTGATTTTTTTAAACCTCGTTAGGTAGGATGGGAACGGACCATGCCCTGTGAAGAAGAGTGTCTCTTCCCTGGTCCAACTTGCCGATTTTAGTGACACTCTAGGCAACACATCATGTACCTGTTTCTCCTTCATCCCATTCTTTCTGCCATGCACCAAGTAGCCAGCTAGTATAGAATTGAGACTAGCCAATTTCTGTAGAGGATTCCTTGAAGCATTTCAGTTTGTCACATTGGAGCACTTAACGACAGTTGGCTCTTCAGGAGTTTGGGCGATAATAGGATAGCCGATTGCAAGACTACATTCAAAACGTCGCCAAACCACACATCGCCAAAGACGCCAAACCCTCATCCGACTCATCCTCATTCAAAATGTACGAGATCTGTTTCTATTGCGACTTCCAGTATCTAGACTTCGAATTTGGGAGAGTTCTGATAGACAGACAGTAGAAGGGGCTAGGAACAGGTGCTTCTGGATCAAGTATACACCAACCTCCACTGGAGATAACTGATACTCAATGTTCAATGACATGTGTCAGAATGTAAAAAATTTTGCTTTATTGATTTTTATTAAAGCCTGGAAAAGGGTATGTTTAAATATGCGATAGAGACTGCCTATAAAATCTTAAAACTCTTTGGAAGCACTAGTGTGTGTACTAGCAAATGTTTAATTATGAACAATAAGCGTACATTTTGGGCTAATTTCATAAATGATTTGGGGGATATTTTGATAATTCGTATTTACAACGGGATTAACTGCCGATTGCAAGTCAGCAATATTCCTCCACTTTCTCCTCTCCATCTTTTTTCCACAATTACTTGACATTGTCTACTTTGTGTTTGGCGCAGCTTGGCCTAGTGTGAGCCTTGTGCCATAAAAGCAACCAACCCGATTACAAGTCTTGTAACGAAAACAAAATGCAACACGTCGCATTGATTTTCAACAAATGAATTTCCCTAAAAATGGATTATTGTTGTCATTTCCTTTTCAATCAACCCATGTCTTAATACAAACCAATGCACATGGCCCGCTTTCTTCACAATCCGGCCCGCATTAGTCAAATTTTGTGCAACTCTGCCCCAGATATATTTGTTTCTCTATTGTCTTTCGTTTAACCCAGCGATTTTCAACCAGTGTGCCACACGAATGGCATTTGTGTGCCTTGCGGATGTTGAAGTGGCTTAAATTATAAGTTTTACTTCATTTGAAGGGCTGAATTTTGAAATTTTGACAAGTGTGTTAACAAATAATTTAAAAAAATACCCATATAAATAAGTTTGAATAATATTTGTATTACATACTTTCCTAAATAAATTGTTTCAAAGGGATATTTTAACTTTGAACCAAAAAGAGTAGGTAATTAATGTTATTATTTTTTGTAAATCAATCAAAATTAACCTATTATTTTGTTAAATCGGTAAACAATATATTTTTTGGTGCGGCGTATAATTTCAGTTATTAATTTATGTGTGTATCAGATAGACAATGTTGAAAATCGCTGGTTAAACTATCTGAGCATCACGAGATGTCAATGTTGTTAGTATTACTTTTACTTCACAACGCACATAATAATTAAATAACTGCATCTATTGTTTGGAAGAATCCTAGGGAAGATTATATTGATCGAGAAGATCAAAACTGCTTCGAAATCATGCAATTAAGACTTGCAGAAGGAATATATGCTTGAGAACGCCTCAGGTGGTTATGTGTCATTTTGTAATGTGTCTTTTTGTATTTTGTTGTCATTGGAACCTTATTTCTATTACATTTGGTGTTTTCTTATTGTTGTGATTGCCGTCTTTGTGCTTGGATCCCCAATCTGATTGGATGTTTGCCAGATGTTTCCTATTATACCCTACAGGTCCAATAACCGCGAATCCTTCTCTGAGTTTGTTCCGCAGGGTGATTTGTGTTAAGTTATCCTATTGTATAATTTCATCAATGCCTTTGCTTTTCTTTAAGATCAATAACTCTTGGGTCTACTTCAATAGTCTCATTGAGATTAATTCTCTTCTGAACTTTTTCAAAAAATCATTTTGAAAAGTAAACGAAACAAAACACAAAATCTTGACAAATTGAAAACAGTAAAAAAAAGGGACAACTTTTGACCTCAGCAAATTATTGTTTCGTTACCGAAGCTGCAATTTTAACATTAACTTGTGAAGCATCGTAGATATTAAAAAATAACTTATATTAAGTAAGATCTGAAGCATCGTAGCTATTAAACAATAAATGATAGTTAAAAATGGGAAGAAACATCCTAATGATTAAACGATAACAGGTATTAATGATGTGAAACATCGTAGTGATTAAACAATAACTGATATTAAATAGTAAATTGCGAAACATCGTTATTATTCAAGAATAACTGGTATTAAGTAATAAATTGATGAACATCAGTATTATTTAACAATAACTGGTGTTAAATAGTTAAGTTAAACATAATTATTAAGCAATAACTGGTGTTAAATAGTTAAGTAAAACATAATTATTAAACAATAACTGGTATGAAATAATAAATTGTGAAGTATTATTGTTACAGAACAGTCACTCCTTCAATATTATTCCTAACATGTGCTTTTACCAAGATGGCAATGTGAATGATAAATTTAAAAGCTCAGTAGAGGAAGAGAATAATTCAGCTGTAGTTTATTAGAAAAAATTAATAAATTTACGTATATTTTGAAAATATTTGTAGCTTTCACCGTGACGCACAAACAAAAAAATATTGTCTGATCTAAAAGAAAATTTTTGAATTATCTATAAGTGTGCCATGGCCCAATTTTCCGCATTATAATCATTCGATCGGAAACTGTGTTTTGGCCTGCTATCACTAATAATATAGTACCGACAGTTTTTCAACCTCCTGGCGGTTTATCTTCGTGTTGAAAACTGCCCTGTAGTGGCCAGCTTTTGATGCATAAACCTGTTCCAAACTGTCACTAGTTCTTGTCAAAGTACAATTTGTTTTCCTACTTGGATCTACATTCTTTGGAGTAACAGGACAGTTTTGTATCGACGAGGTATCTTGTCATAAGAAAAACTGTCCAACTGTCGACGGACAATATATTTCGTCCTTAGAAAAATCAATCTTGGACGAGATATCTCTTTGAAACCACTAGGATGGTTAAACTAAATCATGAATCAAACATCTATATAGCACTGATCCGTAGGAAAAATGACGCAAGTGGAATTCATCGACTTATTTAGAAAATAACACTAATAATACAGTAAATGATTAATATTAATTACAACATGTGAGAAACTGATGGTAATGAAAGTTATGCTAATAATTCATTTTAACCCCACTTTCATATAAGTTTTGCTTTTAAATAATGCCACTCATGCAGGTGTATTTTGAATATTCGCCCCAACTTTACAGTTGCGTCGTTCTTAAATTGGAATGAAATATTCAACACATTGTCACTAACTATAGGAAACATTTTTATTATACTTGTTTATAATTTTTTTACAATATGTGTTGACATTTTTATTCATTCAGCTGCTTATGTCATGAAGTGGGCAGATAGTTTAGATTACCACTGACTCAATTACGTCGCTGTTCCAGTCAAATTTTTAAACACAACTTCTTATGCAATCGTCCTAAGCAGCACTTGCGACGTTGTTGCACAGAAGAGCTAAACTCCAGCATCAAAATATGAGTCATAACCAACAATTCTGCCATTCTTCTTTTAAAGGACAATGAGAAATAGTTGAAATTTAAACAATGGTACAATTCTCTTTAGTGGGAGATGCGTATTACTACAATTCTGTCCTTTTCCCATTGGAAGGCCGGGTTTGATCCCGGACCGCCCGTTGTGTTACTCCAGAGCGACGTTAATTAAAATACCATGCCAATCCATTGGAAGGAGGAAACATGTTAGAAGCAAGTGATGCGTTTAACTCAAAGTACCCACATTTTCATCGACCTTCTAATGAAATAGATAGAGCATGTGGTATATCTGTGGTGTGGTATTAGCATATATCTCTATAGATAGAGCATGTGATTCATCGACATTCCAATGAAATAGACGGAATATGTGCGTGAAGTTGCTGCTGCTATTTGTTCCAGTTTCTCGGTTTGAAGATCTGCCATGTAGTTGTGGTAAAAAGTATGAATCCTAATGTGGAATAAATATTATTGGATTGGTTAAAGTGTTTATCCAGCGTGATTAAAACCACCAGTCTGACACTTCGATTGTCAATCCACCCAAACGATTCGTAAGCCGATTTGAAAGATTCGGACCGATCGGCTATAGAAGTGTGCAGACTAGTGTTTTTAATCACGCTGAACAATCATTTTAACCAGTCAACAATTTGTTCCTAATTAGGATTCATGCTTTTCTTTATAACCACGTGACAGATCTTCAAACCGAGAGATCGGAAGAAATAACACGAATCTGAGCGCTCATGCTATATCTATTTGATTAGAAGATCGATGCATATTTTGCACTTTTATCATTGTTCTTCCAGTACAGGGATATGATGTAAATAATTTTCTAACGGGAAGTAGGTTTCTTAAGACTAAAGGTTGAAAATGTAGCCATTGTAATTCAATTATAAATCACCGTGAATTGAAATAACTATTTAAATCCAGCCAAGATTAAGATCTTTCCTCTGTAGATTTCACCCCACATTACTACATTCAATTCGTTCTTAGATAAATTAAAAATTCATTGCTTCAGTGAATTAAAAAGCTGCTTTAGAATCGAGTTGCAAATTGAAAACTAAGTTCAGAAATGAATTTAAAAGCTGTTGTTCTGTGTAGTCATTTAAGGTTAATTACCATTAAATATATTAATCAACTGTAAGATTAAAGTCTCGTAGATTTCCACAATCGACTACCAATTAAATGGAATTAAGGGTAAAACTGCATACACAGTAATCCTTTGATGTTTTATCAATGCAGAACATATACCAGTCTCGCTTTCTGTAAAAGTAAAACACAGTTGAACATAAATAATTGCTGTTAAATTTTTAGTTCCTAATTTATAGACACTTTGAAGTATAGTTTTAAATGTCTAACGAATATTTAGAAAGTAAAGTTAATTTTTCAATTGACTATAATAATCAAAACTATCAGTGGATAAAATCGAATTCCTGAGGTTTTATGTAAGGTTAATACAGAAGGCGTTAGTGTTTTGTTGGACATGTTCCGCAATTTGAGACTGAACTTGGAATAGTACTCGAATGTAATTACAGCATGTCGCTTATATTAAGATTTAGCACCAAACATCGTCAAAAAAGCTCAACTAAATTGTTCTGTTCACAAAATATTATACTTCTGATAGCTTGCTTTCATTTACTCTAAAAAACCCTTTTATTGCTGCATCATACATTTAACATAATTACATTTAATTGATAGTTCCAAACAGATGCAATTCAGTAAATTTAATTCTCAACAGATACGATTGACTTAATTTAATATAAAGCAGATTCAATTGAATTACTTTAATTCCGAACAGACGCAATTCGGTGAATTTAATTCCAAGCAGATGCAATTCCAATGAGTTTCTAGTTCCAAAATAGATCCCAAGAAAAGACTGGTACGGCTCCGTGGTTTATTTTGGTAGCAGGTAGAACTACTCTACTAGTCGAGGCATTTGGCAAGCAAGTTCACATGCAGGTACTCCTCACTTAACGACCTACCTGTTTAACGACCGTTCGAACTTGCGACCAGCTGTCCATCCCGAGGAATCCCTTTTCGCAGCTTTGTAGTTTAACACAATTACGCCAAATAAGGCCTTTGCGCTTTAAAAAACAACCCAATCAACCCCTTTCCCAGTCCCAAGCTTGTAAACTAGAAAAATATCATCAAATGGATGATCTCGCACGGTCCAGCTGCCAACACCGGCAAATGCAACCGGCCTTAAACTCGACGGATAGAATGCCGGAATGTTCCCATTACACATCTGCTGGCAATAGGCGCGCCTTACTTACCTGTCATTTTCTGTTATGACTACAGCAGGAACATTCTACACACTTGTACAAAAACTTCGAGATAACAAGTTCTTCAACTATTTTCGTATGTCAATATCATCCTTCGATGAACTGCATGAACAACTTAAAAGTGAAATCCAACATAAGGAAAAGTGAAATCCAACATACTGAAAAGTGAAATCCAACATACGGAAAAGTGAAATCCTACATACGAATACGAAAATGAGAAATATTCCATCAGAAGAAAGGCTTGCTGTGAAAAATATGTGAAAAGTCACCAAACTCGTTTTTTTCCCTTATCCTTCATATCTTCAAAACCTTATTTAGTTCACAGCAGACGTCTTTCCATGCATTTCTGGTAGCATTTCTATCTTTGTACATTTCTAATCTTTTGTTCCAACTGGTGCACTGGTCTTATTTGTACCATTGTAATAAGTATTTCCTTATCAATATTTTCTGCCATAATTAAAACAAAAATAACGTACCGTATAACAAACTGAACTACCGTATAACCAGGGATAACTTTAACCTGTCTTCTGTTCTCAAATGTCTATCTACTCGAAATGTGCAAGCCTTGTTTCTCATAGATTATGTGGCGCAGCAGTTTTCGCGATAGACAGATAGGGACCGAATTTTGTTGACATCATCTTTGTTAGTACTTTGTAGGCATGCATATATAAATAAAATACAAATGACTCTTCTGCTAGCTTTTTATTGGTGAATTTCTCTAGTTTTTTGAAAGGAAGAAAACGAAAGAAAATATTTTGGAGTCTACAAATTGTTAATCGATTGATTGATTTTTCTTATGGCACAAGTCTGTCAAAAATACTCCAAACTACCAGTAATTAAGTAAAGAAAATTAGAATATATCCGTAAATTTGAAAAAATCCTTGTGAATCGAAACGTTTAAATTCTCTTATTCCCCAATGAGGTAGCTAATAATGTCCCGAATATCTGAACCATCTCAAATACAGTTTCCCAAACAGATATGAGGTGCCTAGGACATAACAAACTCGGAAACGAAAGTAATAATTTTTTTAGATTTTAATGTCATTTTTAGGTCAACAAAATCCAGGACTCTATAATCACTTGGAAGACTTCTAAGTATAGCTTTATGCAATAGGGTAGGTAGGTAATTAACACGTCGCACTGGAACAACACAACGGGCTATTGGCGACGGTCTATGATCCATCCAGAAGAGAAAGATCCGAAGACACCACCACGTAATTTTGAATCACGTTATGCAATAGGGAGTTGCCCTTTAAAATATAAACACTGAAAAAACGCATACCGCGATAACCACTTGGAAAGTAAAAAGTAGTTTGTCAAAAAAGCAGGTTAATTATTATATAATTTATCTAAACTCGTTTGAAACAAAAAAATCTAAGTCAAAATATCACTTTCTCTTTTCAACACATTAGTTTTATAGTGGTATGCTTGTTTCCGAGATGTCCTTAAAATCGTAATAGCTGACATAAATGAGATCCCTTTTCAACTTATGCAGAGAGCATGACATCCGATCCGAAACTCTATCTTTCGCAGTGAAATATGTCCACACATTTGAAATTTTGCTTTCCATTTCTTTGTAAACTTCGGTTTTTAAAAATTAAACGCATTGCAAATCCTAAGAACGAGTTTAGGCGACACCACCACAGAGAAAGTCAGACAAATTCTTAATCAGTAATATTAAAAAATAATAATTTGTTTAAAACTAAAAATTCATCACCATGTCATTGCCTAACAATTATAAAATTGCACAATTATTACGCTAGTATTCTCACAAATTCAAACGTCGTGGCTTGGTTCAGTCGATAACAGTTCCTGGAACAGACCAGCGAGATGAGAGCGAGACCTGTTCAAGGAGTAGTCCAATGAGATCAGCTCCGCAAACAGTTCACCGAGAACGGAGAACAGGGTCGAAACAGTTTGAGAGCACGAATCAATTCCTTTGGTGATTGATTTCTGCTCTCAAACAGGAAGTAGTCTCAGAGCAGGAAGTAGTTTATGGACAGAACAGGTGAATGAGTCAACAGGAAACAGTAAAGAACTGTAGGACGAACAGCTGTGTTTCTGACTTAGCATAACTTAGAAAATACGAAATTTTTTAGCTAACAGAAAATTCGAGAAAAGAAACTACTTTCTTCGCAAAATTCCAACCCGTAAAATTAAAATTGAAATAGAATAATGTTTCTTTAAAAAAAAAGAACGGAGAACAGGTTTTTGTAAAAAGGGGTAACAGGTTGTTATTTTTTCCCAATCCCTAAATATAACAAACTAAAAATACTATTTGAGTACTCAAGTAATTATTGACAAATAAAATGGAACACATAGGAAGTCAAATGAAGACAGGTTATCGTACGAATGTAGTAGTGGAAAGTGCAAGCGTGAAATGGGTCACGTAGGCCAATATATTCAAGGAAACGACACTTCTATCGTCTGTTGTAGTGGCAGTGGACGATAGCAACACGACGATCGTGCCGTGCCATGCGTAGATCGAACCTTGTGCAAGATCCCATGATCTTCGTTCCACTAAAAGAATTTGATAGTACGATGTTTCCCGTACGATCAAAATCGATGTGTGTGCAACTAGCCTTAGAGATAACATCAAAATCTGGTCAGTTTTGCTAATGAGACAACCATCAAGAGGGTTAATGATCTAGTCATACGGATTTCGGTCGAAGCGAGGAATGCCTGCATATTTGGTTCTAAGGTTGCATTGCATATTCATATTGGAATTAAGTAATGTGAGGTGTACACAGTGTTCGCTCCTTTGTATGTATGCCAATGCCAATTTGGTGGAAAAAAATTTGTTAAAAGGGAATTAATATTGTTCTATTTAGTCAGGACTTTATTACAGTGTATAAAGTCCTGAAGTACGTTCAAATGGCGTCAAGTTTATTAAATAAAATTGTATTAAACAAGTTAACTACGGAGAACATTTTACGTGTTAAAAATATGGCGAAGTCATACACCGAATACAAAGCAGATTACCAAATCTGTAAGAGCACAAAGTTGTTTTCTCATGTGTACATTGCTGTAAATGTTTCATGTAAATTTTTTAAATGTTTTATGTACATTTTTAAATGTTTTTCCTGTGTTTGATGCCGTGTGTGTATTCTACTCTTGTTGTATTTTGTCTATTTCTTCGAAATAAAAATAATACATTGAAGTTTCCGTGTATTAATGATTCTAGAGTTGTTGGATATAGCAATAAATTTATTTCAAATTCAGAAATACTGATCATAAATGTTGGTAACTGTTGGTTCTCTTAACCTTTTGAATTTCACGAGATTTGCAAATTGTATAACACTCCTTTTACCAATAGTGTAACTCTGCTTTTACCAATAGTGCAACATTGCTTTTTTATTGTGTAGAGGAATTCTAGGAGATTCTTTAGTCAAGAAGGTCCATACTGCTTCGATGTCATGCAAGAAAGACTTCAGATTACAGAAGGGATATATGTTTGAGGAACCTCTAATTTCAGTTTCGCTAATGACGATATACCTCGACAGGACAAGCACTAGGAGGATTAATTAGAAAATATATAGTAGCAGATACAAATCATTCTACCAGCTTTGTTACCCTCCAAGAAATCAGTTTTAAAATCTATAGCTATAAGTTTATGCTAAAAAGAAAATATATCAGAAGCAAAATAGCTTTTTGACAAAATATTTAATCACTTCCTAATACTTTTTCAGTTCATTGTATAATAGAACTGTCTCTGTGAACCATCATGTATAGGAAATATTCGCAGTCAAATGAAATCTAACAAACTCAAAGGGAAGGGAGAAACCTAAACAAATATTTATCGTATGACAAGTACCTAAAATTCTATAAAATCATTTGTAACTGTACACTTTGAAACACAAAGAAAGATGGTGATGCAATTCATAGTGCAAATTCTGTCGATTTGTAATGAGGAGTTTGGAATCTCTTTATGATAGGAAAAAAAGTAGCACTGACCTAGTTCCCTTCGAAGTCAATGATTCAACCTGACTCATAGTGGTGATATAAAAGTAGAGTGAGCTATGGCAACCTTTTTATGTCCCTATGATCATGTGACCCAAACAGTAGTCACGTGATCTTTAGACTTTTCTATCCAACGCGCATATAGTTTGCGCATTCCTTCTTCCATAGCAAATGCATTGAAAGTGAAAGCTAAAATGGTTTTATCGTGCTGTGTATATGGATGTAATTCCAAATTTATTAAAGGGGGAAACATTAAATTTCACAAGTGAGCGATTTACTTGTATTTTACATTTGTTTTTTGTTTTTCGGTATTTGCTACTATGATAAAATAAGATGTTCTCACTTTGGAATGGAATTCTTAATACAACCTGCGGACATTTCCCGTTCTATAAAAAGTGTTCATACATTTGCAATCAATATATATCTAAAATAATGTTTAAAATAAAGTAACTGATGTTCGAGTGCGTTTGTTATTATAAATTGTACATCTATAAGGGCTTGAAATTTTTTGAAATAATAAACTAAACTCTAAAAACTTGTGTGAAATCGTTCTCTGTCTAGGCGATGATTTTTTGCCAACCAGGAGCACTATATTCTTTCGTGACTTGCACGATAAAAACATTATGAATCGAAAACATGTTATGTATTTTGTTTGTATCCACTCATTTGTGGAATTACATAAGGATAATAATTAAAATACAAGATACATTTCGAAACTTTTAAGAATTATAAATTAAATAAAATCGATTTGTTAAAAATAGTATTAAATCATTTCATAAACCGTATTATATATGTGAACCACATTTATGCCCTTTAGGAAACCTTTCTTTTCATGTTTTAAATATACAGTGGGTAAAAAAGTTTCCGTATGGAAACGAAAATGGCGTATAAATTATAATTTCTATAGAAATCTCACCAAAGATTCAGTAACTGCACAAGAAACTTATTTCATACTAGAGAATGCTTTCGCAACGAAAATTCCTTAATTTTCACAAATAAAAAGTAATTAACTAAAATTTTGAGAAAAACATACAAAATGAAAAGCAAAAAAAAGTTTCCGTGTGCACTATGAAAATTGATTATAACGTACAGTCCAGCTGTCCCGCATTCAATTATTATAACTATCGAATGAAAAAGAACTTTAGATAATGTAAGTAGACATTTAAAACTATTTTTATACCAGTGGATCGTCTAAAATTGGAATTCCGAAAGCTATTAGAGTGTTGGTGATAAAGTTGAGAAATGACGGTTTATCAATGAGGAAAATATTGGCTAAATCGCAAACAAACTTAAATCTTCGGTAAAAATCACTGAAAACTAACTTAACAGAAGAAAGCGTCTTGAGTTTGCAAAAAAGCATGTAAGTAAGCCCTTAACTTTCTGGGATACTGTACTTTTCAGGAATGAATCATAATTTTGTCTCTATGGTTGATGGACGAGTCATAGCATGGGGAAAAACAAAACATCAAATGCCAACCAAAACTTATGTAGAACTGTAAAAACGTGTAAATGTAAGTATGGGGAAGAAATGTAAAAGTATGGGGTTGCTTGAGTTCTTCTGGTATGTATAATTTATGTTCTGTTCAAGGTAATATAGATAGCTATGTATACCTAGAAATTGTGGAAAAAGATGTCCTTGCTAGTGCTACGAAATTGTCTCTCGGAAGACCATTTATCATCCAACAGGACGATGATTCAAAACACACTACAACGTTCTGTAAAGAATTATGCCTTTATCATATATCGCAGCAACTTCACACACCACCAGTCTCCTGATTTAAACCCCATGGAACACTCATGGGAAGAAATCGGTCGTGAACTAAAAAATTATGATACCAGAAGCAAAGATAACCTAAAAAGTGCCGTTCTGGACGTCTGTGACAAAATTACTCCATAAACAACAAAAAACTTGTGGGAGTCATACCTAAACTTCTAAAAGAGGTGATTAGAGCAAAAGCAGGTTTAACTTACCATTAAATGATGAAACATGAGAGGGGAATAACATTTAAGGAAATATTTTTCATCGTACGGACACTTTGCTTCATATTTGCCACATTTCTGTGTTACTGTGAATTATGCGTTAAATTATATTAAATTTTTGTTTAAATGCAATAGAAACTTTCTATACAATTATGCTCATCTGTTTTTCCATTTTTATTTCCTCAGTATTTGTATTCTGCAGATGATAAAGCAATTTGTTTCAAATAGTAAGTGCATACGGAAACTTTTTTCCTCACTGTATTTAAAATCTTTCATTATAAGATTGCTTTTAACAAAAGAGCTTTTCTTTCAAATAATTTCCCTTGAACCTATAACTTTCTACTGGAATGGCAAAAAAAACAAATTGCCGTTCTCTTATGTGAAAAAACAAAATCAGAGCTTGAACGGATATTGAAATACTGTACCTGGTTTGGCGTATTTTTATTCTTGTTAATGAAGCATATAATACAATATAGTAAATTGGGAAAACAAAAAAAAAGCAAAGAACGAAATGAAACTCCTTTGTACTAATTCCAAACAATCCTCGCAACTGGAAAAATTCCTTTTGTAATAGGGTTGAAATAAACCCAACATTAAAATGTAATTATTTTCCACTTTTAAACTAGTTTCATCTTTCTTTCTCTTATATGTTTTAATCTTGAGATAAATCATACTGAATTAGATTGTTTCGAACAATATTTGTAAACACTTCAATGTTTATATCGTTCTTTAAATCAATAAATAAGCTTGATGGTGATAAAAACACATTCCACAACGAAATGGTTTGTTGGTTGGTTGGTTTGGGGGTATTATGGCGCATATTTGGGCCATATTTGGCCATGCTGCGCCAGACACAATATAATATCAAGTAATTGACACAATGCATACAATATCAAGTAACTTACACACATAGTGAAAGCTTTATTGACACGGAAGAGAGAAATACACCCAGGGAGGAATGCACCTAGCAAGAATCGAACCTGCGCCGCCTACAACTCGAAGGTTCCACAATGAAATGAAATCCTTCACTCTTTAGTTTTCTACCTGAAAAGGGGACACTGATTTCTTCTCTCTAAGTAGAGTATTTGAACGAATTAAATATATTTGTGAAATTTATGCACGCATAAAACATGCTCCTCAATCGAGCGAAACATTTATTTCCTACAATTTTTTAAGCTGAAAAAAAAACCCACTTTTAAGCATTAAATTTGTGATAACTTTAACTCTTAAGGTATTGTCCGTCAAATTGTAAACATAATTTTGCATTTATGATTTTTAGAACTATAAATAAAGCAATTTATATTTATATACTTGTAATAAGAACTTGTAAAGATGTGTACACCTGCTAAAAATTCATTTATTCATTATTACGGAGGACCGTATCTGAACTGCGCAGGCTGGATAAACTGATTTGGAGAGCCGGGTCTGATAAAAAAATATTTGGCGGACTGTATCTGGATTATGGGCTAGGTAAAACTGTCCTTATGGCCGTATCTGGATAGCGGGCAGGTTAAACCTTTCGGGTATATCTGGTCTGCCGTCCTAATAAAAATATTAGGATGACCGTATAGGGACTGTGGGTCGGATAAATCTGTCTGAAGAGTCGTATCTAAACTGCGATCCTGATAAAAATTTGGAGGGTCGTATCGAGTATGCAGGCCTTGTCCAGGTCTGCATACCAGAAACCGGGTTCAGGACTGTAACCGTTCAGGACTTCAGGACAAACCGCAAGACAGTATCTGAACTGCGGGTTGGTTAAATTGGTCTAGAGGACCTGGCCTGGTCTGCGGGCCTGATAACAATATTTGGTGGGCAGTATCTGGACTCCAGGTCTGAAATCAATCTACGGTTTTTTTGTATGCGTGCTAGTTAAACTTGATCCCAACAAGTACTTCAGCTATTTATATAACAACTCAAATAGCTAAAAACATTAAACAATAACACAAATTCAAGAAATATTCAAAATTTGTGTATTCGCATCATCTAACAATGTTAAAACGTAACTCAAATTCAAGAAATATTCAGTATTATACACAATCATATCGCTAACTTTTAATAAAAAAGTGTTGTGTCACTAAGAACGATCAAAAGCCAAATCAATCAACCAAGCTAAATTTTCGCGTAGAAGTCACGTGACTACTAGCGACATGCTGGTCCCACTTTTTGAAGCTCTTCTCAATAGCGATGCTCAGTCTACTTATATTTCACGTCTATGGCCTGACTATCCAAACTAACATACTGGAGAACATTGCTTCCCCAAAAAAGATAACTATAACCGATATTTTCCCCAAGATTTGATTTCAGTCAGGTATATAAATTAAATACATGTTTTACTAATCATTCATGTATAAATACCATTATTTAAGTAATTATTTCTTTGTTTTCCTTTATCATTACTTATAATGTTTTTTAAAACTATTTCAATGCAAAATTGATAATTTTACTCTTGTTTTGAGACTGTTCTATTCCTAAACATAGTATGTCCCGTCCCGTCACTTAATTACTTGATTCTAATAAAAATTATTTTTTTAATTAATGGCATTCTATATGTGGATTTAATTAGTTAATATAATCATGTATATATTATATAAAGAAAAACTAGATATTTCATTCAAATCAATTTGTAGATATTTTTAGATCGTTATGCCTTGTAGATGCACTCGGGGACACATCTCGTTTAGGTGAGTACGGTCTTCACGGACCCGAGGTACTCTAGTGATCTTTTCTTTTCCCATGGGGTTTACTGTCTTTAGCCAATACTGGTCTCGTTCTCCCGGGACACCTAAGCGAAGCTATCTTTTCTGCTTTCCACTACTCTACTCCCCAATCCCTCTTTTCATTCCTCACCACATTTTTTTACTTGACGTAGTCTTGTGTATGGCACAGCTTGGCCAAATATGGCTCGAGCGTCGTAAAACCTGAGAGCAACCAACCTTTGACGAAAAATGTTGACATTCTACGTATCCCGTTCCGTCACACTCAGCATTTGTTTGAAATTTACCTAATAAAAAGTGTTTTAGTTCTTTATTTTAGTTCATTTAAAATAAATCCAACATGAAATAAAGACCATTAAAATAATTAAAATTGCCATGTGTTATCTAAGAGGGAATATAGAAATAGAAATCTGTATTTGTCGCGTTATGTCACATGGAATGCCCCCCCCCCATTACTATTTTAGCTCGAATTTTCCATTTATGGTTTATTTCAGTTCTATGAACGTCTTATTATGATGAACATTTTATTTCATCCCCTAAATACCTAAAAACCAGTTTCTAGCTACACTGCTGGCCACCGTAAATGCAACACCCTGAAGGAAGCATGCAAATAATATGAAATTTACAACATGCATTAGCGGAGGTGAGATATGCAAATGATTAGAATTTCAGCGCTGACGCACATCACGCGCGCCTGTGGCGCCACTTCAAAGCGCTATTTAAGGCTTGGAGATTTCGACGATTTCAAGTACGGCAATTGTGTTTTTCTTGTGGTTTTTTCAAAAGAACGATCAATTATGCCTCGTAGAAAACAGCGATCATCTTTTGATCAAGTATCCGAGTTCGACAGAGGAAGGATAGTGGCCTACCGAGATTGTGGATTATCTTTCAGGGAAATCGGTAGTCGTGTTGGACGAAACCAAACAACTGTAATGCGGATATGTGATCGTTGGATGCAGGAGGGTACGACGGACCGACGTGTTCGATCGCATCCACCTCAGTGCACCACTTCACGTGATGACAGGCATATTGTGCGTATGGTAGTGACGGATCGCTCAGCCACATCACGAACCATAGCACAGCACATTCAGTCTGTACCGCATCATCCAGTGTCTGCGCGTACCATTCGACGCCGTTTACAGCAGAGTGGTCTGTCCGCAAGACGTCCATTGCTTCGTCTACCCTTGACGCAGAACCACAGACGTTTCCGCCGCCAATGGTGCGATGAAAGAAGGATGTGGACGGCAGAATGGAATGAAATTGTCTTTACTGACGAGTCACGCTTCTGTCTGCAACACCACGATGGTCGGATTCGAGTCTGAAGACACCGTGGAGAGAGGATGCTGAACAGCTGCGTTATGCACCGCCACACTGGTCCTGCACCGGGTATTATGGTATGGGGCGGTATTGGATATCACTCTCGCACTCCTCTAGTACGCATTGCCGGTACTTTAAACAGCCAGCGCTACATCTCCGAGGTGTTGGAGCCGGTTGTCCTTCCTTACCTTCAGGGCTTGCCCACAGCCCTATTTCAACAGGATAATGCGCGACCACACGTGGCACGCATTGTCCAAGGGTTCTTCGTCAATCGCCAGATTGAATTGCTTCCCTGGCCAGCTCGCTCTCCGGATCTTTCGCCGATAGAAAACATGTGGTCCATGGTTGCTCAACGATTGACCCAGAATACATCCCCAGCTGCCACACCAGATCAACTTTGGCAACGTGTGGAAGCTGCTTGGTCTGCTGTACCCCAAGAACACATCCAAAGTCTCTTTGAATCAATGCCGAGGCGTGTGGCAGCGGTGATCTCCAACAATGGCGGCTACTCTGGCTACTGATTTTGGCAGGAACCACACTTCACAGAAGTCTATAAATTTAATCATTTGATACTTGGTCAACATGTTATCTACAAAATAAATTTTGTTGTGATATCTCTTGTCTTTCTTGGTGTTGCAATTTGGGTGGCCAGCAGTGTATTTGATAAATAGCTGTTGTCGTCGGGATGAGGTTTAACCAGACTCAAAATCATACTCATCAGATAAAAGACGGTTAATTCAGTCTGCCGGTCAGATAAGGCCTGCTGAATAAGTAGATGTACCGGACCTTATGCGTAAGAAAAAAAATCATAGTTTGATATCAAGCCCAGAGGCCAGATATGGACCTCCAGATATTTTTTTCCGGCCCGCAGTTCAGACAGGGCCCTCGGAACCGGTTTAACCGACTCTCAGATCAGGTACGACCATCTAAATATTCTTATCACGCCCGCAGACCAGATACGGTCTTACGGACATATTTACCCGGTCCTTCCACCAGATATGGTCGTCCAAATATTTTAATCAGGCCCGCAGGCCAAATAAGATCCTCCGGATAGGTTTAATGGGCCCACAGTTCAGATACGACCCTCCGAAAAAGTTTACCAGGAGCGCAGATCTGATACGGATACCAGATATTCCTAGAGGAAATACTCATTAATGAAAAACAAATGTTTAAAAAGTAGCAAATTGGAGCTTTGCGTTATTTCGCTAAAAGTTACATTAAAACTTGCGCAAGAGGTCTCATGTTATTTTCTTGTACCATTTTATTTTATCTTTTTTAGTCATTTTTAAGTCTTTTACATTATTGACTACATAGGATACATGTTTGATGTTACGACCATTCAATACAAAGTTCTTCAGCAATTGTCTTTTCAATGTCACTGTATAACGAACGTCTTCTGTATCAAAACTATCCAATTTCGTTACTTTTTGTATTAAATTTTACTTTTTTGTTACTTTTTGTATTTAATTTTTGTATTAAATTTTACTTTTTTGTTACTTTTTGTATTTAATTTTTGTATTATTATTTATCTGTATTTGTAAACAAACTGCAGCTCTACTTCGATCATAGTATCTTTTTCAAATCTGCCAAATAGGATGCAAACTTTCTGAAGCAAACACATAAACAAAATGTACGCCATCACAAGAAAAGAAAGGTCTTACATCCGTAAGGCTTGTCTACCTTTTGAAATCATGTCGATTCGTCACGAATACTGTATGTGAAACTCGTCATGAATATTTGGATGCCTTGTATAAATGCGCTAGATGTCATCGTTTGGATGCAAAGCAAACACCCCGAGTCACAGGAAATCATTTTCCGAGAAAACGCTTGCGAACATATATTCGTTTTGACTTTTAAACATTTCAAACATTTGAATATCGTTGTATTTGCTTATTTTAGATGTGAGAGGAGAAAGAAACACAGTGGATAAGAAAAGTTTCCGTTCGGAAACGACAAGGGCTATAAATTATTATAATTTCTAAATAGATCTCACCAAAGATTCAGAAACTGCACAAAAAATTTCTTTCATAATAGAGAATGTGTTCGCAACAAAAGTTCCTTAATTTTCACAAATAAAAAGTAATTAATTAAACCTTTGAGAAAAACATACGAAACAAAAGGTAAAAATACCTTCCGTGCGTACTATGAAAACTGATCAGAATGTACAGTCCAGCGGCCTCGCATTCAATTATTATAACTATCGAATGAAAAAGAACTTCAGTATTGTGTAAGTAATCACAATACTCAAGTTCACCATACGGGAATTCCGAAAGCTATTCTTGTGGTGGTTATAAAGGTGAGAAATAACGGATTATCAATGAAGGAAAATAATGGCGAAATCGCAAACAAATCTAAATCTACGGTAAAAATCACTGGAAGATATAATTAGGTAGAAACTGGAAAATAGGAACCGATCAGGAAGACCTTAGATATTGAGCCAGAAACACCAGGAATATTCTGCGAAACGTTCGCGATAATACACGAATTAGGCGCCAAAAACTTGCATCCTTGTTGAAAACTGATAACAATCTTGAAAAATAACTTCAGACTATAAGAAAAGTAATAAAAAAAGGTGGCTACAATAGGCATGTTGCCCGTAAGAAGTCACTCATTAGCAAACTTAACAGAAGAAAGCGTCTTGAGTTTGTGAAAAAGCATGTGAGTAAGCCCTTAACTTTTTGGGATTCAGTACTTTTCAGGGATGAATCAAAATTTTGTCTCTATAGTTCAGATGGACGAGTTATGGCATGGAGGAAACCAAAACATCAAATGCAAACAAAAACTGATGTAGAACTGTAAAACACGGTGGAAGAAATGTAAAGGTATGGGGTTGCATGAGTTCTGGTGTGTATAATTTATGTTTTGTTGAAGGTAACATGGATAGCTATGTGTATCTAGACATTTTGAAACAATATGTCCTTGCTAGTGCTAAGAAACTGTCTCTTGGAAGACCATTTATCTTCCAACAGGACATCGATTCAAAACACACTGCAACGTTCTGTAAAGAATTATGCCTTTATCATATATCGCAGCAACTTCACACACCACCAGTCTCCTGATTTAAACCCCATGGAACACTCATGGGAAGAAATCGGTCGTGAACTAAAAATTTATGATACCAGAAGCAAAGATAACCTGAAAAGTGCCATTCAGGACGTCTGTGACAAAATTACTCCATGAACAACAAAAAACTTGTGGGAGTCATACCTAAACTTCTAAAAGAGGTGATTAGAGCAAAAGCAGGTTCAACTTACCATTAAATGATGAAACATGCTGGGGAAATAACGTTCAGTGAAATACGTATTTTTCACCGTACGGAGACTTTTTTGCTCATTATGTGCCATATTTTTGTGTGTTATTGTGAATTATGCGTAAAATTATATTAATATTTTTGTTTAATTGCAATAGGAACTTTCTATGCAATTTTGCTCATCTGTTTTTCCATTTTTATTTCTTCAACATTTATATTATGCAAATAATAAAGCAATTTATTTCGAATAGTAAGCGCGTACGGAAACTTTTTTTACTCACTGTATATGTTCTTTTAATATTCTGAACATCGATATTTTGAATCATCCTCTCGTCTACCCAAGAAACTGTTTCGAGTAAAACACACAAGGAGAGTGAAAGCTTGTGGTGGTTGATCTGACCATGTATCCAGAAACATGGCCTGTGCCTAAAAGAAACCTATGGAGTTAAGAAATATTAGCATTATTCTATTCCTCAAGATATTCTTGACTATATTTAATAACTTTCCACATTTATGGATCAATAAATCAAATTTTTTAAATAAGAGTTCTATCCAGTTATTTCAAAAGTTTTATCCCAATATGGCAACAAGAGACAAAATTAGTTTTCTAGGCAACTTAGTATCCTTAAGAACAATTCTTTTAAATTCAGAAGTAGGTTCCATCAAGTTTACACAAATCAAATTTCGATACTAACATCAATATCCCGCAGGACGCTTACACATTTTGTCTTATGAGAGGAATTGTCAGAGTAAATAAACAAACCACCGGAAGACGAAAATTTACTTCCGATTCTCCATTGCTGAACTATATTTTAAGGTAACTCCTATATCATGCGAGAACATTTGGTTAACAGGGAATAAAATTCCTAACTCCGTTTGGCTTGTTTACATTGAAAATCTCATTAAAGTGAAAAAACGTAGCATCGAGGACCGATATCTAAAAGGTATCTGCTATATGTGAGTAGTTTGTAATGCACTACATAGTCTATTTTCTAAGTCCAAGAGTCGTAAATCTATTCACTGTGTTAATAAAAGGTGCAAACAATTGTATAAAGAAAAAGGAGAAAAAGTTCGAATATTTATGTAAGTTAAATATTCTGTTCCTTTCGTAACACTCACGAGGTTTTTCCCTCATATAATAAAATATAATTTCAGTCCATGAAGGATCCGGATAACACATTGTTTGGCAAACATTTTTCCAAGAACTGTATTTATCTGTGAAAGTTCTTAAAACACACAGCAGAATAATTTCCAATGAAACGAAGCATTTTCTTACCGTAAATCTTCATAATCGTATTAACCAAAAATCATTTGCACAATATATAATTGGAAATACTACATAGTAGATAATGTTGACTTTGATTCAGCAGAAATAATTTAATAATTTTAATTCAATTTTGTAACGTTTGCTAAAGTAATTAAATGAAACCCGTCGGCTGACTTAATTATGGAAATATTTGCAGAGAAGTCCAACTTATCTTTTAGAAACTAGAAACAATGTAACAAGAATTTGACTAATGATGTGGACATACAGAGATGGCAAGATTTAGTATTTTCAGCCTCGGGAGTGGTTAAAAGCAAAAGAAGTCAGGAGTTCAAATTAAATGAAACGCATAACAATAAGTGGATATATTTTTGTTCCACATTTCAATACTTGTTGCTGTACTTTAAAGATATTGATGTGTATTACTTTTATGTAACATTGTGGAAATTCCTTTCAGGTAGATGAAAGTGTAACATTAACATTTTAAATGTACATGTGTGAAGATATTTTCTTTCCAGATTTAGGTAAGTTTTGCTACACTTTAAAAATAAAGTATTGGTAAGCATTATGAAGATATTTTATTCCCAGGTTAATAGATAAGTTGATGCACTTTAAAATCAGAGGTGAGTATTAACCTCATATATTTTGTGCAAACAGCATTTTAAAAGAAATTACAAAACCTTACGTTAGTAGGCATAGTGTACCTGTCATATGACAGTGCTGGAATTAAAAACTCACCTTACAATCAACTAATTATTCTTTACAATGTGCAGCATGTTCTGAAGTTGGACACTTAAGTCCAACTTCAGAACATGCAGAACAAGTAAGTAATGGAGTCACAACCGAAAATCAACACTAAGCACTGAAGAGATATCAAACAAATACCACTTGGTACTGTGTGGTGAAATCAACTAGAGAGTATTATTATATTTTCTTTAGATTTATTTTCACGCAAAGATAAGTTCAATCTATTTACATAATCATCGATACTACCACAAAATAAACATAATTCAAATTCAATTAAAGGACTCAAGGCAACATTGTGATAAGCCACAGAAATATGTTCCATAATGAAAACAAATTGAAAACAAAGTATTCAATAGGGTCAAAATAAAATGTGTGATTGCTTGAATAAGTGCTAAATACTTGAAAGCTTAAAATAAACTGACCTCTCAAAAAGTGGATAAACGATTTTAATTTTGGAATTTAATGATACTTCAAGCTTGAAGATAGTTGAATTTACGTCACACTGGAACAACACAATGAGCAGCTGGCGGCCCAGGATCAATCCCGAAAGGAAGATCGAGGATAACACTTCGTAATTTTGAACCACGGTCAGATGACAAGATAACACCTGAGCTGGTAGCTCACTCTTCAAACTTATACACTACGCCAATGTGAGGACATTTGAGACCACGACAGATTAAACGTGCACATAACCCTCGGCTACTCTTCCAATCGGGCTATTTTCCCTGGCCCTCTAGCGCCCGCCAGGAGAAACAACAAAAATCGATAGCAACGCCACCCAGTAGCTGATTTCTGCATATATATATATATATATATATATATCCTCACCTCAGTGAGCTGTCCCACAGCTTTTGATAGCTGAAGGAAGTCAATCGATGAATATTTGCCATCGAATGCAATCTTTGTTGTTAATGCTTATTCATCCTAGTTATCAATACTCAGTTGGTTTCGAAAGTTCCATGAATAGTGTATCGATATTAAGGAGGGGTGGTAGAGGCTCATTAGGTTTGTCTACTATTCTAGAAACCTGGTAGCTGTAGGGGTGTTGTAAGTTCGTTTTCTGTAACTTACCTAGGGTATATTTTTCTCTTCTGTGTCAATAAAACTTTCATTGAGAGTATGCCCATTACTTGAAGTTGTCTTGTGTTAGGCGCAGCTTGGCCAAACATGACCCTTGCACCATAAAACCTCAACCAACTAAGATCTCCCACGCTTTAGCCAACCATAAAATGTCGTCACTCCTAACAATGTACTGGATGTTGACATGTTAATACAGTCTAATAGAAATACCATCATCATAGAAGTTGCTGCTTAGCAACTGAGCATTGACACGGGGGACTAATCTTTGGTTAGTATAAGCAACGCGAATATTGTAAGGTTTGTGCTGCTTAGGTTTCAAGTACATTTTACAAATGACAGGGATAATGGCACTATCTTATAGAAAAGTCGAAAAAAAGCATGAACCAGATGGAGTTACACTATCCCTACAAAATTGTCAGCTGCATAACGAAGGGAATAGAAAGACACTATCCTTATAGAATTTTCAGCAGTATCATAAGTGGAATATAATGGCAATATCCTCACAGAGTGTTGAGCAGCATTAATGGAGAGAATGGAATTACCTCTACAGAATTTTTAGCTGCATGAACGGGATAGGATGGTGAGCAATTTTTGCTACGGAAGATGATGTCTAAAGTTAAGAAGTTACCAATTGTTCAAAAGCCAAAAGCTCTTTCTACATCGTCGTCATCACTCATCTGGCCACGTTCCTGAATGTTTAGAGTGATAGATCATAGTTGAACAAAGGAGTTCGTTGTTAAAAATTCGTATGGAGGAAATGTCTCTTTCATTTGAACAACCCGAATAAATCATAGATGTTGACCGATTAATTAATCGACGCTGAGGAAGTACGAGAGGCATTTTCCGTCAAGCTAAACTTGGGTACCTATGCGACTGTACGCGTTTCCTGTACATATTCCAAACATGAGGTCAGTTGACTTGTTTTCTGGATATGATTTCAGCACTTCATTAATAAAAATTCCAAAGAATAAGTTCCGAATTCATATATGATAGTTGATGGGTCACCGCTGATTAAATTAAAAGCCAAACGTTTCCAAAATGGCAATAAACTACATTTTAAGAGCATTATGAGTGTATGTATTATTTTAAATGTCGAATGTTCTCTCATAGCACACCGATGTGTATTATGATAGAGTATTTGAACAGCAGAAGTAAAATCTTCCCAGATTGTCTGGTCCACTTGCTTACACTGAAAATCCTTTTCACAGCGGTATAAATACAGCAGTTCATAGCCCGTATAAATTGCACCAATTAAAGGAAGTTTTGTGTGATTTCACCGTCTACACATAAAGAGCGCTTGCATTATACTATAAAAGCGACAAATGCATACACAAAAGAATTATAAATGGGAATTTTAAGTGCTTTGTGAATATAGCATACCCGCATTAGTGACCCGCATTCGCGCGCGTTTGAAAGGATCATAATTTTAGTTATAAACAAGTATAGTTATAACAATATTTGTTATAACAATCTAAATTTTTCAACCGAGAATCAATTATTCATTCGACCATCACCCAATATTTGTTCAACCGAAGTTAAATAAAGAAATAATCTAACTCTTTAAGTCTCAATCTCAGTCTTTCCTTTTATTTCACACTTAAAAGCTATAAGACAGTAAAAATTCACTAACCTTTTTTCGAGTCGTTTTTTCCCGTACAACAAGATCCAATTTCAGTGTGTTAAGGATTCTATCCAAAACACCAATAGGTAGGAAATTTATCCTGTGTTCATGCTTCGCTGGTCAAACAAAATGGACCACCGAAAATTCCTCTTATAAGAACACTTAAGATATGCTGAAAACAAGGAAATTTAAATATTTGTCATTTGTCAACACATCTGCAAATTTTTTTCATTAATCAGTTTGACTTGAAACATGTTATAGCCCCACGAGCGTAAATACGGACACTGTGATTTGCTCAGTAACACACAACATCGTCACACGTGTAAAAGAAATGTTATTCATTGAAATTATTATGACATGGAAAGTCAGTGAGACAAAAACAAATAAATAAATAATGAAAGAATTTATTTCAAAATAAATATCCGATAATCTCAATTTGTATTCTAAAGCAATGAAAAGGCAGAATTCCTCGCCAAAAAGGCTAGAGCTGTAAATTTTATGCCTTTCAGACTCTCTCATCCTTTCACTCAGTAAAAATTCGTATGACTAAAAGGATGAACTCTAAAAATAAACTTGATTGCATCCGAGCTGCTGAGGGTAAGAGCTGTAGTGCTCTTCTTCAAAGAAGGAATCTCATTTCGGACACCCCTAAAAAGCTTCGGTTGCTCATTTTAGACTTTTGACTGAACACTACTGTTTTCCTACCTCTACATCGTTTCAATTTAATTGATTCTGAATTGTGTTGTATTTGACTCTAGACAGGTTTACAACGCTGATGATTTGAACGGATGCACGACACTCAACGAGCGGAAATACTGGAGAGCTCATGAGCTAATGCCAAATACTCGGAGTGAATTTTCTAATAAAATGTGTATTCAAAATTTTTCTCAGCATTCATTTATGCTAAAGTAAATTTGTAGCATATCCAAAACTATATTTTTGAGGTGGAAGGATCCGCTGTGTAGCACATATGAGCGGCTTTATATGTTAAGCTAAATTTAGGTGCCGGTAGTGTTCCTTCGGTGGAATGTAATTTCTGTACATATTCCGGAGACGTGAGATGATTTCTTTTTTGAATACGATTTCAACGTCTCACCAATGAAAATTCTAAATAATGGATTCTGAATTGATATATGATAATTGATTGGTCACTGCCAACTAGATGAAACGCCAAATGTTGCTTAAACGGCTATAAACTATATTTTATGATAATCCAATAGTGTATCACGCGCGGCATTTGGTTAGCGTAAGTAGAATCTCTGTTTTCCGTCTGGTTTGTTTATTTTTACGCTGAAATTCCCTCTCATGCGTATAATTAAGTAAAGTCGACCCCAACTATAGTACTTTCCCGTCATAACAAATGACCTGAAAAGCTTTAATTAGAAAAATTAGTAGTGTCAACCTGTTCAAAAATAATATATTTAAAATCCCGTTATTCTCTTTACTATTTTGTTCGGTTGATGGTTGAGATTGTGTTCCATTAATAGGTATAAACAGTTTTGTGATCTTTATTAGTCATTACTGTTTTTGACCCTTTTACGTCATTGACAACTGCTGAAGTAGGTGTAACTGCCATTCGATATTCAGTTCTACGCTATTGATCTCTTCAAAGTCATTGTATAAAGTGAGTCTTCCGTATCAAAAAGTTATCCCAACTATTTCGATACTTTTGGAACATCCTGTATTGGCAAAAGCAAATTGCAACCTCCATCTCGTTCAGAATATATTTTAAGAACTACCGAAAAGGAATACAGCTTCTGAACCTAATAGCTAGTGATTAGTTTTATCGTCTTATTTTAATCTTTACTAACCACTTTTTGAAGCTTTGAGATTACTGACTACTGGTTGGGATAAAATATTTATCTTGTGCTCTGTTTTTTCTATTCGGTTTGCATAGTTGTTTCTTAAATGAAGCGGATAGTTGTAGGTAAGTAGTTGAATTAGCGTCGGACTGGAGCAAAACAACGGGCAATTGAAGAAGGTCCAGGATAAATACCGAAGGGAAGGATCGAGGACAACACCTCGTAATTCTGAACTTCGGTCAGATGACGAGGTCACCACCTGAGCCCCCCACTCTTGAAATTTCCACACCACGCCAATTAGACTTTCTGTGAAGTAAGAACATTCTACGATAAAAGCAGGTCACTTCTCACCTCTTCCATGGAACTCTATCTACGGTGCACTTCAGGACCTTAGGCCATAAAATCCAAATTCCAGTCTTAAGCTTTCTTTGAGACGATGCTTTCAGGTGTGTATTACTGTTGGTGATCGCAACTTTGAGTTCTTATATTGTGAAACTGCTATGCGTATAATTTCAGTCATCAGAGCCAATAAAAATGCTTTACCACTTATTTGTTGTTTTCATGTCTGTCCCTTATCCTTCTACTCTCCTTTACTTTGCATCCCTTTATGAAACTCCATCCATGGTGCTGTGACTGTTACTTTTGATGCTTACGCTACCATTGTGCATTACTGCTGGTAATTGCAACTTTAAGCTGCTACTGTGAAACTGTTAAGCGTACAATTACTGTCATTAGAGCTAAAAAAAATGCTTTGCAAACACCTTGTAGAGTGTAGAAACACACAGAAACTTTTGGGGAGATATTAATGCTTGATTTCGTGAGTAAAAAGTGGTTATCATTGTTGAGATAGTTATTACTCAAATTAGAGGGTAGAACTGAGAGTGAGAAAAAGCAAAAGACTAAATAAGATTAGATGAGATATGCTTTTCAGCTGAATTAAAAAGAGAAAGCTATTAACACCACATATATAATTTATTCGTCTTATTCAGAGCACAGATGGTTGAGATTGTTTACATGCTTATATCTAATTCAATCAACCCCAGCTAACTGAAATCTAAACATTTAAAATGCATAACAGCATACATAAATACACTGCTGGCCACCGTAAATGCAACACCCTGAAGGAAGCATGCAAATAATATGAAATTTACAACATGCATTAGCGGAGGTGAGATATGCAAATGATTAGAATTTCAGCGCAGACGCACATCACGCGCGCCTGTGGCGCCACTTCAAAGCGCTATTTAAGGCTTGGAGATTTCGACGATTTCAAGTGCGGCAATTGTGTTTTTCTTGTGGTTTTTTCAAAAAAACGATCCATTATGCCTCGTAGAAAACAGCGATCATCTTTTGATCAAGTATCCGAGTTCGACAGAGGAAGGATAGTGGCCTACCGAGATTGTGGATTATCTTTCAGAGAAATCGGTAGTCGTGTTGGACGAAACCAAACAACTGTAATGCAGATATGTGATCGTTGGATGCAGGAGGGTACGACGGACCGACGTGTTCGATCGCACCTCAGTGCACCACTTCACGTGATGACAGGCATATTGTGCGTATGGCAGTGACGGATCGCTCAGCCACATCACGAACCATAGCACAGCACATTCAGTCTGTACCGCATCATCCAGTGTCTGCGCGTACCATTCGACGCCGTTTACAGCAGAGTGGTCTGTCCGCAAGACGTCCATTGCTTCGTCTACCCTTGACGCAGAACCACAGACGTTTCCGCCGCCAATGGTGCGATGAAAGAAGGATGTGGACGGCAGAATGGAATGAAATTGTCTTTACTGACGAGTCACGCTTCTGTCTGCAACACCACGATGGTCGGATTCGAGTCTGGAGACACCGTGGAGAGAGGATGCTGAACAGCTGCGTTATGCACCGCCACACTGGTCCTGCACCGGGTATTATGGTATGGGGCGGTATTGGATATCACTCTCGCACTCCTCTAGTACGCATTGCCGGTACTTTAAACAGCCAGCGCTACATCTCCGAGGTGTTGGAGCCAGTTGTCCTTCCTTACCTTCAGGGCTTGCCCACAGCCATATTTCAACAGGATAATGCGCGACCACACGTGGCACGCATTGTCCAAGGGTTCTTCGTCAATCACCAGATTGAATTGCTTCCCTGGCCAGCTCGCTCTCCGGATCTTTCGCCGATAGAAAACATGTGGTCCATGGTTGCTCAACGATTGACCCAGAATATACATCCCCAGCTGCCACACCAGATCAACTTTGGCAACGTGTGGAAGCTGCTTGGTCTGCTGTACCCCAAGAACACATCCAAAGTCTCTTTGAATCAATGCCGAGGCGTGTGGCAGCGGTGATCTCCAACAATGGCGGCTACTCTGGCTACTGATTTTGGCAGGAACCACACTTCACAGAAGTCTATAAATTTAATCATTTGATACTTGGTCAACATGTTATCTACAAAATAAATTTTGTTGTGATATCTCTTGTCTTTCTTGGTGTTGCAATTTGGGTGGCCAGCAGTGTATTATCAGGCAAACACAACATAATATGCGTGCATAAAAAGCACGGAATTAACTACACGGCAAAGCTTATGAAGCTTAAGGCTAGATACTTATGCAACTCAGTATACGAGTTTTTTAGCATCATCAACAGGAAAAATAAATCTGCAACAGACACCTAAAAACTGTTGACTATGATGTTTGTTAATTCAATTTTTTATACACCTTTGATATTGTAGTGGTTTATAAGTTAACTTCTCACATGTTTTTTTTGCTTTAAAGTAATCAAGTTTATCTTCGATTTCGCAGTTGTTTGTTCACGTGTCCTGCTGGATTCTTTGTTATACAGGATGCTTTTGTTTCGGATTCTTGGAACCCATGCTTCAATTATAGTTTGTTAATTATCGACATTCTCAATAGTTGTAAATTACCCACAGAAATTCTCAGTAGTTGTTTTTGCAGGTTTTTGGTCCCATTTCTTTCTTTAGCGGGAAGCACGTGTTTGACCCGATTATAGTACTTATTAGACACTTCCAAGTGGTTTAGACAAGATAGCTCGTTCATTAAGATCTGACGTTTTGTTAACCATCCAAATGGTTTCGACGAGATATCTCGTTCATCGAGACCTGACCAATTTTGTTTTCTCCGGATATCTCGTTCATCGAGATCTGACCAATTTTGCTATGACGAGATATCTCGTTCTTCGATATCTGACCAATTTTGCAATGACGAAGTATCTCGTTATATCGACAATATCTTGATGACGAGATATCTCGGCGTACCAAAATTGGTCAGATCTTGAATAACGAGATATCTCGTCATTGACCAATTTTGGTACGACAAGATATCTCGTCATCAAGATATTGTCGATTTTTCGATGATGTCAAGATCAAGATTTTGTCAATTTGTTTTCATACTTAATGGACAAGATATCTTGTCTATCAAGATCTGGTCAGTTTTGCTAGCAACGAGATATCTCGTCGAAAGAGCCACCAGGAGGGTTAGTAACAAGATATCTCATCAAGATAAAACTGCCCTATTACTCTAAGAGAATGAAGATCCAAGTTGAAAAACAAAGCGTTTCTTGCGCAAAACTGGTGACATTTTGAATGGGTTTTTCTGGCTGGTCACTACAGGGCAGTTTTCAATTCGAAGATAAGCCATCATTCAGCTTTGTATTACAATGAAATTACGTATTGAATTCGTATTACAATGTTTGTATTCAATGAAAGAATTCCAAATGCTAAAAGGGATAATGTAAACTTCCCATTTCGCATTCTTCTGTGGGGAACTTAAGTCGGATAAAGTGATGCCTTAAGTATGATATAAGCACAAGCTGATAAATTAAAACAATATTAAAATCTGGCTAAAGTTTTCTTTTATGGAACAATGGGTAGATCTGACTAAACTACACTAAGGAATATTTTTTCTATTAAATGAATATACACGCTAGGTAAGCTTGCGGACATAGAAGAGAGGGATACACCCAGGGTAGTTATGGGAATCGAACCTGCGCCGGACCAGGCTGGTAGAGCAGTTGTCGAAAGGAGAGTCGACTTAGAAACCAAGTCATCAGTATCATAGATTGGTGTTGACCAATCAGCTACCATATATCAATTCGGAGTTCCTTCGTAGGATATTTTCATTGGCGAAGTAATTTAATTGTATTCGGAAAACAAGCCAAATCAGGTTTAATGTACGTTCAGGAAACACTTATTGCCGCAGAAACACTACCGGCATTTACATTTAGCTTGAAAGGAAATGTCTCGCATACTCATCTGAAGTATTTCCAAATTACCTTTGATTTCTTCTTTTAATTGTAAATGATGGAAATACCAAAATATCATTTTTTCCCGCAACCTTCAACAGAGAAAAATAAATTGATTCCAGGTTTATTAATTTTAATTTTAATGTATTCTCGAATAAATAGCAACAATTATGGGCTAGTAGTAATACCAACACGATAGTAATAGCAAACAGATAACTTAAGGTAATCATTTTATTCTATGCATTACTGACGCGGTGTACCAATATTGAAAACATGCTAGAAATATGAGAAGAAATATAAAAATTTTACTCTTGAATAAAGTGAACACTAGAAAATATTTCAATAGAATAAATGCGCAATATAGGAGATTCGTACTGCAACTTGTCTTTTTATAAAGCAATATAGGTCAAAAATAGAACATTCTTCCACTCTAGATATCACATAAAATAAGAATATTACATTGCTATAGAATCTAAAATGTGGTATAAAAATTGAAGACAGATAAACTTTTTGATAAAACTTTGCAACTTGACCTAATATTGACTAAAAGAAGAAAGAACCATTTCTGAAAATAGGCGGTGAAATATTTCAGTCCATATATTTGAACGTAATGGAAGAGGTTACTCCAAATTCCTCCTTAAAATGTGGAAGGAAGAAAATCGATGCAGCGCACGTTAAATCTTTGAAACGTGAAGAAATACGATACTAATACCCCTAGCGTCGTTGAAGACAAATATTTGTACTCGCTGCAAGGAATATGTACAATGCTTTTAAAACTTCACAAATTACGACATTGCAGAAGTTGAAGTGTCCACGCTCCTCTCTTTCTTTTGCCCAAGAAATTTAGTTTTTGCTTTGCTGATTTAGTTTTAGCCATCTGAGACCTATTACTCAACAAAACTATTGTTTTTTCTCCTTTGTTCTAAAAAATCCTACGTAACTTCCGATTAGTTCAGAAACAGAATCGAAGCTGCACTCTTTGGTAGTTGGGATAAATGAGGCTAAGGCCATCTGACCAAAACAAAATTTAATGAAAGAATATTTATAATGTTTAATTAAATTAAAATGATCAGCATGTTAATTTAATGATTAAGTTACAATATACTAATTAGTATCATATTATTTTGCTAATAAATTACTGATCATGATATTTCTTTTTGATTGTAATTTTTTGACTATACATAACTCTCTTGGTGGTTGTGTCTCAACGAGGTATCTTGTCATTAACAAAACTGACCAGAACTTGATGGATGAGATATCTCGACATTAGAATAAACTGACCAGATCCTGATCTCTTTATCATTAAAAAGTCTGCTATAATCTTGATCTCGCCATCAGAAAAAATTTGCAATATCTTGATGATGATATACATCGACAATATATGAAGTACGAACTTTGTTAACGGCTAATTTTGGTGTATCTCCAGGTGGGAAGAATAAGGGACCCCTGTTTGTGTTCATCGTGCCGAATAATTATTGTTTGCGCGAATGCCAAATGGTTATCATTTTCGCGAATGCCAAATGATTATCGTTTGCAAGCCCGTATTGATATCTTGTTACGCGAATAATTAAGAATTGTTTGAAGTTTAATCATTGTTGTTTTCTTTCTTCAGACGCCAGTTGTGGCAATATTTAAAAAGATATCCATGGAACTTTTGTTCTTGTCATCGTTAGAACTTCTCGTGTTAAGAATTCTTTCGAATACCTGTATTGCCGATTCATGCCTTAGAGCAAATTTTGTTAGAGAACATTGAAGTTATCAGACATCATCATTTAGCACTCACGCAAACAGTAATTATTCGGCACTAGTGCACAAACCTCCCTCTTGCCTGGTGCTTCCTGAACATTTGTGAAATGATAGTTTTATTGCTCTATCCCTCCTGTTTTTTCTAAATAATAAAACGATTTCGGATGAGTACAAGAAACGAACTGACTTTTATACGCTCTAGTCTAAATATGTAGTGAATGAAAGCATTAACCGTACACACAAGGTGCTGGTAAAGATCTCTGTGATAAAAAATGTGCTTAAATTGTAAAACTTTTACTTCCAAGAACAATAACAAAACCCTTAAATAAATATTTCTAAAAACCCGCACTTTGACTTTGGTGCTCGGGGCCGCCTCTCCTGTTCGTCCAACCTTAGTTAAGCTTCCGTTAAGCCTCCAAGTTGTTTCAATGAGATATCTCGTACATCAAGATCTGACCACTAATGACGAGATATCTCATACATCAAGATCTGACCGCTAATGACGAGATATCTCGTCTTCAAGATAGTGCGATTTTTTTATGACGAAATCAAGACCTGGTCAGTTTTCTTCTAGACGAGATATCACGTTCATCAATATCTGGTCTGCTTTCCTAATGATGAGATTCCTCTCCAAGACAACCACCACCAGTAGGGTTAAAAAGGCTAATCCTGGTTGGAACCTTTTAGAAAAACTGCATGTTGTAGTGTGAAATGATAAATCCATGATGCTCAGAGACATTTAAACAGAGAAATTTACTAAACACTCTCCATGGAAATAATTTAGTTTCGAAATATCTGCTAAAATATTTTTTTTTTCATTTGAAGTATGTATTTATTAAACATTGTCTTTTAACGCCCTTCGTTATAGGGAAAAGTCAAAATTTTAAAGGACAATCCAATATTGTAAATTATTTATTACTCAACTAAGATATTAGGTCATTATATATGAAATGTATGATTTCGAGCCGAAAGTTTGGTTTACTATATCTCAAGCAAGAAACAGTATAATTAATCAATGTATGCGCCTAAACTATCAATACAGTTTTACCATCTTAACGATTAATGCAGGCAGCAAAGAAGCTTGGAGAGCAAGTGGTGATAGAATCGCGAAAGGCGTTTTCTACAGCTTGTTGGGAATTAAATATTTTTCCTTGCAAGAAATGGTCCAATGCCTGGAAGAAATGGTAGTCAGTTGGTGCAAGGTTTGGGGAATATGGTGGGTGACAGAGAGTTTCCAAGTCCAGTTCCTGTAGTTTGAGCAACGTTATTCGTGCGACAAGTGGTCGAGCATTGTCCTGCAAGAGGATTGTCCTGTCTCTATTCACTAATCTCGGCTGCTTAATCCCAAGCTTCCTCATCATTTTGTCTAAGTGGTTACAGTAGACATCCGCCGTAATTGATTGACCAGGTCTCATGAAGCTGTAGTGGAAAACACCAGCACTGAACCACCAAACAGACCACATATTTTTTTGGTGAATATTCGATTTCGAAGTGTGTTTTGGCACTTCATCTTTATTCAACCATTGTGCCGAACGCTTGCGATTGTCGAAAAGAATCCATTTTTCATCATACGTAACAATACGGTGTAAAAATGGTCTGCCTTTATGTCGCGACAGCAAAGAAAGGCAAGCTTAGAAACGATTTCTCTTTTGAAGCTCGTTTGATTCATGCGGAACCCATCTATCCAGCTTCTTAACCTTACCGATTTGTTTCAAATGATTTAATATTGTTGGAATAGTAAAGTCAAACCTTTCTGCTAATTCACACGTAGTTTGAGATGTATCCGCTTCCATTGCAGCTTTCAGCTCATGATTCTTCACCTTCCTCTCAGTTCGCCCACATGGTTCATTTTGAAGATCAAAATCGCCTGATCGAAACTTCTCAAACCATCTATATACTGTGCGTTCATTAGCCACATCCTTGCCTAATACTTTGTTGATATTTCGAGTTGTCTGCGCTGTATTAGTTCTACGACAGAACTCATATTCGAATATAACGCGAATTTTTTACTTATCCATGGTTTACAAGATTCAATCTACAAAAGGCAATTCGACAGATAATCACAAACCAAAGCTTGCGTCTTAAAGGCTGATGATGTACCTTCACAATAAAAAAAAATTCCAAAGTGAAATATCAGAGATATCGGGTATCAAACTTGGTACTTGAGGTAATCGGACATTTCATACTTAATGACCTAATACAAGTAGTAATTATGTTCAGTTATTACATCACATACAGTAACCATTTTTTTCTGGGTGTCGTCTCTGTATTTCCAAAAATCTTTTTCTTGAAAGCTGTTTCTAGGAAATTCTAGTCAAATAAGTAGTTCTTTTAGACACGCCCCTGTAAAAGTCTTAAAAATGTTGTACAATTATAAATACCTAATATACCCCTTATACAATACATAAAAATAAAAGCATGTTATTAAATGAGTTGCTATTAATCTATTTAATGTATCACGAATTGTCGACTTCTTTTTAAAGGTTTAATACTTTTATCGTTTCAAAAATAAAAGACCTGATACTGTTTTTAAGTGTACCATTTAAACGGATAAAAGCAATTTTTACCAAATTACTTTTACTATATTCACTTGAGTGATTTTAATTTATAAATGCATTTTGACCAGCCTATTTACAGTTGTACAGAAACTTAACTGCAAATAAATAACGATTATTCACACTTAAATAATTTCTTTCAGCATCCTCATAGTATTTGAGTCCTGAATGAACCAAGTAATATCTATCTTTAGCAATACATTTAGTGAGCAGGATTCATTTTCATACTGTACCATATCCACAATAAAAGCAAGACCACTTTTTAACAAACTAATTCTATATTATCAACAAATATTTACATACAAATTACAAAGCTAGTTTAAAATTTCACAGACGAGACACATCGCGAAAGAGCAACCGCACCCCTTCGATTGCCATTTTTTTCACCTTTTTTTCTTCTAGTAAAAAAAAAAACAAACTCCCGCGACTCTTGCCGTTGTACTCTGACGTCATCTGCGCAGCCAGAACGGGGGAAAGCGCCTCCTAGCAAGAGTTCCGTGTTCAGGATCGTGGGACGTTACAGACTCCTCCCCTCTTGGAAAACTTTTCTGCAGATCTCGATCGAAGAAAAGTTCGAGAAAAAAAAATGAAGTAATGAGTAGAAGTGCTCACACAAAGGGGGGGCCAGTACCAACCTACCAGACTGAATCAGTGCATCACCGAATTCAGGGTACTGACACCATTTACAAAATAAAATTTTATGCAAGAAATATACAAAAAACATAAATACAAAAAAATGACTACATGTATCAATTACTTAATTACACAATATGGTTGGGAGTGTGGAGTCTGCTTAATGCATCGGCATTTTGATGCTTTTGCCTGGACGATGCTTTATCTCGAAATCAAAAGTTTGTAGAGCTAAAGACCAACGCATTAACCTAGCATTAGAGCTAGCGTTCGCATTTAGCCACACTAATGGGTTATGGTCCGTTTGAATAACAAAAGTTTGTCCATCGAGATAACATTTCAATTTCCGGATGGCAAACACAATTGCCGCGCATTCTCGTTCGCTGACTCCATACTTCTGCTCTACGCTGGTGAACTTCTTACTCAGGTAGATGATCGGATGTTCTGATTCGTCAACTGCGATTTGAGTCAAAACAACTCCCATTCCTCGATCGGAAGCATCTGTCTGCAGGATGAAAGGCCGTTGGTAATCCGGGGCGTACAGCACAGGATAACTTGCAAGAGCTTCTTTGAGTTTTAAGAAAGCTTCCTCGCACTCGGGAGTCCACCTGATGGTTCCCTTTCGGTCCTTTCCTTTTAGAGCATCTGATAAGGGTGCAGCAACCGACGAGAACATGGGGATATAACGGCTGTAGTATCCAGAGATTCCCAGAAAAGCTCGTATGTCAGTTTTGGTCGTCGGTCGAGCGAAACCCTTTATTGCCTCGATCTTTAACTCCGCTGGTGAGCGACATCCTTGTCCCACCACGTGTCCAAGATATTTTACTTGACTCTGAGCAAACTTACACTTGGACAGTTTGATCGTCAAACCCGCCTTTTGAATTCTTTGGAGCACGGTGTCCACGTGTTTGATGTGCTCTGAGAAGGTATTAGAAAATATGGCCATATCGTCTAGATAAGGTACCGCAAAAGACTCGCATCCGTCTAAGAGTTGTGCAACCATCTTACTGAACTCATATGGGGCGTTCTTAAGCCCGAATGGCATTCTCAAGGGCTTGTATGTTCCGAAATTTGTCACGAAAGTGGCTAGTCTTTGCGCATTCTTAGTCAAAGGAATCTGCCAATATCCTTTCGAAAGGTCGATCACGGTGATAAATTTTGCAGAAGCAACTGTCTCGACTCTTTCTTCGATGTTCGGCAAAGGGAAATACTTTGTCTTCGTTACCTTGTTCAGATTTCGGTAATCGATGCATGGTCTTGGATCCTTTCCGGGAGACTCCACTAAAATCATTGGCGAAGTGTAATCAGAAAACCCCACTTCGATGATTTTCATAGCCAACATCTTCTGAATTTCTGCCTTCAAAATTTCGTTCTGCCTAGGAGAATTTCTATAAGGCTTGGAGAAAACAGGTTTGTCTTCATTTAGCTCAATGTCATGAGTTACAAGATCAGTTTTGCCTGGTATGTTGGTAAAACATTTTTCATATCTGCAAATGAGATTCTTGAGCTGTGAAAGTTCCCTTGTATCCAATCTCGATTCAAGATTGTTCTCGTGAACGTATTCATCGACGTCAAAAATGTTTGGATTAGGATCCATGTACGGGATCTCGACATCATCTTCAACCGTCTTCCAATCCTCTTCAGCCAGAAGAAGGTTCATATGTTCCAGCCTCTTATAGTACGGCTTAAGCATATTAATATGGTATACTTGAGATTTGTCTTTTGTCCCTGGTAATTCAACCACATAATTCGTCTCAGAAATTTTTTGTAGGATTTTTCCTGGTCCGTTCCAATGCGGACTCAACTTATTTGCTTTGTACGTAGCAAATATCAAGACTAAATCTCCTTCCTGGAATTCTCTCTTTATGGCCTTCTTATCGTACCATGTCTTATTCTTCTTCTGTGACTCTTCTACCTTGGTCACCGCTAGTTCTTGACAACGTTTCATTCTGTTCATCAACGAAAAGATGTACTCGGTCACTGGATTTCCTCCGTCATCTCCTTGGTTCAACCACTGTTCGAACAACAGCGTCAAAGGGGTTCGTAAATTCTTACCATGAACCAATTCAGAAGGCGTGAACCCAGTACTCTCGTGGGTCACTGTTCTTAAGGCGAATAAGGCAGGATAGACTGTTTGTTCCCACTCAGATCCAGCTTCAAGACATAGAACTCGTAAAATTCTTTTGACGGTCCTGTGAAAACGTTCGACAGGATTACTTTGAGGATGATAGACCGAACTTCGAATCACTTTTATTCCAAATCTCTCTACGAAGGTTGTAGTTAGCTCGCTCATGAATGAAGTACCCTGATCGTGTTGCAATTCCTTCGGAAATCCCATCCGACTAAAAATCTGCATGAGTGCCTCCACAACATAAGTTGAAGTGATATTCTCCACGGGAACAGCATCAGGATATCTGGAAGATAGACACATGGCTGTTATCAGATACCTTTTCCCACTTGGAGTAACCGGAAGTGGTCCGCATGCATCAATGTTGATCTTTGAAAAAATCTCTTGTACAACAGGAACCAACTTCATAGGAGCCTTTTTTTTGTCATTCGGTTTTCCAACTCTCTGACATTTGTCACAACTTCGTACAAAATTATCCACTTCCTTGAAGCAATTAGGCCAAAAGAAATGCCTTGCAAGAATGTCCTTTGTTTTGGTCATTCCCAAATGACCTGATGTACCTTCATGACACAACGACATCAGTTTTCCACGATACTGAGTTGGAATTATTAGTAAAATGTTTTCGTTTCCCATTTTATCAATCTTTCTTTTCACCAGAAGACCATTGGGGAGTATTTCGTATTCACCTGTGGTCTTATCAGTACCTTGACTTAGTACCTTCTCCTTCAGAGGTTTCAAATTTTCGCATTCCTCTTGTTTTTCAACGAACGTCTTGGAATCAATCTTCAGAAGTTCAAGACCTTCCCAAGATTCCATCTCGTTCGGCGGGAAAGAGAACAAATCGTCTTCGTCGATATCGATGTCATCTTCAATTTCTGGAACCGAAATTACTTCTTCCTCTTTTACCACGTCTTCCTTTTTTTCTTCCTCTTGTTGAGCGATTCGTCTTTGAGCACGTGTTTTAATGGCGTTCACCTGATATGGCGCATGGACCACCTTCATCTTTTCCAGAAGTGTAGCCGTTCCATTCCCCAACAAATATCTTCCTTTGTCTGAGGGACTACAGACAACTGCGGCTTTGGTTATAACATGCCCGAACTTTCCTTGTAGCTCCACCTCTGCTAAAGGCAAACAGATTGGAGTATTGTCAACGGCTTGAATAACCCAAACATTCTCACCTGTCAGCATCTCAGGACGAATGAGGTTACGGCCAACAAGGTCGATTGTCGATCCAGTGTCACGAAGAATTTTCATGGGAATTCCATTTACGTATCCTTCCCAAGTGTGTGGTCTCATCAGGTCCTCTTCGGTACTACTGACAATTCTATTTATTTGCTCTGAAGCCGCTTCGGGTCTTTTCTTCAATTTAGGACAGTTCGGTTTAATATGGTCCAAACCGTGACATTCGTAGCATTGAATTCTTGTTCGTCTCTCAAAAGCAGCAGGCGAAGGTGTTACTTTCGGTGAATCCATACGTTCTCCTTTAACTTCCTTCGGGTTTTCTTGATTTTTATTTTTCCAATTTGAATGGTGCCTTGGTGCTTCGGAATTCCTAGGTTTCCAATTTGATAATGATTTTTCTTGGTGTTTCGGAGTGTTCCCGAAATTCTTCTTCGTAAAACCTCTTACGGTTTCGTACTCATCCATCTTTAGAGCAAATTCTTTGGCAGACGTCATCTTACTCCATTCATCGATGAAATGCTCTCGGCATTCTGCCGGTACTCTTTTTTTAGCCTGATCGGTAACCATCAGGTCTACCAATTTGTTAAAGGTTGTTATCTCTAATCCAGCAATCCATTCTTCGAAATAGTTTTGGAGTTCATCAACAAATTCTTCCCAGGTCTTGTCGTTCTGTTTCTGATGTTTAACGAACAACTGTCTGAATTTCTCAGGACTCAACTTATATTTCTTCAAAAGAATATTTTTCACATGTAAATAATCTTCTGCCTTCTCTTCTGGTTCCCTCGCAATAATTTGGGATACTTCATTTGGCAAGAGGCCAATCAAATGTGAAACCCACTCAGATTCATCAAGTTTTATGCGTCGAACTTGCCTTTCGAACATCACTAGGTACAGGGAAATATCGCCTTCTTTACTATCGAACTTTTGCATTAGATGATGCAATTCTATTTTTCTCCTTGGTGGATGTGCTTCAATTGAATTATCAGGAATGATTCCCTTTTCAATACGTAGTTTTTCCAGTTCAAACGCCATTTCCTCTTTTCTCTTCTGAGCTTCAGCTTCGAATTCCTCTTTTCTCTTCTGAGCTTCAGCTTCCAATTCCTCTTTTCTCTTCTGAGCTTCAGCTTCGAATTCCTCTTTTCTCTTCTGAGCTTCAGCTTCCAATTCCTCTTTTCTCTTCTGAGCTTCAGCTTCGAATTCCTCTTTTCTCTTCTGAGCTTCAGCTTCCAATTCCTCTTTTCTCTTCTGAGCTTTTGCTTCTTTCTCTTCTTTCTCCTTCTGAAGCCGTTCGGTTTTAATCCTTTCCAGAAGTGATTTAACGAATTCTTCGTCGTAATCATCAGACGTGATGATTTCTGTCTTCATCTTTGCAATAGTAGAATTCGGATCTACTTTCAAACCTAACTCCTCGGTTAGAACAACAATGTCCTGTTTTTTCGCTTGCGCAATGAAAGCCATGATTGCAATACCAAAACAATATACAATTCTAAAAGAACCCAGAATCCACACTCTTAAAGCACACAAAACACTGAAAATCAGTTATTAAAATAAATACTATGATTAACTCATACAAAACAAATCAATTCTACTTTCGATATGATTAATAGTAAAACGAACTAAATCTTTTCGTTAAATTTCACAGTAATTATCATATATTATTTTCTTTTTCCTTAAAAAAATAACTGAATTCTACACTCGCTCAAATAAATTATCAAATGATCATAACACTCAAATGACAATTCAAACACAAAAACTCAATAATATTCTTATTTCAAAAGCACTTTCGTTTTCAGCTGTAACGAAATACTGTTCAGTGCAATACCTCTACACTAAAGCAAAACTAGGATAGTTCCAAAATGAAAGACAAAAATTTCACACAAAATCAAATCAAAATTGATTTTACCAATTATAACAGTGCTAAAAATCGTATTCTTGCATTAGAAACGTAAACATATATTTGAGTACAATATGCATAACTTGTTATCAAAATCAATCAATCAATATAATCATTACACAATGAATATAAATTTTTCTAGAATGACAATATAATATTTAAACAACACAAATAGATCGAACTGATGTTCTATTTTCTTTCTCGCAAGTCAGAATGACTTTTAAACGCCAGTCAGGATTGACTAAGAAAACCGAAACGGGATGTTTCAAAACACAGTTAAGTCTAGCGACTTCTAAAACGAAAACAGAAACGAGACGTTTCAAAACTAAACAAGTCAGGTTGACTCCTAAATTAAAACAGGAGCGGTTGATTTCGACAATATCAAGTCAGGATGACTTCTACCTCAATTCAGAAACAGGACGTTTCAAACTCAATAAGTCAGGACGACTTCAAACCAAACCAGGAACGGTTGATTTACACACAAGAAAATCAGGTTGATTTTTTTTTTACTGAACAGAAACTAGTCGTTTCTAACATTAAACACCATGTTTACTCAAAATAAGAACTACAATTCAGTTAACTAAAACAAATGCATTTTCGGTGAGCACCGATTCTTACATTTACAACAAAATTCTGGTAAATTGGCACTTACCCTTTTAACAAAAATACAGCCACTCATGAGACGCGCTGGCGGTCGTCACAACTGTAGCTTCGTTGAAATCAAAATTAACTAACGCGGATTTCGCATCCCACCGCTGCCACCACTCTCATGGCCTGTACCATATCCACAATAAAAGCAAGACCACTTTTTAACAAACTAATTCTATATTATCAACAAATATTTACATACAAATTACAAAGCTAGTTTAAAATTTCACAGACGAGACACATCGCGAAAGAGCAACCGCACCCCTTCGATTGCCATTTTTTTCACCTTTTTTTTCTTCTAGTAAAAAAAAAAAAAAAACTCCCGCGACTCTTGCCGTTGTACTCTGACGTCATCTGCGCAGCCAGAACGGGGGAAAGCGCCTCCTAGCAAGAGTTCCGTGTTCAGGATCGTGGGACGTTACAATACCCATTGATCCTTTTGATGAAATTGTATATAATTTTATGGAAGTATCCACGATGTTTGAAATCTTATATACATCATATACAATACGTTTTTTACGAAGTATCTATGATCTTTAACAACAGCGAGAAAGAACATCTCAAAGGATCAATATTCTTCAGTTACTTGAGGCAATTTCTCTTGAAATTGTTCTAATTGAGTCTGAAGCAATTCCTTCTTTAAAACACTTATCAGTAGTGTTTACATCTGAGTTGGAGATACTAGTCTCTACATACACTGTAAAGATGTTTACTCCTTTAAAAAGCTCTAGTAGCAGCGATAAATCTTTTAAAATTTTGAAATACCAGTCCCTACATTCGCTACACAATTGTTTTTTTTACTTACAACTCTCAGAGGGCTTAGCTTCTTGAGTCGTAAAACTCTCTCTACGCATTCACTGTGGAGGTGTTTTCTCCTTTACGGCATTAGTTGCAGCAATGTGAACTTCAGAATCTTAGAAACACTCGTCTCTACATACCCTGTACAACTGTTTTCTCCTTTAAGGCCAGTCAATTACAGAAATGCAAACTTCTGAATCTTCGAAATGCTCGTCTCTGTATTCGTGATACAATTGTGTTTTCCTTTACAACACTCTTCGAAATCTTAACCTCTGGAGTATTAAAATGCTCGCACTATTTTCGCTGCAGAACTGTTTTCACCTTTAAGACACTCTACTTGTAGGAATGTAAACTTCTGAATCTCCGAAACGCTCGACTCTACATTCCCTGTACAACTGTTTTCTCCTTTAAGGCCAGTCAATTACAGAAATGCAAACTTCTGAATCTTCGAAATGCTCGTCTCTGTATTCGTGATACAATTGTGTTTTCCTTTACAACACTCTTCGAAATCTTAACCTCTGGAGTATTAAAATGCTCGCACTATTTTCGCTGCAGAACTGTTTTCACCTTTAAGACACTCTACTTGTAGGAATGTAAACTTCTGAATCTCCGAAACGCTCGACTCTACATTCCCTGTACAACTGTTTTCTCCTTTAAGGCCAGTCAATTACAGAAATGCAAACTTCTGAATCTTCGAAATGCTCGTCTCTGTATTCGTGATACAATTGTGTTTTCCTTTACAACACTCTTCGAAATCTTAACCTCTGGAGTATTAAAATGCTCGCACTATTTTCGCTGCAGAACTGTTTTCACCTTTAAGACACTCTACTTGTAGGAATGTAAACTTCTGAATCTCCGAAACGCTCGACTCTACATTCGCTATACAACTTTTCTCCTCTAAAATTTTCTGTGCAGCAAAATTCTCAACTCCTAGTTACATAACGGAATCTTGGACTTGTGATTTGACTTGGAGTCGGACAAAAACGGATTCAACACCCATGCCTTAATGTACTGTTTGGTAAAAGAATCCGAAGTATTTATAGTTTAAGTGGAATCTACAAGAAATAGACTCAAACAAGTCAATAACTAAATTTAAGGAAGGAGAGTTTCAAATATCAGCTGTCAGAGTATTGTTTGGTCATTAAATCATGAAATGCTGGAGCTACTCTACTATTACAGAGAAACTCTGTGTCAATAGTTTTCGAGTTAGACTTTATATAGGTGAGTTGTAATGTGCCACTTAAGAGCATTCACTGCTAATAAACTTTAAAAAATTTCATTGTACTCTTCTTAAAACAAACTCAAACGTCTTACTAGCATGGATGAAGCAATAATAATCACTTAAAGATGTATCCTTCATTTTACATGTCGATATCTCGATTTATTCAGAAAATTTAAACGTTTAAAGGAAACTGAATCAATATTCATATTTCCAACTTGTATGATCTATACTCATAGATAAAAATGTGGTATTTCTTTTCATTGGTTGCTTTTCACACTTTTTTATTCATACAAAATAAAGCTTTATTGCATATCTGAAAATCTTGCGAAAACTTTTCGAAAGAAATAAATATCGATTGTTATGCATCCAAAATTCCTTTCTCCCAATATCTTCGTCATTATGAGAAAATCTAATAGCCATTTTAAATGTTTTTGCACAAAAAATGACAAGATTGGAAAGTGTCGAGATTCGACATAGCCATAAAAAGGTTCTTAATCGATTTCCATCAAAATATACCAAGGTTGCTATGAAAATATGCAACGGTTTTCAAATACTACTTTTATAATCAATATGAAAGAAAAGATATTTTTTAAAGAACTATTGCGGAGATTAATTTGAGTGATCTTTAATAATTCAAAATCCATCATATATATATATATATATATATATATATATATATATATATATATATATATATATATATATATATATATATATATATATATATATATATATATATATATATATATATATATATATATATATATATATATATATATATATATATATATATATATATATATATATATATATATATATATATATATATATATATATATATATATATATATATATATATATATATATATATATATATATATATATATATATATATATATATATATATATATATATATATATATATATTTACTTTTACTGCATGATATTTACAAAGCTCGACTTTCTAAAATTAATATGAAAAAACTATTAGTACCGATAATTTTAATTTCATTTACATGAAAATAGGATTTAAACACCCAATCATTGATAAATTTAATTTCAATAAAATTATAAATAATTTAATGAATATTTTTCCCATAAAATTTCATACCATAAAAAAATGCTTTAAATATGATATACCTTTGGGTAGAAAAATATTTAATTATAATCATTTTTGCAGTAAGGTTAATTTATATGGGGATAAATGTGAATGCTTTTGCAACGACATAAATTATAGGCCTTATTTAAATGATAGTCTAGGACATATTGCAACTGGCAATCTTGGAATTATTGATAATGAACAATTAAGGGAATTAATGTATAAAGGTACTAAATTCAGACCTATTTATAATATTAAAAAAAGTTTTATACTTAAAAGTTTCCTCGAAGACATTGATAATTTCTGTATTTTGATTTCCACTAAATTTAATACCCCAATTTACCACTTCACAGAATAGAAATGGAAACTTTACAATGACTTTAAAATTTTTATAAATGAAAATCTCCCACCTTTCTGGAAAAAACACAGATTACTATAAGGCAATAGTGCTAGCTATTAAAGACTTACAAAATAAATTCATAATAACACCGGTAGATAAAGCATCAGGTAACTATGCTATTATCTGTAAAAAACTATACTTAAATTTGCTAGATACTGAGCTTAAAAATTCTGATACCTATAAGTTCTGCAAATCTACATATAATACTATTGTTAAAAAATTATTTCTTCAAATAAAAGATTAAAAATTTCTAATCATCACATTATTTTACCTTACATAACTATTGTACCTAAATTTCATAAAAATCCAATGAAATTCCGATTTATTACCTTACAAATTCTTATATGATTAAAACCGGTATCTTACTTTGTAAATATCTAAAAATTATCCTTAATACCATTATTGAAGAAGGTTTCACTTGGATTACTAGTGATAATAATAACGTTTTAAATTATATAAATAAAAATATTAAAAATAATATACTAACCTACGACTTTAAAGATCTATTTACTAGCATACCACTGGGCAAACTTAAAGATGTACTTAACTACTATTATCATGACTTTAAAAATCTGATTACTATGGATTTTGAGGATTGGGAATTTTTGGTAAACTTCTGTATCTATAATAATTTTATTTTTAACGGTGATCATTTATTTATTCAAGTTAAGGGTATACCCCAGGGTTCCAATTTTTCATCCATTCTTGCTAATTTATTTCTTCATTACTATGAAAAAAAATGTTGCCTTCAAATTAATTCTGCCTTTAGATATATTGATGATTTAATTGTTTTTAATGATACTAATTTTGCTAACCTTTGGAGATCGATTTACCCAGATGAATTATATTTATTAAAAACCAATTCAGATAATAATAGAGCCGTCTTTCTAGACTTGAATATATACACTTTAAATAATAAAACTGATATTAATATTTATGATAAGAGAGATGATTTTGAATTTCCGGTTTTTAAATTAATGTATTGGGATTCTAATATTTCTAAAAGAATTTATTATAATACAATTGCTGGTCAACTGGTGCGTTTCAATAAAATTTGCAACTCTAAATCTAACTTTCTTTTGCAATGTAATAACTTCATTAACACACTTCTTAATAATAAATACACTCACTCTTTTTATAAGATTATTTTTGAAAGATTTAAGAATACTAATATTATTTAATAGCTTATTTTGGAGACTTTCCTGTTGACTATCAATTCTATTTGATTTACTAATTATTATAGGTCTATTAATTTATTAAAAAACTGGATTTGAACGCTATCTTTTCGGTTTCCGATTCCGAAAAGCCGATTCGGAATTCCGAGTCGGGGTTCCGTCTAGGAATTACGGTTCCGATTTCTCATCTGTTGTTATGAATGGCATTTGTTGGCGGTCCTTATGTAGTTTGCGGCGGGTTGTTGTCGAGCTTAGGTCAATCAATGTGGGTAAGTTTGTTTTCTCCTTTTTAGTTTTGTATTATACTTGTCTTTGGTATGTGTCCTTGGTTGTCCCTGGTTTTGTTTTTCTAATTTATGTTTTCTAATTTTGCCTTTCTTCTTATGGTGTTTAGAGGGGTGTGTTTGGCGTACTGCCGCTCACACGCAGAAAACACCATATTGTGTTGACTGGGTGAGGCTCCTCCCTGATGACGCCCTGATCCACCAACACTTCATTTTTTTCGAAATTTTCTTAATTTTTTTAATTTTAAAATTTTTGGAATTCTCTTTGTTTGAGTTTGTAATTTTGAATTATATATTTGAATTATATATATATATATATATATATATATATATATATATATATATATATATATATATATATATATATTGTAAGCGATGAAAATATAAAGAGGGGTATTTCGTTTTTTCTTGCAGATGTACATGACGAAAGATCTCATTCCTTTACATTTTAGAGCTTGTACTATTAGAGCTAGTGGATAATAACTTCAGGCTTCATTGTTTCATTCAATAAAAATGAGATTACCTGCATTCGAAATCAAAAATTTACCTGAGGAAAAAATGAAAAAGAGCGGTAGTAAAATACGCGATATACTGTGTGTGTGCGTGCGTGCGTGCGTGTGTGTGTGTGAAGATTTACCTTTTTCCTATTTATTGATTAGACTGATCACAAGAACATGTTATAATCAGCATATTGATAGAATCAATCTACGATTCATCTACCAAAATGGCACTTCTACATCAATCATGTTGATTTTTCATTATTGTATGGATTGTGTAGTGTATTTCGTTCTTTATGCTTCGTTATATGGTATTCTTGGTGTCACTGAGGGGAAGACTTTAACTCCATTTTACTGTCGAGAGCGATTGGGAATTTTTGAACTATAGACCTCCGAAGGGAGAGAAAAGGAACTGGAGTTCCGAGGAGAGATGATAGAGGTTACGTCGAAAATTACGAGAGGTTTCGTTGACAGGTGGTCTGTTAGTTGGTTGGATTAATGGAGCAAGGTTCAAAGTTGGCCTAACTGCGCAAAGCACAAGACAAACAACATCGAGTAATGGACAATGGCTCATCGAACGAACCACCAGGAGGACTTAATATCGACTGAAATTACATCTCTAAATTGAAAAAGATCCTTCTATAGTATATGAAAGCTCAAAACCCAACGCAAGTGGAATTTGAATTGATTTTCAAATGAACTAAGTCTTATAACCAGCATTAGAGAGTAATGCAAAAAACTGCAATGGAACTGGCATAGAATGAAACTTCATGGATGAAAATGCTTTTCATTTTTCTGCATACATTACCCAATAGAATCCCTCATTCATACTTAAAACTCAAAAGAGGTCGAATTTTTTCGACCGAGTACCCACCGAAGCGGAAACGAGAAGCATTCGTCTCCAGCTGCCTCGTTTCCTGGCCACCCCGATCAATCCCGAAATTTTCAACCAACCAACAAAAATTTCAGACTTCATCCGAGAATCTATGCAGTCAGAACCACGAGTCTGGATTTTGAAGAGTTATGGCAAGGTCGATATTGTGAAAGGGGAGAACTTGGATGGGACGTCATCAATTAGGAGATTTTCGCATTTAAAACGCCATTTTGTGTTCTGTCTTGCACTCCTAAGTCGATTGCTTTCCAATTAGTAATGCGTAGATTATGAACCTTTTGAAATTAATGTATTGTGGAGGAAGACAATGGACCTTTCATTATAAACCTTTTGAAATAAATGCATTGATGAAAAGGCTTCTTAAACATTTTAAAGAATCGAAAACGTTACGGAATTGCTTCTTGACATATATATATATATATATATATATATATATATATGCATTACCTTTTTAATACTACTAGTGTGTTCTGTCTTGCACTCCTAAGTCGATTGCTTTCCAATTAGTAATGCGTAGATTATGAACCTTTTGAAATTAATGTATTGTGGAAGACGACAATGGACCTTTCATTATAAACCTTTTGAAATAAATGCATTGATGAAAAGGCTTCTTAAACATTTTAAAGAATCGAAAACGTTACGGAATTGCTTCTTGACATACATATATATATATATATATATATATATATATATATATATGCATTACCTTTTTAATACTACTAGTGGCTTCGGCAAGATATGTCTTCCATCAAGATCAGAGCAATTTTGTTAATGACGAGTTACCGCGTCATCACGATATTGCCGATATTTTGGTGATGACGAGATCAGGATTTGGTCAGTTTTCTTCTAATGACAAGATATCTCGTCCATCAAGATCTGTTCAGCTTTGTTTATGACACCTTGTCGAGAGAACCACCAGGAGGGTTAATTAAAAAATTACCAGTAATTTTACAAGTAATATTTTATTAAAGGATATTTATACAGGTAATGCTTTTAATTATGGGGCATTAAACAACAAAGGGTAAAATTTTATAAATTATTTAAAAAATATTATCTGGATAATTTCCGGTAATAAAAATGTTATCAGTAATTATACCGGTAATATTTTTCTGCAAAAATATTACCATTATATAGCTCATCGATGACTCAATCATTCGGCTGCGTATTACTCTTTTTATGTCCTTCGATGAGTTTTCGATTTGGGAAAATCAGATAAATCTCAATGTGATTCTTTAGAATTAGGAGTTCGAAGGTGCTTGCTTCACGCAGTTTTCTCTAACCTAATTGGTAGAAAACATTTGTGTGTAAAAAGGAGTTCTCTTGAAAGTGTAGTTCTGTAGTATTTTCCTTTTACAGAAACATTTTTACCGCATTTCGTAGGTGTTTTAAAAGGTTTAACCATTGATTTTTGAGTTTAAATTATAGTTTTATATAACTTTGAATAAAACAAACGAGGAATTATAATGTATGATTTACACCTTTATTTCATTAAAAAGTACTTTCTATTAACCCTCGCTATATCGATCTTCTCGAAATAGCGTGTTTTTTCTTGAAGCGTGCCAAGCATGCCAAGAAGCATCGATATGCTATTGTATTAAACTGCCTTTGAATGAGCTGTGAGTCCTATAAGGTTATATTGCATTAGTTAATTTTAATGTAACTCTTTTAATTTGAGATAAATATATAGGTGCACTCAGTGTTTTAAATTATTGACAGAAATGTTTTATATCTATTTTTAACTCAATATTAATGGAAAGAATTTAAGAGAACAGAATACTTTATATGAACAGAGCATAGCATACTTTAAAATTCGTATTTAAAACTTTTTGTTCGGGCCTCACAGCAGCATTTTAATTGGTCAAAACGTTGAGGAAATTTCAAAGCTTAGACTACATTAGGATGTTCTGAAAATAGGAATTCATTGTAACAAATTCTAATAGAAAAGAAAGTATGTCCGGCCCTTTCATAAGGTGTAAGAGGCAGGAAAACTATTGCAATAATCGGTCCTGAAGTTTACTGGCAATTTCTTCCATTATATCTCGCATTTATAACTTGTTATTATTATCATATCGAAGAAGTGTGAATGCCCAATTTATCATTTCCCAGGAATCCCACTCTACATATTGTATTCTAAATAGCATATACCTCTCAAAAAATGGGTAGAAACGTATTAATCGTGCTTGGTTATCCTAAGGCAAACACACTGTGTGTGGCCATTTTTACAGAAATTAGGTTAAGTTCGATCTTAAAGTAAACACGAATTTGAATTCCTTAAGTTTTCTACGAGTGAAAACCATTCTTTGGCAGTGTCAACTTAACACTGCTTATGTGGAAAACTTTGGATGATACGATTTCAGAGGATGAGGTGCGAAAAAACATAATCACCAGAATTCGAAAACTTCAAACGCAGGTTTCTCTCTTTATCGTATTTAATTTTTAAGACTCTAACCGTCCAACCTACCCAGAAGGTGTAAGGACACATGAAAGACGGTCGTAAGGACATTCTTCATGCCCCATAAGGTCCTTGAGGTCCTTAGCCTAATCGGACTATAAAATGCAATCGATTCATACAGATCAAATACAAGTATTAAACAAAAATAACCTTACAAAGACCCATAGGACAACTTAACTACTTGGAGAGTAGTGATTATAAAATTTACAAAGTGAGCATAGAAATCTGACAATGGAAAATGTAAGCATAACAATGAAACATGCATATACATATTTAATTTTGTAAAACGAAACACAATGTTCTTCTGAGGTGGTCGGTCAAACTTCTTTACCATTAGAATTTGTACTGAAAATCTGATTTTTTCGACCCCTTACTGTACATACAGATCTCTTCCTTTCCCAATGCACCTTCTGTCAAGTTAGGTTACATTCAAGGTTTATTTCTCTCTTCTGCGTCAGTAAGTCTTTCCTTGCGCGTGTATGCCCATTACTTGATGTTGTCTGTCTGGTGTCTGGTGCAACATGGCCAGATATGACACTTGCATTATGAAACCCCAACCAACCAAACCCAACGGAATGGAACCTTGAACCGGAATGGAACCCTGTTACAAATTACAAGTTAAACGATATAATGCCCTGAAAATAATAAAAAGCGTCGAATTGATCTGTTTTAAGTAAAGTGCACAGCTTTAAAGAATAATGTGTGAGAAATTTCATAGCTATAGCTACATTATTTGGCGAGTTATCTCATTTTGTCTATCGAATGTCAGGTGTGAAACCGACTAAGGTTTAGACTACAAATTATTTTCCTCATTTGCTTGACTTGTGTATTTAAAATGCTACAGCTGTTTAGTAACTAAAATTGAGATTTGAAACATTTTGTGTTACTTTTATTTTGTATTTGATAACTTTGTGCCTGGAATAAGGATTTAGAAAAAATTTAATTCAAAAAATGATAAAATCAGTTATATGATCGTTTTCTTTTAAAACTGTATTACATAGATAATGCTAAAATATATTTGTAAAATCATAAATAACAGAAGTATACGCAAAAACATGTGGGAAAAATTTCAAGGATAAATAAACAGGTGTTCGATAAAAATTAAAAATTGATGAAGTAAGAATTTATTAAAATACAGGGTTATTCGAAATGAATCATCCGATTTCAAAATGCTATATTTTCTTAAATAAACGACACAGAATGATAAGTAATACATGAATACAAAGGAAAATTATGGAAGGTTTTTACACGTGTTCGATATAACTTCCTTTAGTTACACGTATGTCAAGACGGTATGTAAATTTTGCCTTAACACTCGCCAAACAGTAGGCTGAGGAATGCCCAGTTCTCGACTGGCGCAAACAGTCGATTTCGTTGGGCTTCGCAGAAAAGTCTCTCACTCTTTCAACATTTTCCGTAGATATGCCTAGTCGCCCTCCACTTTTCCCTTTACAAAGACATCCACTGTTCTCAAACTGATGATACCACCTTCGAATGCTATGAGCCGTAGGTGGATTAATTCGGTACTTTTTACGAAATTCACGCTGAACAGTGATTACAGATCCACATTGCGCGAACGACAGCACACAAAAAGCTTTCTGCTCCGCGGACGCCATTATCACTTCTGCCGCTGAAAAGCTTCTAAAACAGCTTTCGTGAAATAGCCTCACGAAGAACACACGAATGCCATCTATTTTTCACAGTATAAAACTTCCATATTTTTCTTTTGTATTCATGATATTACTTATCATTCTGTGTCGTTTATTTTGGAAAATATGGAATTTTGAAATCGGATGATTCATTTTGAATAACCCTGTATTTTAATTATTGCTTACTTATAAAAAGGATTTTTCTTTTGGAATGTATATTTCCTGTTTATTTTTAAATAAGATACATTACATCATTTTGCTATAATTATAAAATCGAAAACAAATGTTCAAACAGTATTGTACTTAATACTTTTTCATAAGAAATTGATTCCGGCTCACTAAAATCACGTATTTATTTCTTGCGATCAAGTTAGAGAATAGCTGACTCTCCGATGATAAATAAAAATAACGTGGAAAGGAATTTTTTACAAGGTAAATAATACCCATTGCGGAAACAGCTGTCGAACATTTTAGAGAAGCGATCTATTATGCAGAAAGTAAAGCAGACGTCGCATTATTCTTTCAGAATCGCAGTTCTAATCCCAGTTTAAGTTATCGACGGCTTTCGAAAATCCAATTTCCTATTATATATACTTTTTACCTCATTGCCCTTTGAAATAAGGTCGCCGCGATAAAAGATGTACTGTTCAATTGTTAGTTTCACACAAAAGGACAGGGACTATCTGTTTTCTTCGTTTTATTTGCGAAAGGATCTATTGCGGTGTACGGTCAAAGAGAAATGAAATGATTTAAGATGGTTTATGCTGACGTATTGTGATGATAATGGGCTTATTTGAACTATATTGTGTGAAATGACGTACTTTCGGTAGTTAGAATAGATTATTTTAACCTTTTGTAACAGTATTTTTATTTTTGGCTGTAAATTTTGTTCGGAAATCATTTCAATATTGATGAAACGCCTTTCAACGATATGTTTAAATGAGAATTAATTAAATAAAGCATTACAATAACGGAACTGTGAAATACTACAAATAATGGTTTCCCTGTATGATCGTACTTTCCTTCTACCATCATTTGTTTAGGACGTAAAGATGAACGGAAATTCTTCAGAAATGTTTTATCCTTACAATGCTCGCTGCTCTGCATGAATAATAGATCAACCATGTTGATTTGGAACTAGATTTATTTTCATTTGTTTGAATAATGTAAATGAGCATTGGAGTAATGTTTGAAGAAATGCCTTTTAGCTTTATCTCATGAATCGAAAAAGTAAGCAATTTCCAAACTTCTCTCATCTATGTGAGACATGTATTCAAAAATACGAGGGCGACTCTGTCATTTGATTAAAAAGTATTATTTACTTATTTAATTCTTGTTTCTCAAGGGGAAAATATCCAATTATACAGAGAACAAAAATTGTGTCATACAAAAATGCAAGTAAAAGAAGTACACATATTCAGTTCGATAAGGTATAAAACAAAACAAAGCATTGAAAGAAGATTACTTATTTGAATTGAAATCATGGGAAAATGTATCAACTCCCTTGAAAGAAAAATCTATTTTTAGTAAAATTATTACATAGATTAAAGGTTTAACAAAGAAATGATTTACAATTTCTGTTGATATACCCGCGGACGTTAAAATAAATAAAAGAAACTAAGAAGTAGTATGAATAAAAGAAAAAGAAACTAAACGAATCAACTTTGTAATCTTGGAAGTTGTAAAAAACGTGGTTAAAGCAATATCTCTTTTGATAATAACCAGTTCGTATGAATGATATGTTTTAGTTTGAACTTTATAAAACTGTCCGCAGACAATACAACATAATGTTTTTGCTCATGCATAGCTACGGAAAAAATGAATTATTCGTCCTTATTCACGCGTCATTCACAGTAGAACAAACTCAAAGGCACCATTCAGTTGGTAATAACGTCTTTTATACATATGAAGTTTTAATAAACGTACGTTTATTGAACTTACTAAAAGGGTCGTCTTAATATTAAATTGCTCTGAAACTTCATAATTTCATATGACAAAGTTCAATTTTTATGTCAAATTTTGGTATATATATATATATATATATATACTTATGTATCAAGGTTAATCATAATATATACTCTGAATGATAATTGGATTCAGGTTAATAATATTGTATATTGACTCTGAATTCCAAGTTCCAAGTCATTTGGTGCAATCGTTTCTGAATTATGAGTATTGAAAACTTTGAATCACCTGTTATTCAAATTGTTTCCCCAAACTTATTGATACCTTCCAAAAAAATCTTCGTACTTCACATAAGAATTTCATAATACATTACTATTCAACTTTGTAATGACGAGATGTATCGTCATCAAAATTTTGCCGATTTTTTTATGATGACGAGATTATGACGCCAAACACAAGACAGACAACTCAACGAGAGAGGAAGAAAAAGCAGAAAGCATAAGGGTAGGCGAGGGTAAAGATGAAAGGGAGGAAAATTCACTCGGGAAAAAAGGATGAAAGGGAGGAAGGATCACTAGGGTTTCCAGTTTTGGCCTTCTTGGTCAAAACTGGAAATAAGTCATCCAGGTTGTAGAACGGTCATATGCGGGCGAACTCCGTGAAGTTTAATTATTAAATTAAATATTAGAAAAATTATTATTATTATTTTATCATATGCCCGTCTCCGGTCTATCGACCATCAATCGAGGATCAGTCCAACAGTGTTAAGAAGTGGAAAAATATGGCTTAAACACACTATCAACAGTATTCGAAATTCTCTTCTCACAACTTTTAGGTCAGTCCTTGAGGTCCAGTTATTTTGCCCAGTTCGCAAAGAGGACAGATTGCTGATTTCGCCACTCCAATAAGGTTTGGGTGTCTGTAGAAAGTCATGACCAGTAAGAAGTTGAAAGCAAGCGGATCCTACAGCTCTGTACAAAAAACCTGGGGTACGAGCTTTATTCCTCGATTAGACATTTTAGTTCTTTCCTATAGACATATTTTTGTCGATTAAGAGACTATTAGTCCTTATAGACGAGCATATAAGCCTTTTGATGTTACGTAGAGGGTTTAGATTGGGGATAAACTGCACCATCCTTAGGTTATTGTTCTGCTTGCCTCTTAATTGCCATATATACCACAATGACTTGGAATCACTGTAAGGCAACTTTTTATTTAACTTTATTTGAAACATTTTACTTTTATTTTGGTCATTATCTCGACAAAGTATCTCGGTCATTAGCAAAACTGATCAGATGGACGTGATATCTCGTCAAAAGAAAAAAGCTGATTAGATCTTGATCTAGTCATGAAAAAAAATTGGTAGTGTCTTGGTGACGAGATATATCGTCATTAGCAAATTTGATCAGATCTTCATGGACGACATATTTCGTTGCATGGAGGGTTAACCTTCCCAAGGTGGCTTAATTTTTCTCTACATTGATGTGCACAAGATCATACTCAATTTGAGTAGGGGTGTTAAGAACTATTATTGCTGCCTGAGAATATATGATCATGCTGTTCGAAAAAAATATGAATAACAGACTTCAGGTACTTTAACCAAGATCGATTCAGAAGGATTTCTTTTGTGGTTTTGCAAAAGTTCAGCTATTTTCTCATGATTGAGAAAGGTTAGAGTTTTGTTTATTTAGGTTATGAATAGCGAATATTTGATTTGTTATAATGAAAAACCTACCAACAGGAAGAGCTGAAATTTGCACAATAATAAAATTTTAAATTGGTTTCTTAACTGGGATAGTGATCATAGTGTTTTTGTACCAGCAAGTCGGTCCTGGATGAGAATCTCGGTTTGTATATTCACGGATGTTGGTGATTGTCTCTGTTAGAACAACGGTGGCTTCCCACTGAGTGCTCCTTCACAAATAGCCGCTACTTTTCCACTTTAGTACATAATGCTAGAGAGATCAGTGGGGAATCAAAAATTATTTAAAATTATAATGAAATTGCATTATCATAGTAAATGAGTACTACCGGAATGGCCAAGACCCATTCTTTGAGTTCCTTTATTCGTTCAATAGTCTGCAAACACATTTGATATTTACTTATTTGACTTGAACTGCCGTTCGTTCCGTCAAAGTAAAGGTAGTATTAGATTCACTTTCATGCGTGTGGTTACTCTCGGTCAATACGTTAAAAGATCTGTTACGATGCTTAGTGTTTTATCTTTTATATTTGGGTTAGGTATGTTGGGTAGTTGAATTTACGTTACACTGGAGCAACACAATGGGTTGCTCTTTTTATTTTTTCGAACTTCATTACCGCAAAAGTGATTGTTCTGTTAAGAATCGCTGATATAGAAATAAATGAAGGAATTATTCATAAGCGTAGATAACATATATACTCGAACCTTATTCTATAAATTAAATAGTGCTATTTTTAGGTAGGGGTGCCATTTATTTTGAGAACAAATTTCAAGAAAAGCATTTTTAATTTAATTTTTATGTACTGTTTTTTCAATTAAAATGTGATAGTTGTTTCTTTAGGAGATGCATTATTGGACTTTTTAGAGAATATTAATTCCTCTGTCTGAATTTTATCAACAAAAGCTTACAACACACGCAGTTTCTACAAGATGGAACATGACATACAGCTCATGTAGCTATACGCATTGTAAAGGATGCATTTCCCGACAGAATAAAGATCTGGTGATACTAAATGGCACCCTCGTTCCCCTGATTTGACAGAGTCGAATTGTTTTCGTTTGGGCTGCTTAACCCTCCTGGTGGTTTATCTTCATGTCGAAAATTGTCCTGTAGTGACCACCCTCTGGTTACAAAAACCTGTTCTAAACTGTCACCAGTTCTAGCAAGGGAAGTTTGTTTTTCCTACTTGGATCTTCATTCCCATTGGAGAATAGAGTAGTTTTGTATCGTCATTAGTAAACCTGACCATATCTTGATGGACGAAGTACCTCTTCATTAGCAAAATCAACACTCGATCTTGGATGAGATATCCCGTCGAAAACATTTGGAGGATTAAATGAAAGCGTCTACTCTAACAAGCCGACACCGATGATTCAAAAGCTTCAACGAAGCATTCTCAAAAATATGGAACAAATCCCTCAGAAATGAGCTCAAAATGGCAATGAAAAATGTGGTTGAAAGAGTCTAATTTCAGCGTGGTCAGAAACGGTCATATGCGGGTGTTAAATTCCATAAATAATATGACAGCAAAATGTTATGGATGAAGAGGTCGTTGGTGAATTAACCTTGGATGATTTTCTGATCTCCGATAACGGCTGTTTTGGTTGTTTACGTACTTACTGATGTCAAAATGAAACGGGAAGAAAATAAACAAATCACGTTGTCGAAAGATTCCAACGTGACCGGAGATAATTATTTTTCATTGAGTAAAAAATATCTGTAACCTAATAAATAAAAAATATTTAATTCCAAAGTCGTTCTTAAAACAAAATGGTGCTCTTATATAAAACACACTGAATTGTGATCCTTAATGTTTTATCTTCTATATTTGGATGATTTACAAAAGTAAAAGTTATTGTTGTTAATCGTTGCTATAGAAATAAATTTAGGAACTATCCTCAAGTAAACAATAGTAGAACCTTACTATTGTTTACTTGCGTTACATTATACATACCGCGTTGATTGACTCATTATTTTTTACAAACAGCATACTCAAATGTTTATATATATATACATTATACTTACCACTTCGTCCATGCTCTAACATGTTACCTGATATCTTGAGGAATGGGGAATTTTCATGATTTTCTTTGACCTTTACGTACAACCGTATGTAAATGTAATCTAGATTAAAAGCAAACATTTTTAATGGTTTTTCTAATGTATTTGGAAGCTTTTTTACACCAAAGCGGTTGTTGTTAATAATTATAGCTGTAGATATAAATTAAGGAATTATTCACAAGCAAATAATACTCTAACCTTATTCTATACATTATAACATCTCAATGTATGTATATTGCCTCTCTTCTTATTCTATACATTATACGTCTCAATGTTCAATGCCTCAATCTTCTTATTCTATACATCGTACATCTCAATGTATATTTCCTCAATATTCTTATACTATATATTATATATCTCAATGTATATTACCTCAATCTTTTCGTACAAAAGGCACATTGAAATGTTTAAAAACACGTTACACATACCGCTTCTACCACCCTCAAGCATGTGTTGTGGTATCTTGGGGAATGGGTTTTTTACATTTTTATATGACCTGCATGTACATCCGCATATAAATTTAATGTAGAGTAAAAGCCCAGAAAGTGAAAGCAAACAGTTTCGTCGAATACCTCTTCCCACTGCCTTTTTTTCTTTTTTCTTCAGTACTTTACCTTCAGTACTTTAACTCTCAGGCGATTCGATCGTTGAAGGAACCATTGCAGAACCGAAAAAATACCACCAATTGCATTTCCGACAAATCTTTTTTATTCGTTCAGTTTATCTTCCCCTGGGTCCATTTCGAATGCAGGAATTCGAAACAAAGTTCTGGAGGTTGGATTTTGAATTTAGTTTTCAGTTACAGCACCACGGAGAGATAGCAACTGAACACTGTTTCTTCTTTTACTTTTCCAAGTTAAAGGTAAAAAGATACAGTTACCTCTCGATATATCAAGTTTCGCTTCCCCCAAACATCGCGATATATTGGGGGTTAGTCTATATTTTTATCTTTAACTTGGAAAAGTACTGGTGCTTCTCGGAGGACAAGAGACAAGCACAGTATACCGAGTGCCAAGGTAAGCATATTTATATTACAAATCAAAGGACATAAATCTTGTGTTAAAACAAACCCCGAGGTATCCGAGTGATCTATGCTCTCTTCTGTTTTAACCTCACCTACCCTTATGCTTTTTACTTCTTTTCCTCCCACGTTGTTGTGTTGTGTTTGGCGCAACCTGGCCAAATATGGCCCTTGGGCCATAAAACCCAATATCAACCAACCATGTGTTAAAATATGCCTCCTTTGTATTTAAAACCATGCAAAATTAAAAGGTAAACACAAAATACTTATCGCTACCTTTTAAAATATTACTAAACTAGAAAACCCGCTCATAGCATTGGACAATTCTACTTTTATCGATTAATGGCAGTGTCGTCCTTCACATTTCATGCCTTATTCAAATCCGTTTATTACCAATATAAGCATTCATATGCACATGTGATACTTCCAAATGTAATACAATTTTATTCACAAAACATAAAACAGCATTTTGTGTGCTTTCCGGGGCTAATATTTATGTCCAATACAGTTCGTGGAAAAAGTTCGTACCAGGCTTGTTACAGCAGTTATAACTTCTGGACGACCGCTTCAAATGCACTCCATTACATGAAAGGCGATTTGGTATATTTAAACATCTAGACCTATTTTCTCGAAAGCTCACATTTTTTTCTGCGCTGATTTCTATCTTCCAGATTTTTTATTGCCTTGTGTCATCAGACGAATGAAGAATTTCATAAGAGTGGTGAGCTCTTCAAAGCATTTCGTAACAATACTCTACAGCTCCTTAGCTCAAATCATGCACATCGGAAAAATTGACGACTTTTGATTTTACATGGCGCATGTACCCATTCGCCACTATACGAATAATGTCAATTTCTGTTGCATCAGTGAGTATATACGTATGTTTTTGTGGTAGAATATTTTAGGAAACTCACTTTTCCAAGATCAAGTAAAAATACATGTGGCCTTGAGTCCGAAATCTGAAGTAGACTAGTACAAATTACAACTGTAGAACCGAGGTAAATTTCGAATGTCTGACCACCGTTCTTTTCGGTACTACAGTGATTGAACTGACGCTTGTTTAGGAAACAGCACGCAGTGGGTAGGCCTCCGTTACTCATAACAGGGACAATCTCCAACATACATGAGCATACAAACTGGGATTCGAATCTGGGACCAACTGGGCGGTAGACAAACTCTATTATCACTATACCAGTTAGGTGGCTGGTATGAAACAATTTAAATTCTAGTTCAGAGATGTCAATGTTTCAAGAGGTGAGCTTGCTCTAATGGTACGTGTATTGACTAGCTAATTATTAATAATGCATAAGGGGTATTGACACAAACACATTGTCATTAAGAATCATTTATTTTTCATTGGGATTCCTGATGAATTTATAAGGACTCAACCAGGTTATATATACTTCTATATTCCTTATTTATATTTAATCTCTGTGCCTTTAATCCTTTACTAAAGTCAGCAACTTCCATTTTATTTGAAATTCAGTTTCCACTCAAAACTAAATGGATGTTCGTAATGATAAGAATCCACTTTTTCCTATCAGACTAATAGGACCGAGGTCTTTCAATACAATGAGTTGGTTGGTTGTTTTTGGTTGTTTGGTGGCACAAGGGCCACCTTTGGCCAAGCTGCGCCAAACACAAGACAGAGTCAAGTAAAAATGTCATGAAAGGGAAAAAGAGGGATTGGGTATTCCGAGAAAACGAGCGACCCCAGTGTTTACTAAAGACAGTAAACCTAATTGGTTTTTAATAATAAATAAGGTATTGGCACAAAAACACTTTGTCATTAATAATAATTTATTGTCTATTGGTTTTCCTGATTAATTAGGACTCAACTAAGTTTATATAAATTTCTATATTCTTCATATTTGATTTCGGGGTGCTTTAATTCCCATACTAAAGTCTACTAGTGGAATTTTATTCAAAATTTTCACTCAAAAATGCATGGATGTCCGTAGTGATTAGGAATTCACTTTATGACGTAGGATCCGTCTAATTAGCACTTGCGTAGCAAAAAGTGATCACGGAGCGACCAATCAAACCACCCGTAGTTGGGTAAAACTATTTTCGTCATCGCATAATGATGCAAGAAGTGTAAATACTTTTCCTCATTTCAGAGGAAAGTTTGGTCATGAACATTAGTATGGATGAATCGAAAGATATAATACTGGTGGCTGTATTCAGTTCACTGCGGTCTAATAAACCTTCGTATAGCAAAACTGACCTCAGAACAGCAGACAAAATAAATCAGCTCACTGAATATCTTCCAGAAAACTCTTCAAAGTCACCACATTACTACCTATCTGTTCAAAACGAGGGTCGCGGTATCGCAGCAGATTAGCAACCGAAGGGTTGCGAGTTCGAATCCAACCAAAGACCGTCGTGTACAATGGGGTTTGTGCACGTAAAATCTGTCTTGGCCACAAATGTCCTTACGTTGGCGTGGTTTGGAGAGTGGGGTGCCAGCTCAGGTGTGACCTCGTCATCTGACCGTGGATCAAAATTACGTCCTGCGATCTTTCCCTTGGAGATTGATCCCGGACCTTCACCAATAGCCCGTTGTGTTGCTCAAGTGCGACGTTACTTGAAACACCTACATAACTACTTGTTCGAAACGAATGTAAACAGGAGAGGTAAGCTCAGTTTGCTGCGAGAAAACTTTCAAAAGGTAACACGACTACCTACTCATTCAAGAATCGCTTAAGGGATACTCCAACTATTTCCCTCATGCGATGAAAGACGAAACAAAACTCTTCCACAACTTGTTTCTGATAACTTTGCTATTTTCTCGAATGAAGTTGTATGGGACCATATGAAAAGATAAATTGAGCATTTTATTTATGCATGTACGACTACTTGTAATATAGTGGCTCAGTCAATTCGCTCGTTGCCTTAACAACTGCGAGTCGTAGGTACTACTGGTTTGATGCCTGTAACTTATCCTCTGTGTATTTCTAATTTCTGTTTTGTAAAACTGTTCTTGTGTGTGTGAATATGCATTTTCTTGAGAAAGGAAGTTGAATTAACGTCACACTGGAGCTACTTGTGGCTGTCCGGGATCCATCCCGGAGTGAAAGATCCGAGGACAGCACCTCGCCATTTTGAATCACAGTCAGATGACGAGGACAACTCTTGAACTCTCATCCCACTTTCCAAACTTTCACACCACGCCACTGTGAAGGACATTTGAGGCAATGACAGATTTTGCTTGCAACAGCCCCCACGTACACGGCAATCTTTGGACCATGGTCACCTATTTCAACGGATTATATGCATGAACCTATACATATAAAGCATAGTTGGCGTCTGTCCGTCTGTATGTTCTCTATACAAATCTACACTGTTTGACCAATCCACACCAAATTTGGTACATTATATTTTGGAACCCTGCCAGTAACGCACGCTACATATTAACCCCCGTTCTCTTTAACCTAAGGGTAGAGGGGCTAAATCAATTCGAAATTGCTATAGGAAAAACATTGAGCATAAAATTATTGTGGTACGCAACAGTTTGTTTTACCTATATTGATCGAAAATCAAATTTTCTAATAAAGTTGTTTTACCGTTTTGATCGAAAAACATTTTTTCCGAAACGTTATATTGAAACAATTTAAAATTCTAATTATGTTCGAACTGATTTTTTATTTCTTTCCGCAATATAAATAATGTAGGAATATTTGAATGATGAAAACTGGATATTTGGATAACAAAAATTCGATAAATAAGGTACAGGCAAGTAAAAAAAACATTTTTTACAGCTCGAATATTTCGCAAACGAAAACTAAATGTGTGTGCAGTGGACATACCCACTGAGCCACAACGGCCCCAGTTAAAAAATGAAAAAGTTAAAATGATGTTACAAATTATTTTAGGTACACTTAAATGATGTTTGCATTTTTCTATAAAAAAGTGATTAATCAAATAAATCACTTCCAATCAAAGTTTAGCCAATGGGTCATTCCACGCAGAATGAGCAAATCGGCTGTGGCTGACATATCACCGATTTTAATGAAAATCAGTTTTTAAATAGATCACATATAGTAATGACCAACTGCGAAATATTAGGTATCAGAAATCTATATTTTTTTTAATTATTGACATTTAAAGTTCAAGATCACATAAATTTAGATTTTCTGGCATTAAAAGTGGCCTGTTGCGATAATATATTTCAATAAGTTATTGACACAAATTTAAAATTTTTATATTGCTGTATTCTTCAGAAAAGGGTCTCTTAGGAAACGTCAGAATATAATTTAATGGCCGTCATCTGAGGGGGTCGACGAAAATAGAAATTTTGCCAATTTGCTACAAACTTCTAATTGCTCTGGTATCTCTATAAATTGAAAGACAATATTAAAGATTATTCTTAATGAAGAGCCTTTCCTAAAAAATAGCGTGGCGTAATTTGGTGATTGTATTTCTAATCCTTTATAAAGAAAAAAAAAACATTTAAAATTCAAAATTATGGAAAAAAAATACGATTTTTCAAATTTTTTTTAAATGCATATTTCACTGTGAGGGAAAGCTCCAAGAACATCAGAACTTTTCAACATAAAAGAGCAATTTGTCTATTATATATCCTGAATTGTAATTTGATTATTTTGGTCTCAGTTTGGTCAGTAAACAATTTTAATTAGACTTAAATTTTACTTTTTTATCGCAGATGATAATGAGTTATAACCTCTGTTAATATAAAAAATGCGATATAAGAATGAAATATAACTATTGTTATGGTGTACGTACAAAATTTTATATGAAATTTCTTTTTAAAGTCTTTTTTTCTTAATCCAAGGAATGTTTCCATCAGCGAAATAATTAAGTCGAAAGTTAATTTTGTCAGAGAAGTCTTTTCGATTTGCTTTTTCCTTTGGAAACGTAAATATTAAATCCTACTACTTGTGAATATTAAATTCGTTTTGTAAATCGTAATCATTATTAATCAAGTAAACACTAATTTTGAGAGTAAAAAAATTAAACATTGTTGTTAAACTCGATTCTCCCAAATGTACATAACTCGCGCGCGCGCGCGCGAATCCTCTTTCCATATTTATCACAATCACTAGTGAAATAAGTAAAGATTTCAAGATTCGGCAGCACTAGGAAAATTTCAATTTAAGCAACTACGAAATTGAACAAGAGATCTTTACCTTCAAATTCACTTTCAATCTGATAATCGAGTAAAGGTTTTAAATGTTTAAGCTTTTTTAATTGTGATTTGATGTCCTCCTTTTAAAATTTCCTTCAAAAGTTAAAAATAATTTTGTACTTCATTGTTGATTTGGGGTTTCATTGTTTCTATTTCATTGTTGTCGTTTGAAACGAGTAATATGCATAGAATGGGAAGGAAATGCTATGATTGGCGATAATAAACATTGCCAGTTAGGGCGATACTGATGAAATATGGTAACCTGTCGTTGGCCTATCCCAGGGGTGTCAAACTCAATTAAAACACGGGCCATTTGAAGCAACTGGTAAGATTCACGTGGGCCACATCACATTTACAAATTTTCTTAAAATTATATTTTGAAGTGAGGATTCAGGAATATGGATAGGATAATTAAAACACATTATGTAATTGAGTGAATTTAGGGTAATAATTTATAATATTGCTATATAATTGCTTTTATTTAAACGTTTATTTAATTTAATGTATTTATAAAACTAAAATTAATTCTTTTTTACCCGAAACTTACCAGCGGTTTCCTCCTACTACAGGGTCGAGTCACATTATTATGACCACCTGCTAATATCCAGAATAACTGCAGCACGGATAGCAGCTAGACTGCGTGGGAGTGAGTAAATAAGATGCGGAAATAAGGTGCAGAAGGTTGCCACAGGTATCTGGAGTCATGCAGACTGCAGTACGTCCGACAGCAGCGGCAAGGTGCATGGTGGAGTGTCCATACTGCGAACATGGCGATCGAGATGATCCCAAAGATGCTCGATTGGGTTCAGATCTAGTGAATTTGGGAGCCAGTGGAGCACTTGGAAGTCTTCGTCGTGCTCCTCCAACCAATCGTGGACAATTCTGGACGTATGGCACGTGGCATTGTCCTGCTGAAAGATCCCATCCTTCTGAGGAAAAACAGTCGACATGTATGGGTGTACATGATCGGCAACAATGGATACATAACAAAATCCGTTGAGTGTACCTTCCACAGATACGAAAGAACCCAGGCAATGCCATGAAAACATTCCCCAAACCATAACACTGCCACCACCATATTGTGTTCTTTCAGCAATGGTTGCAGGGTGTTTGTTCTCGGACGCTTCCTCGTCGGATACATGAACGTCCATCTTTTCGATAGAGCAGAAAATATGACTCGTCTGAGAAGGCAACCCTTTACAATCAGTAGCAGTCCAGTTCTGGTATTGCCGCGCAAATTGAAGCCGTTTTAGCCGATGCAACTTCGTCAGCATGGGTGCAGTGACCATCCATCTGCTTCGGAGCCCCATACGTAACAGGGTTCGTTGTACTATCGTCTTAGATACACGTCTGGAAGTCCCCTGGTTCGTTTGACACGTTAGTTGCTCAACTGTAGCATGTCGGTCAGTCCTCACACATCGTCGTAACCGACGTTCACCTCTCACATCAATGGAACGTGGTGCACCGCAGTTTCCACGCCGTTTATTTTCAATGGTGCCTTTACTCCAGTCACGGTACACTTTCACCACAGCAGTACGAGAATAATTCACAAACTGCAGTTTCCGAAATACTGCCGCCCTTGGCGCGAAAGCCAATGATCATTCCCCTTTGCAAGTCAGATAAATCGCGCGTTTTATCCATCACAGCAACGAAGGATATGTTCCAAGATAACCTACGTTTCCAATTTTTATACCCACCACGCCGGCTAGCACCACGTGCAGCGTTTCATTGGCTGTGAGCTGTTGACGTCTGAGGTGGTCATAATAATGTGACTCGACTCTAGTTTCCAATATCATGATTCAAAGACTGAGAACAATCTCCATTATGGCAGATAGATGTTTATCAGTTAATCCTGATCTGTAGGCCGTTTTATTTAATTTCATGTACGAAAATAATTGCTCACACAAGTACGTACTCCCAAAATAGCATAAAATTTGTGCAACAAACTTTTTAATTTCCGGGTATTTTTCACCTAAATAAGAATATATTTTGGGAATTCCTACTTCTCGGTATTTGTCTTTTAAAACCGAATCATTCTGGAAATCAATTAATTCCAGTTGTATCGAAGTGGGAGCATTTTCAACTTCAAAGAATAAAGGCCTAATAAAAAGAGAAACATTTTTTGTAACTCTGAAATCATTAAAACGTTTATCGAATTCGTTTTTGACTTCTTCAATTTTATCACAATATTGTGAAAGTGAGCAACTTTGATTTTGTGCTTTTACTGCTCACACGTAGGAAAATACGTCAAAACATTTTTTGTAGACGATTTTTAAACAAAGTCAGTTTTTGTACAAAACCTGCTATTGCATCGTACATATTCGTTATTAATTTATCTTTGACTTGCAATGTAATATTAAGATTATTCAGATGACCTGCAATATCTGTTAAAAATGCTAGATCTTTTACCCACAAAGAATCTTTTATAATCGATATATTTTCGTTTTTCTTATCTTTTATTTCAAGAAATACAATTATTTCCTCCAAAAGCGGATAGAAGCTCTTCAGGACTTTGTGACAGGACAACCAACGAACTTCTGTATAATAAGGAAGATCTTCGAATTCGGATTTTAAATCTTTAAGGAAAGAAAGAAATTGGCGATGGTTAAGTGCTCTCGATCGAATCAAGTTGACTGTCTTTGTTACTGTTTTAAGTACTTCGTCCATTTTTAATATTTTTAAACAGAAAACTTAGTGAATAAGGCAATGGAAAGTACTGATTTTCGGTTTATCTGGATATTCATCTTGTAATTTTCTTGTCAGTCTTTACACAAATCCTTTAGTTTCACCCGTCATCGATTTAGCGCCACAAAAAATTATCATCGTGGGCCACAAAAAATTAACTCAGGGCCGCATGAGGCCCGCGGGCCGCCAGTTTGACACCCCTGGCCTATCCGAATAGTCATTTGGCGACGAAACTTTCAGTCACCAATTCATCGATCGACAAGAACGCATTTTTGCGTTTGACTAATTTTGTTATTGTTGCTTTGGGACTCAAAATACAATCCTGAATTTTTTTGACAAGTAATAGACATATTAAACTATATATTTCCAAAACATAGTTTTCGTCAGAGCTGTCCTTCATTTCATTTTATGTGCCTATTTTAGGTGGAAAACCGTCATTTTATAATTTTCCCTTTGCTGTTAGAAAGATGAAGGAAATAAAAGCCGACTTTCAAACAATAGTTTTATAATGCCTATCACTGTATCTGGCAGGAATTTAAACGATGCATTTGATTTCCTTTAGCTCATACAAACCTCTTTAATTCTATCAAAATCGACTATTTTCCATTTTTCGATATTATTTTTTAGCTTAAATATGATGTTTAAAATTGTTTCTCAATATAAAAAAAGAGAATTCTTCAAAGATTACAAAAATATGAAATATTGTTGTCTATGTTAAGTAGCTTTTGAGAAAGATATCTTCAAACATGGAACATCAAGCGATTTCACAACTGCTCTACAAAGTTTCAAGTCCTTAAAATGCCTGAAACTACCAAAATATTTCATTTTGAGCCAAAATATTTTGGATATCGTTATTTATGCATAAATTTAACCGGTGTAGCAAATTTCATGAAAATCCGTCACCCTTTTCTGATTTTTGCTCCTTTCACATCGAATGACCCCAATTCAACCTGAACAATGCTGGGTAAGTAATTCTGCTAGTATGCTATAAAGAAAATAAATGGTATGAGCATGCTTTCTTCCATTTGTGCAACAGTTGCAACAGAAATCAAGGGCATAAATGAACACGATGTATCGAACATCTATACATGATTTGGACACCTAATTGGGTGTGTTTTCACTCTACCAAGAAGTTCAAAAGAAAATCACCTTGACAACCATTCAGTATAACCCTGCATAGTACAGACAGCTCTTGTCGATAATAGCTATGGTACCAATCGGGAGAATCACTTCGGACCTATTAGACTAATAGGGCCGAGGTCTTCTCACTAGAATAGGATTCAAGATCGTTATATGCATTGGAGCTTGTGGTTTCGGTGTTGTCCACTCCATTGCACTAATTGTTATGTTATAGTCATTCCGTCATAGTCCGATCATCTACGATACAGCACATACACTAACTAAATTATTTCAATGTCAAAATAGTGGTGATGGATATGAAGCTAAAATGCGATGTTGTCTGGGTATTAGTAACTTTGTAATGAAATAAAATCGGACGAGAAATATTGGCAAAATATAATATGTGTCATAAGAATCCACTGTTGGTTTATCGTTAGAAATAGACTTTTGTATGCTTTATCAAACAAGTATTTTTACTGTTCTGCTCACCTGAGTGCTTTTGATGCTTCAGACGAACCAAGTCAAGACTCGGAATTGCATTGAGTCATCGAAAAGGTATTTGAGCTTTTTGCCCGCTCCCCGTTCTTGTAATTGTTCCTCTTCGGATTTCGTGACAGTTTTTGACATTTTGCTTTGATTTGTGTATAATTAGAAATTGGTATCTTTTTGCGTAAGGGCGCGTGGTAGCCCAGTTGAAAGAGCAACGGATTAGCAACTTGAGGGTTGCGAGTTTGAAACTCGGTTCGGCCAAAGACACTCGTGTGCACGGGGGCTGGTGCACGTTAAAACTCTCGTGGCAATAAATGTGCCTCCGTTGGAATGGTGTGGAAGTTTGGAGAGTACGGTGCCGCTCATGTGTTTCTTCTCGTCATCTGACCGTGGTTCAAAATTACGAAGCGTTGTGCTTGCATCTTTCCCTTCGGGATTGATCCCGGACAGTTGAAAAAAGCCCGTTCTGTTGCTTCAATGAAATGTTAATGAACCACTGATCTACATTCTTGCGTAAATATAACATTCTTACATTCAATATTAAATTCTACTTCTGTGGTTCTAAAACTACAGCATAGAGCAGCTATTCTCAACCTGTGGGGCGCGCCCCCCTAGGGGGGAGCGAGCACACTAGAGGGGAGGCGCGAGAATATCCAAGAGAAAATATTATTTTAAAAAATTGATTAACTGACTGAAAGGAGAAAGCACACATACACATAGAAAACAAAATACATTTCGACATATTTAACAAATAAAGTAAAACAACTTACTAAATCAAAATTTACTTAATCAAAACATACTAACTTAAAAACAAATTTAATAATTATTAGTGACTTCCTTGGGCCTGTCTTGCAGAGCAAAGTTTTTCGAAGGAAGGCTTAATATTAGAAATAGTCACTCTCAGTTCTGTTTCTATATTTAGCCGAGATCTATATTTTGTCTTCAAAGAAGCCACAGCAGAAAATCCAGTTTCACAAAGGTAGGATGTTGAAAATGGTAATAGAATGCGAAATGCCCTTGTTTTTAGTGCAGAAAAATCATCCTCTACTCCTGCCCAAAATTCAAATAGTGATTTATTACTAAATTGTCTTTTGGTTTCGCCACTTGTCTTGAAGTCTGTGAATTTTTCTTCCTCGTCAATTGAGAGTCCTTCGGGAGTCTTATGAAATGGATCCCTAACCCACTCGTAACTTGCTATCAGTTTGTCGTCAGCAAGAAAATACTTTTTAAAATTCTTTGCCAGCATGGCTAAATGATTTTCAATGGTTACAAAAACAACTTTTACATGTTCTTCTTCAGCCTTGTAAATTTTAGTACAATCATCCACATTTGCAAACATTGTTAGATTTTTTGCTTTAAATTTCTGCTCCACAATTCCAATTTTCTACAAAAAGCATTAACTTTATCACTCGTATCCAACATATGTGTATTTGCTCCTTGGAGTTGAAGATTCAAGTTATTTAATTTCTCGAATATGTCGACCAAGTAGCTCACTTTCATCACAAAGAAACCATCGCGAAAATTCTCGGCTTCCGGTCTGTTTTCTTCTAGGAAAATGGCGATTTCTTCTCTTAATTCATAAACACGTTGCAAAAATTTCCCACGTGATAACCATCTTGCCTCGCAATAAAATAGTAACGCTGAATGTACTGAACCCATGTCTTTACAAAGTGCGGAAAAGATTATCGATTTCAGGGGTCTCATTTTTATATAATTTACTACGGTTACAACCGTAGTTAACACAATATGCAGACCAGGACTCATTTCTTTCGAAGCCAAAGCTTCTCTGTGGATCATGCAATGTGTCCAGACGCACTGAGGCGATTTTTGTTTTACAAGTGCTTGTATACTTTGGAATCTTCCGGACGTTGAACGAGCACCATCGGTGCATATTCCGACGCAATTTTTCCATTCTATGTTTGCCTCGTTCATAAAATCATTTAAAATAGCAAATAATGAGAGCGCTGTTGTTTTGAGTTCTATTGGTTTTCAGAAAAGTAGTTCTACTACTGACATATTATCACAAAATCGAACATAGGCAATTAAATGAGCATCTTTATTACTATCTGTTGCTTCATCAAGCTGTATTGAAAACAATTTGTCACGCAACTTCGAGAAAAGCTGACACTGTACATCTTCAGCTATATCACCAATTCGACGAGCAACAGTATCATTTGAAAGAGGTATGGACTGCAATTGTTTTGAAAAATTATCTCCAAACATAGTTTCTACAATCTCAATTGCTGCTGGCAAAATAAGCTCTTCACCAATGGTGTGAGGTTTTTTACATCTGGCTATTTTATATGAAACTTTGTAAGATGCAATTAAAGCTTTTTTATTCACAAAGTTTCTTTAAAAAATGATTTTTGCTTTTTATATGATTTTAATTTTAATTCGAAGAATTCTCTGGGTTTGTTGACGTACTCACTATGAAGCGTTTCCAAATGTCGTTTAAGTTTATTAGGTTTCATGCTGTCTGCGGCCAATATTTTTGAGCAAATGATACACAGGAGCCTTTCTTCTTCATTTACTTCAGTACTGGTAAACCCAAAATTTAAGTATTCTTGAGAATATTTTCTTGATTTTATTTTCGGAACCACGCTCGTCTGTGTACTTGTTGATGCTTGACTACCGTCTAATGCTCGCTTACTTCCACTAAAAATTTATCCATGAGTCTGCATAAATCTGCTGCTGTGAATATTTAATATGGTGAATTGCAATTAACACTAAAACATATATAACATATACATTCACTATAGATTCGATAGTGATAGAAGGATCGACTCGAATGAGACTGGCTGGAATTGAAACTTGTGTTATCGAACATTTTCCTTCTTCCTATGAGAAAACATTTGCTCTGCGCATGCTCGAGAAGGCATCGGTCGTGTGGATTCCATTCCACAAACATTACTTATTTTTTTCTCTTTTGTTTAGTCATGCTTCTGTTTTATTTCTTTTATTATTCGAAAAAATGTATTCCCAGTTTCTAAATTTAGCTCACCCCGTCTAGGTTAACTTTTATTAACGAATTTTTCTACTTTCATATTCTTTTAACGTTATCTCCCTGTTTGGCTTTCATTTCAAATATAATATTTAAATTTTCCCCGCTTTCATTCGCTTCATCTGTTCACCGCCCGCTTGGCAAAATGCCAGATGTGGTTTCTCGCCAACGTTGGCTCGCTTTTACTCTTGTTTTTTGGCAGTTAGTTAAAAATAATTTAAAAACAGAATCCAAAATACTCAATATACATTATTGTTGTATACATTTTATTGAAAGCGGGGGGCGCGATGAAAATTATGATTGAAAACTGGGTCGCGAATGCTGAAAGGTTGAGAAACGCTGGCATAGAGAGTTCAAAGAAGTTCCATTGAGCTAGAAATTCCAGACAGAATAAGCTGCTGAAATTTCATGACACCAGAGCTCATCCTTCGAGAGTTTCTGCTGTTTAGAACAAACCAAGTCCCACCTCTGTTTACTCATCAGTTTCGTGATGTCAGCGAACATATTTTGAGCTTTGTCCGTTTCCTCTTACGATTTTTCCTTTCCGATTGTTTGGTTCGTGTAAACATTTGGCATTTTGTATTGATTGGTCTCTTCTTGCGTAATGTTCTATAGCAAATTTACTTCTGTGGTTCTAAGCATCGACCTTCTAATGAAATAGACATAACATGTAGGCGGAGTCACCGTCGTAAGATCTTAGAAGTTTAGTCATGTGGGCTTGGTATTGATAGACTGATTGACTATCGAAGCTCAAACTAATGTTTTAAATCATGCTCGATAATCGCATTAACAAGTCAATAAGGTTTTTAATATGTGACGACTACCACAAGCAGATAGACGGAGCAAGAATCCAAATTAGTCTTATATTAGGATTCATGATTTCGAGGTAATATGTAATGATCTTGTAATGCATCGACATTCCAATGAAATGAGCAGAGCATGTGTGTAGAGTTAAAGTCGTAGGGTATCAGAGGGGTACATCACGTGGGCTTACGAATCGATTGGGCCGATTGGCTTTCGAAGCGCAAACTAGTGTTTTTAATTACGCTGGGTAATCATTTTAACCAATCAATAATTTGTCCCACATTAGGATTCATGTTATTTCCCACAACCACGCAACAGATCTTCAAACCAAGCGATTGGCAGAAATAGCATTGTCTTAGCAATGCTTAGTCTACTTCTTTACAAAGTCGATGATTCTAAGAAAAAGACGTAGCAAGCTGAAAATAATTGCCTTGAGCTAGAAAGTCCAGAGAAAATAAGCTGTAGAAATTTCATGACGCCAGAGTTAAGGGTCCGAGAGTGCTTCAGACCAATTTTCTGCTTTATGTATAACATTATATTGCTCTCATCAAGAAGTGTGGAAAATTAAATTTACAATGCAAGTCTTCCTACTTCCTTTCGATTACTTGACGTTGTCTTGTGTTTGAATCCCTTGCGCGAATAAAACCCACCAAATAATCTATTCTCTTTTGAGTTCGGTATAGTAGGTAGCTATTTTTAATTAACATCGCACTGGAACAACAAAACGGGCTATTGGCGACGGTCCGGGATCAAACCCGAACGGAAAGATCCAAGAACACCACCACGTAATTTTGAGCCACGATCAGATAACGATTTTGCTTTTGGATTCATCCACTAAAGCTAGGCTATTTAGCTGTGTAATTCATGCAGAAATATACGTTATTCGAGAAACAAATTGTTGATTGATGTGAGTAAACATTTGCTCTCTCACTGCTGCTTTACATTTAAATGTCTAGGTCAAATCATAAAATAATTATGCACAAAAATTTAACAGTGAAACATGCTTGGTGATACGAACCTAATTTACCTTGGAGGTGACAATTAATTCTATCCACTTTTCGGATGATCCGAATATCAGTTCGATTGCATTAAATAGTTGTAGGTAGGCTTCTTGGTTGCATATATGGAGACGAACGCTTATTGAAAAATTAAACATTTATTAAGAAAACTAAAGACAATACAAAATTCTGTAAAGAACAACCATCCATACACTTTCTCACTCCGTCTCGAATTCTTAATTTCTAATTCATTTTTTACCACAATCCATATCAAGGTTACAGTTTGCGCGCGAATAATTAAAAAATACATTCACAATATCATCGTTTCTGCCTGCGTAATAAATATAATATAATAATTCTCGGATCGCTTGCACGTTCTTACACACTTATTGCAACTATTTTTATCCATCGACCTTCTAATGAAATAGATAGAGCATGTCGGAGACGCTGTGTAAGATCGTCGTCGATCGTAATTGTCGTAAGATCTCTGAAGGACTCATGTGGGCTTGCGAATCGACTTAGCCGATTGACTAGAGCTGGGACTAGGGTTATTGATCGCGGTGGATAATCACTTTAACCAATCAATAAATTATGATTCACGCATTTCCCACAACCACTTGACAGATCTTCAAATCGAGCGACCAGAAGAAATAACTTAAAGCTGCGTGCACATGTCTATTTCACAAGAAGGTCGATGTTTTTATCGTCCTTTCTACTAACATTACGACAGAAAAGAATGTAAAAATACTAAAATTTCAAAACTTCAAAATATGACTAATAAAGATTAAAACATGTGAAAACAGGCCAATATCTATTTTCTGGAGTAAAACGTCCACCACTATCAAAAAAGTAATAAACAACGAGAGGAAAATGTGAGTTTAAATTGTTATCCAAGAATAGTGTTGCCACCACTCGCTTCTTTAAATTAAGGTTTTCCAGGTCGCTTGTAAAGTGGGGAAGCCCTAGTATCATTCACTAGCTTGTTATATAAATTAAAAATAGATAAGGCTTCTCTAGTGTTTAACTCGAGAATAGACCTCGGAGATTGAACGACTTTTTCTTGTTTAAAATCGAATTAGTGAGAAAATTGCCTACCGTGTTGATGACGGAGTTTTGTTTATTTTTTTTTTATATTTCTGACGCATAGCACGTGTTCTGTAATCGGAATTTCAATGCTCGTTAGATTTGACCGACATAACCCGTAACGCTTGTGCAGAGTATGTGATGCATTTTGATGGGGGAATATGTTACATACTCTGGTTATTTTGAGTTGCATTTTTCGAAAGGTAGGCATTTAATTGACGTCACACTGGAGCAACACAACGGACTATTGGCGTCGGTCCGGAATCAATCCCGAAGGCCAAGATCTGAGAACAATCGTATATTTTAACCACGGTCAGATGACGAGAACAACACCTGAGCTGGCACCCCCACTCTCCAAACTTTCACATCACACCAACGTGAGGACATTTGAGGCATATTTAGCGTTAACCAACCCTCGTCTTTGGCTGGACCGAGTTTTGAACTCTCCACCCAGCGGTTGCTAATCCGATGCTCTGCCAACTGGGCTACCGTGGCCCCTTTATATTTCAGTGATTAATGAGATATATGCATATAGACTAAGTGATAATAGCACTGTCTCGAGTGAAGCTGTCAGCTTATGACAAAGCATTAGAATGGTGCATGTCTAGGGAAACGATGCAGAGAAAATCACACATATTCTCAGACAGTTTCTCCGCACTACAAGCACTAAAAGACCCAAATAATATCATCCCCATGATGAACAGAATGAAGACTGATGAAAGGTCGTGTGATACAACGGAATTCGCTTGTACGGGGTCAAAGCTCACGTTCTCCGGAAACGAAACTGCCCAAATAGGCACCAAGAGTGCGGTCGTACACTTAAAGATGCGCAGATCCAGGAGACGCGTTACCAGAGTTCTTACTGACATAGCTTTTAAGATGTGGGAGGTAAGATGGGCAACATCTGAAGGTAGGTAGGAATTTTAATTAACTTCACACTGTAGCAACACAACGAGCTATTGGCGACGGTCCGGGATTACTCCCAAAGGGAAAGATCCCAGAACAACACCACGTAATTTTGAGCCGCAGCCAGATGATGAGGACCTGAGCTGGCACCCCACTCTGCAAACTTCCACACCATGCCAACGTGAGGACATTTGACGCCACGACAGATTTAATGTGCATCAGCCCCCTCTATACACGATGGTCCTTGGTTGGATTCGTACTCGCAACCCTCCGGTTGCTAATCCTTTACTATTCCAACCGAGCCACCGCGTCCCGGCAACATCTGAAGACGGGCGTTTCACAGGCCAATTCTTCTCAAAATGCATCTATATGATCCCTTTGCAAACTAGATACTCACCAAATATGGAAGGTTCCCGGAGTATTTTTTCTGCATGTGATTCCCGACGTCGGACACCTGTTTATGTGGTGAAGTAGGTGATTCTCTTCACTACATGCTAGATTGCGGGCTTGCAACCCACCTCCGAGAAGAACTTGAAATGATTAAGATCGACCGAGTGATATTAAGCATCACCCGAAGTGTCTCTTGGTGATAAGTCACTTATGTAAATTTGTGTGGTAGACAACTCCTAGCCCACTCCCTAGAGTTTGGAGAATGGTTCAGGCATCAGAACCATGACTAGGAGTGTAGGTTCACCTAAGACGAATTTATGAAGGTCACTAAAATAAGACATATATGCTTATGTGGAAATTTCATTCAAAGCCCTGCTGACTACAACCCGAACCAGGCTATAAATGGTAGAACGAACAAATATGGATAAGTCTCTAAGAGTCCCTTGTATCAAAACGTCAATTAGGGTTCATGTAAGGTTGACCTGAAGGACACCTATCACCGGTTACTTATTAACACCGTGAAAAAAATTACAAGCCTGCAGTCGGCTAGCTATATATTTTTCTATACTATGTAAGAAACGATTCTCGAAAGTAATTTGTCGAAACCTTTGCCAAATTTTCCTCGGGGCCCTACATCCGTAGTGACTTCAATCCGTAGTGACGTAATCCCTACATCCGTAGTGACTTCAGCTAGTCAGAGCTGAGGGGCTGCGCCCCAACTAAGAAGATAGGTTGTGTTGGGGAAATCAAACGAGAATTGAAATTCCGGTTGCAGCAACGCATGCGATGCGTCGAAAATAAGGAAAACCACACTGTTTGGAATTTATCTAAAACCAAGTTTTCATCTGTATATCTAAGTACCACGCTTAGAGTTGATGACATTTTACAGTAGATGGTACACAACTACAGGTTTCTGATATATGCTTTTTCCATTGTGTATATGTTAGTTCATTTAAATAGAAGACTTGGAAAAAAATTATTCGGATTTCTTTGTTTAGACTTGATTCCTTATATCCCTACATATTCATTCACGTATGTACGTTGTATACGATTCTACCAGGAATGTTTGGAGCTTCAGAACCCAGTATTTTGTAAAACTCACTAGAAATCCTTAGTGGAGTCAGGTAATTTTCTCGTGAAAAGTATCTGATATTATATATCTTCATTTGAAACACTTCGAAACCTTTGGGGATTTTTTTGAAAGAATTTCATAACACCAACAGTTTCCAAAGAAGCTCATTTTGATATGCGTGACACGGTTTATAAAGAATTAGACTTCCAAATTTCCCTGAGCTAGTAAATACGCAAGAAAATGATGTAACTAAGAGAATATGGATAGAAATAGCAGATTTAGAATAACACAAAACATCCAGCTCCAGATTTACTAATTTTTGGGAAATTAAGAAACCTGTTTGAAAATTCACTTTTAAATATACTTTCAAATAGTTTTTGCCACCTATTGTTCTTGCATTAAGGTGTACTTAAACTCAAGAAATGTTTTTAAATTTTTACTTTAAAAGTCCAGATTTTTACAATAGGTCCTTGGTTTTTGCTTAAAATTATTCCACTGTAAAAAGTCAAATTAAGCTAATAATCTATTATCTAATTCAGATATAATTAACCAATTAGCATGTTTTTGAACAGTGATACATCAAATTTTAATTTGTTCAGAAAGACAATTCCTATTGGAAATTATTTCTAATACTATTATTCATGTTTTGACCTTCAATCACGTCTTATTTCTTATCTCAGTGTAAAAAAAAAACGAATTACACCTTGAGTCAGTGCAAAAAAGGTTTGGGGCAATGGCAGATGGGTCCTTAAAATGCCTTTATGTATGGCTCCAATGAAATTCAGGATGTGTGAGGGAGAGGCTGATAATAAGCTGCACTTTATACAGGTGGAAATGATTTCTGGCCATCAATGAATGTAATCCTTTTCAAATGGCTAGATCGGAGCTTGGCAAGCATTGAGAAAGTTTTCCGGAGCAAATTTAAGGCAAGAGTTCTCCTGGTGTTCTACTGAGATATCAGTGATGAAAGGGTACTGGAGATGATCTGCGCAATTTTTTTTAAGTACGGACAGGTACTCGTCCTCTGAGAGCAGGATTGTAGTTTCTCTTGTGCCAGGTTGTTTATTTGCCCCAGCTTTTGCCAATAAGTCAGCTCTCACATTTCCCGGAATGCCAACATGTGATGGGATCCATTGATAATTTATTTTAGAATTTTGTGCAAAAAAATACTTCCATCACGTTGCTAGAGAGAATAGATCTTTTAAATTTGTATAACAAGGAAGGATAAAAAACGAAGCTTTTTTTAAGGAATTTTAACATTTAAAAAATCCACTAAAATTTAATAACTCTGATTTAAGGTAAAAACATCCACTGTTTTACATAGATTATAATGATACAAAAGAAATTATAATAGATGAATTCATAGTTGAGTTATCACCGTTTGAGCAAAGCATCATATTGCAAAAACACAGTTCTTCAGAAATTGAGTTTAAAATTTTTAAAACATGTTTGTACGTGTTGATAGTACCTAACAAAAAACCCTGTAATTGGAAAATATCTTGAACATTTGATGGATTTTGGTATCCTTTGAAAGCTAAGGAGTTGGAAAATATTTTGAAGCAATTAAAAAAAACATGTTCTCGTCGATTTTCGTGATTTAAAGTGCATACATACAACTTAACAAATTATGCAACTTTATTAGCATGCAAAAATATGTTTTATAATAGGCAGGGTGAATTTTGAAGTATTTTAAATGTATCTCTTTTGCACCATCCTATTTTGCATTTTATCATGTGAAAAAATTAGCTTTTACAGGCTAAATTATGAAAAAATCCATTTTAAGGAGAAAATGGTTTATTAAATGAATCTGCAACATAAATATTCATCCTTAATAATTAGATTTCAATCGAAAATTCCAGGAGCTGTCTTATTGAGCCAATCTGATAACATAGGCAGCTTGTTACAGCTTGAAATGGAAATCCTAGGAGGGAAGAAAGCGTTTTGATTTCCTCCTCCCGAGGGAGGAAGAGATAAAGTTTGGATTTTGATGCGAAAGGATGTGTCTTTCTATTGATCGGGATTCTGACCGAGTATTTCTATGTACCTTGCCTTGTGTGTGTAAAATAAATGTTAAAACGTACAATTTCTAAGATTTTATTCCCTGCTGAACACCATCACTTGATTTAGCCTCACAGCTCCATCTGTTAGAAAGAATGGGAACTAATGCTCTGACCTACCTTGCTTTCGTATCAATCGAAAGGGATTTTTCTGTGCACGTTCGGACATAAATCGAAAACAGTGAAATATAGAGCTGCTTCCTCATTGTTGCAAGTCCTTCAATTTTAGAGATAGTATTTCTTATGTGTTGATTTTATGAAAACCATTCTGCTCTAAGTCTCCGATATATTTTGCATATATTTTGTTGCTTCATGCTTTTAGAAATGCCGTGAAAAATTGTCATTATTTTCCTTAAGTCGTTAAAGGGTCATTGTTTTCCTTACTCTGCATTTGAATTCTACTGTTAAGTCCATTATAGTACTAGATAATGTTACGCATGTTTAGAGTCAAATTGTTATGATAATGTGAAAATTAAGGAAATATTTTTCATGCCGAGATCAATATAAGCTTAGAACAAATTGTTGCCAACTTAAAACTAAGTCTATGAATAATTTAACTACTTTCATAGTAACTTTTATTTCGGTATCAATAGATAGGTAGTTGAATTAACACAACACTGAAGCAACACTACGGATTACTAGTGAGGGATAAATCCCGAAATGTGTGTATGTGTGTGTGCAAGATCCGAGAACACCAAATTGTAATTTTGAACAGAGGTCAGATGACGAGGATAGCACCTGACGAACGACCCGGTGTCTGAATGCACCTCTTACAATAATAATGGAATAACATTAATGAAATGTTAGAAAAACTTAAAACATATAAGAATAACTTTTATTACACTTAAGGTGCATGTATAGACTAGAAATCACGAAAATTGGCCAAAATAGCAATCTATTTTTTAATAATTCAAAATATTGTCTAACCCCTTGGCTTTCGAACGATACCAAGATATTGCAAATATTCGAAATAGTTTTCAAAATACATGGGCTTCTGTTAGGTACTGTCACTATTGCTTCAAAGAGGTTAAAATTCATCTAAAATATAATAAAAGATGTGAGAAGAGTTCACTCACCCTTTTTCTTGAATCCTTACCCTCTTTTCTAGGGCTGGGCAAAAAAGATAGAATTCTATGATGCCTTTGTATTATCCATTCTTTCGCTGAAACTTATATATTCATTCACAGAGAAGCTCAAATCAAATGAAAACACATCGTATAAATTTCGCTACTCTTTAATTGCGCCGATATATTTACATTATATTTACAATTTTAACAGAAAAAGGAACAACACATTTTCTCCCGCTCAAATACGAGAGTTCTATCAAAAGTTAAAAAGTGTTCTGTCAGTTTTTCCTTTTTGCGCATGCGCGACCAGTCCGCAGAAACGATAGCAGGCTCGCATTCGCGACAGTCACCATAGACAAACACGTTTCCAAAATTTTAAACTCAATTACTGAAGAACTGTGTTTTTGCAATAGGATGCTTCTTGCGAACAGTGATAACTCAACAATGAATTGATCTAGTACAATTACTTTTGTGTCATTATAATATATGTAATACAGTGGATGTTTTGACCCCCAGTCGAAGTTATTGGTTAAGAAATGAATTTTTAGTTGACTTTTAAATGTTGAAATTCCTGAAAAATCTTGTTTTTTTTAGACTTCCTTCGTAAAAGAAATTGTAAAAAAGAACGTATTCCCTCTAACAACTTGATGGAGGGTCAAAACATGAAGAATAATATTAGGAATAATTTCCACAGGAATCGTCCTTCTGAACACATTACAATTTGAGATATCACTGTTAAAAAACCATGCTAATTAGCTAATTATATCTAAATTAGATAATTAATGAGTAGCTTAATCAGAATTTTTCACACTGAAATGAGTTTAAGCGCAAACTAATGACCTATTGTGAAAAAACTGGATTTCTAAAGTCAAAATTTAAAAAAAAATGTTCTAGTGTATACATACACTTTAAAGGGGTTTGTTGGGTTTTATGGGGGAAGGACCATATTTGGTTATGCTGCGCCAAACAACATAATGCAAATGAACATTAACACTCACGGAAAGTTTTACTGACACAGAAGATGGGGAAACACACATAGAAATAAATTGAACCTGATCCAGCTACAAAATTGCAGTTAGTTAGAACATTAGACAAACCCACTAAGCCATGGTGACTCCGCCCTTAACCTTCCAAATGGTTTCGACGAGATATCTCGTCCATCAAAATCATACCAATTTTGCTTATGACGAAATAAACCGTCTGCAAGATATTGCCGATTCTTTGATAATGACGAAATAAAGATCTCGTCGGATTTTTTCAAATGAAGAGATATTTCGTCTATGAAAATTTGGTCAGTTGTTAATACTTCGTTGCTATATCTGCGCGATACCTTATCGAGACAACGACCAGGAAGGTTAAAAGGAGAATATATAAAAAGTGAATGAAACGTATGTGACCCGACTTTTAATAAGTTTTTCTCCACTGCTAACATAAATAAAGCATCGAATCTCAACTCCCAAAATGATAGAAACCATCAGTCATTTCAGAACTGAGAATATTTGGCAGAAAACTATTTATGAATACATAACGTATATATTTCACTCGCTCTTACCCATTTGAAATATCCTACTCGTTGTCTCGACGAGGTATCTCGTCATTAGCAAAACTGTTCAAATCTTGATGGACGAGATATTTCGTCATTAGAAAAATTAACCTAATCTTGATCTCGTAATCATCAAAAACGGCAATCTCTTCATGATTCGGAATACAATCGGTATTATTGATGACGAGATATCTCGGCATTAGCAAAATTGGTCAGATCTTGACGGACGATATATCTTGTCAGAACCACTTGGAGGGTTAACCCTCTCGCTGCGCATCCCGCGATTTCCGCGGGCAACGTAGAAGTAGTAAAATTTGCGCATCCCGCGATTTCCGCGGGGATGCATTTTTGCCGTTTATTGAACTGTGCAGCCCGCTCTTTCCCCATTCATGGTTTCATTTTGGCTTTTCTGTGATGTTTAATTGTTTATTCAAATCTGGGTTAACAGGTGACTAGATGTCCACATTTCTGCGAAATATACAAGCATTTTTTACAGCATTTTGCGCGCTCTTTTCAAAGCTCAAAGATGTCTGGCAGGAAGCGTTTCGCGAGTGATAGAACCTACATTCCTGACAATATTTCCGACACTGATAGCAGTTCTGACTCTGATATCAAGTATATTGAAGATAGTTATAGCGAAACTGATGAGAATTTCTCGGATTCCTCTGCCGATAGTGATTTCTAATAAATGTTTTGTAAGTATTTTGCATATTTTCATTAGTATATACGTTTTACCTTTGTATTTCATAAAATAAATCATAATTTAACCAAGATTAATTTTCAAAATTTTGCTTTTATATGATTATTCTTCAATTTCAATATTCCGACAACCTTTTTTTATGATCTAATTCTATATTGAAAAAAACTTCTTTTACAAAAAATTTTTGTATATTTTAACTCTAAAATATATGTAGATTTGAAATATGTAATAAACAAAATACGCAATTTTTTAACCTATTTTGATAGAAAAAATTACGCAGCGAGAGGGTTAAGGTAGGTAGGTATTTAATAAATATCGCACTGGAGCAATACAACGGGTTATTGGTGGCGGTCCGGGATGAATACCGAAGGGAAAGATTCAGGACAACACGTAATTTTGAACCACGGGATCACAGTTGAACTGGCACCCCATTCTCCATATTTCCACACCACGCCAACGTGAAGATATTTCAAGCCACAGTAGATTTAACATGCACCAGCCCCCTTTGTACACGACGGTCTTTGGTTGGATTTGAATTCGCAATCTTCCGTTTGCTAGTAGTCCGTTACTTTTCCAACCGGGCTACCGAGTCCCAACTTGGAGGGTTAAGAGCGCGCTCTCCTAAAACTTGAGAAATTCAGAGTTGACTTCCTCTTGAAATCAATACCGCACTGCAAACATCATCCATCACCCGACGAACTCAAATCAGCCAGTGTCTACGCCCGAAATTTGATTAAATCGTCCATCTCACACCCGGCCTGTTTGCTGGACTCGTTAGATATAAGAAGCCGGGTGTCGGAAATTTGCCTGTCGGATAGGAGTTGTCAATGACAACACAATTTCCTTCCCCTCTCCGCAGAAGAAAATCCGGCATTTCAATTCGACGGAAAACTGGATTGACGATGAGAAGCTAGTCTAGTAGCAGACTCTACGAAAATAGGCAGGCCATGTGCGTCGATAGCTTTACTCGTGATGTCTTAAACTAGACTTAATAAAAAAGTATTTTATTATTTGAATCTGTTTTCCAGAAATTTATTTCTAATCATTTTTTAACTTGTTTTCCAGACATTCATCACTAGTCATTTCTTGAATTTGTTTTCGAAATACTTATTTCTAATGACATTTAGAATAAGTTTTCCAGATATTTATTACAAATCATTTTTTAATTTGCTTTCCAGACGTTTATTACCAATCCATTTTTGAATTTGTTTTCAAAATATTTATTGCTACTCATTTTTCAATCTGTTTACCTGACATATTTTATTAATCATTTTTTGAATTCGCTTTCCAGGTATTCATTTCTGGTAGTTTTTTAATTGATTTTCGCGAGATATTTATTATATATTTATAATTTCTTGAATTTGTTTTCGAGATATATTTATTACTACTCAGTTCTTTAATTTTTTCCCCAGACATTTATTACTAAAAATTTTTTAACATTTTTACAGACACTCATTACTAGTAATTTCTTGAAGTGGGTTTCGAGATATTTATTACTAATAACATCTTTAATTTGTTTTCGAGACATTTATTACAAATCATGTGTTCAATTTGCCTTCTTCACATTTACTACTAATTATTTCTTAATTTATTTTCCAGACGTTCGTTACTACTTCTTTTTTAATGAGTAATTCAGATATTTATTAGTAATCAATCTTTTTAATTTGTTTTTAAGACATCTAATACTAATTATTTTTTGAATTTGCTTACTATATTTTTATTACTAATAATTTTTTTAATTTTTCAGACATTTATTACTAATAATTTTAATTTTATTTGAGACTGACATAACTGTGTGAGAGTGAACAGTGTAACACAAAGTCCTTACACAGATATATATGCAGACAAACAGATAGGTAGACAGATAGGCAGAGAAATATATAGACGGATAAGTTTTGTTTGGTTATTCACTCTTTTTTTGTCATGCGAAATATAAAATAGATAGATAAACAGACATATATTCAAAAAAACAGATAGGTAAGTAGAGAGATATGTCTACAGACAGGTAGGCAGATAGGCGGACAAACATATAGATATATAGATAGGTTGACAAAAATACAGACAGGTTTTGTTTGGTTTCTCGCTTTAATTTTTTGCTAACCGAAATAGACAAACAGAAAAGTTGACAAACAGCCCGGCTGATAAACAGATAGATATACAAACAAACAGATATGTGGACATAGAGACAAAACAAATTGGAGGTATTACCACACTACCTCATGAAACAAATAGGTAGATAGGTAGAGATTGTATACAGACAAGAGATTGTATAGACAAACAGAAAAGTTGACAAACAGCCCGGCTGATAAACAGATAGATATACAAACAAACAGATATTTGGACATAGAGACAAAACAAATTGGAGGTATTACCACACTACCTCATGAAACAAATAGGTAGATAGGTAGAGATTGTATACAGACAAGTTAACCAACAAACTGTTAGCTAGATATACATTGAGATATGCAAATTAATACATAGGTAGACATGTAGATAAACAGAATAATAGATAGACTGACAGAAATTCTGGCCGATATATGTATACATTACACTATATCTGACATTTCTATTTTAAATATATATAAATACTTTTCAATATAAAAACCAAATCAACTTTATAAAAAAATGCGGTTATTACCATCACCTCATAAAGAAAACAATGATGCTGGTCTTAGAAAAGTGTTAAATGTGAATTTTTGGTCAAATATTTTCCTCAGAAACACTGATAAACTGTAATTCCAAACAAAAACAGACTGAAAGAAAGCTACTAACTGCATTTTCGGCAACTTCACTAAAATTGGAACTGTCAGCTTTGAATGAAAATTCTCCATCTATTGTACAATTACCAGAAAACAAGAACGAGAGTAAACATAAAATACAATTCTTCCATTTTTCTCACTACTTTCTTCCAACTAACTCATATTTTATTGAAAAAAAGAGTCATAAAACAATAATAATGGAGTCGAAATTTCTCCAAGCTTATACAGTAGCTTTATAGCATACTTATTTAATGTCCAAAGGGTCAACGCTGAAATTCTACATTATTTAAGCGATAAGTGATGTGCCAAAACCACGACCTAGATTTATACTGAAGCGTTTCCCTTTTCGCATCGTTTACCATTTCAGATCTTAAATTTTAGAGGAGCACCACCTGAGAACAATCTCGTATTCTAAAGGCTTTTCCTAGGCATTGAATTACAGTTAATAAATGTTCGCGCTTTCATGAATGAAATGTGGAATCTGCCTAAGACGAAACATGACACTTCATAAAGCCCCTTTCATAGTCTTAACGACGTTAGATAATGTTGAATATAAATCAACATGGTCGTATTTATGGAAGTTTAACGCAAATGACCAAAACTGGACTAATCTGAAAATTACAGTACTCCTTGATATATCGCACAATCGGCTATATATCGCTCTTTTCTACTTCTCTCCCAATGAATTTTCGTTTTGCACACAGCAGTTTTGTTGTATTTGCGTGACTTTTACGTAATCACCCGAATTGTTACGATTTTATGAGAGGCATTTTCCATCAAGCTACATGTAGGAGGCTGGAATGTTTCTGTGGCGGAACGCATTTACTGAAATGTGGTAGGTAGTTGAATCAACGTCGCACTGAAGCAACACAGCGTGCTATTGGCGACGTTCCGAGATCAATCCCGAAGAGATAGAGCCAAAGACCTCTCGTAATTTTGAACCACGGTCAGATAACGACGTCAGAACCTGAGCTGGCACACCACTTTCCAAACTTCCACACCACGCCAATGTGAGAACATTTTATGCCTCGACAGATTTAATACACCTGCCCCCACGAGCATGACGGTCTTTGGTTCGATCTAGTTTCGAAATCGCAACCCTCCGGTTGCTAATAGGCTACTCTTTTTTACGATCTACCGCTGCCCAGCGGCTCGAGGGAGAAGGCAGTTGACCTTTTGTGAGTTCAGCTGATTTCTGAATAGGTGTGAGAGAGCGTTAGAAAAGGTTACCATACGCAAAAGCATGAATGCTATCATCGGGGTTGTTTTCTCCTTGCCAACTCGGTATCAGTGCTACCGTAATCGGTACAGAAGGATAAAATTGTAACCAGAATCCATGCTAAAGTCGCCAATTGTGGAAAGGATATTTTTACATTACTACCAGCCTCTAATTTAACTTCATAATCTGACAGTTGTTCAAAATTCCGTGTTGTCCTCGATCTTTCCTTTCAGGGGATGATCCCGGACTGTCACCAATAGCCCATTCTGTTGCTCCAGTGTGACGTTAATTAAACACCTACTACTTAATTTAACTAATGGGCTCATTCAAAACCACGTGACTCGACGGCCCACTATAGGGAGCCGAACTATACGTATTCCGAACATAACGTCATTTGGCTTGTTTTTGGAATACGATTTCAGCGATATGCGAATCTGAATTGAAATATGATAGTTGATTGTTCAACACCAATTACATTAAACCCCAAACTATGAACTACATTTTAAGGTAACACTGATTCGAGCTCATTTGGGTAGCGGAAGTAAAATCTTAACACTCCGCCTGTTTTCTTTGTGTACACTCCAAATATCTCTCGAATGAATAGAGTCGACTCAGAATGTTTGAAAATTTATAAAAGGATTTTTTCTTATAAACATGTCAGATCTAGACCTCTATCACATGTTTACAGAATAAATAAATCGCCTGCCTGGGGTCAGAAATTAAGAATAAGTAGAAGGGAACATCTTGCGAGGTGTACAGGGTGTCACATAATTTGTAGACTTTTCAATTAACCTTATAGAATCAACAAAATGGAGAGGTTCATAGCGAGGTTTTCACCAAAAGGCATGACGAGGAGTCGGATTTTTTATTGCATCAGAAAACTTTAAAATTCACATTTTCACCAATAGATGGCCCTGTACCGTTTGTATGACTGAAAATATGTAAATTTAATTCCTTTGAAAAGAGAAATGTAAAGCTGGAAGCTTATTATCGACAGTGGCATTGATCAATACTTCGTACAAATTAACTTTCTTCAGTTGTTCAGCTAAATGTTGCATTGGTGGAAAAGGCACTTCTAGTGATATTGATGATCTGATCAGTGAATCAGCTACAGAAGCCTTTCGAAAATTTCAAGCGTACGAAACTTCAAATGTGAAGGGGTGTAAAGGTCGAACGACTGTTACAGGACTGAAAAACATAGTACAGTGTTTCGAGGAAACTGGTAGCTTGGCAGATCGTCCTCGCAGAAGCAGACCGAAGTTAGTAGGGGATTGTTATAATGGTACAGCATTTCAAATGGAGGCCCTCGCTGCAACTGGTGTATATACACTGCTGGCCACCGTAAATGTAACACCCTGAAGGAAGCATGCAAATAATATGAAATTTACAACATGCATTAGCGGAGGTGAGATATGCAAATGATTAAAATTTCAGCGCAGACGCACATCACGCGCGCCTGTGGCGCCACTTCAAAGCGCTATTTAAGGCTGGGAGATTTCGACGATTTCAAGTACGGCAATTGTGTTTTTCTTGTGATTTTTTCAAAAAAACGATCAATTATGCCTCGTAGAAAACAGCGATCGTCTTTTGATCAAGTATCCGAGTTCGAAGGAGGAAGGATAGTGGCCTACCGAGATTGTGGATTATCTTTCAGGGAAATCGGTAGTCGTGTTGGACGAAACCAAACAACTGTAATGCGGATATGTGATCGTTGGATGCAGGAGGGTACGACGGACCGACGTGTTCGATCGCATCCACCTCAGTGCACCACTTCACGTGATGACAGGCATATTGTGCGTATGGCAGTGACGGATCGCTCAGCCACATCACGAACCATAGCACAGCACATTCAATCTGTACCGCATCATCCAGTGTCTGCGCGTACCATTCGACGCCGTTTACAGCAGAGTGGTCTGTCCGCAAGACGTCCATTGCTTCGTCTACCCTTGACGCAGAACCACAGACGTTTCCGCCGCCAATGGTGAGATGAAAGAAGGATGTGGACGGCAGAAGGGAATGAAATTGTCTTTACTTCACGCTTCTGTCTGCAACACCACGATGGTCGGATTCGAGTCTGGAGACACCGTGGAGAGAGGATGCTGAACAGCTGCGTTATGCACCGCCACACTGGTCCTGCACCGGGTATTATGGTATGGGGCGGTATTGGATATCACTCTAGCACTCCTCTAGTACGCATTGCCGGTACTTTAAACAGCCAGCGCTACATCTCCGAGGTGTTGGAGCCAGTTGTCCTTCATTACCTTCAGGGCTTGCCCACAGCCATATTTCAACAGGATAATGATCGACCACACGTGGCACGCATTGTCCAAGGGTTCTTCGTCAATCGCCAGATTGAATTGCTTCCCTGGCCAGCTCGCTCTCCGGATCTTTCGCCGATAGAAAACATGTGGTCCATGGTTGCTCAACGATTGACCCAGAATACATCCCCAGCTGCCACACCAGATCAACTTTGGCAACGTGTGGAAGCTGCTTGGTCTGCTGTACCCCAAGAACACATCCAAAGTCTCTTTGAATCAATGCCGACGCGTGTGGCAGCGGTGATCTCCAACAATGGCGGCTACTCTGGCTACTGATTTTGGCAGGAACCACACTTCACAGAAGTCTATAAATTTAATCATTTGATACTTGGTCAACATGTTATCTACAAAATAAATTTTGTTGTGATATGTCTTGTCTTTCTTGGTGTTGCAATTTGGATGGCCAGCAGTGTACAATGGACGGAAAATTGCCAGAAACATGTGTATACCCAAATCAAGTGTGTTGACAGTAGTGCATGACGTTTAAAAATTGTACCCTTTCAAAATGCAATATCTTCAGTTGAAACCAAATGATATTGCTAAGCGGGAGGAATTCACGCAGAGGACTCTCAAAACGATCTAGGAAGATCAACCGCGACTTTTTTTACCATCTTTTGCCACATACTCTGATATGTTTCATGAATCTGTGAGTGGCGTTATGACACACTTTCACAATATTATTGATTGCGGTGGAAGACATATTGAACAACTGCGACATTCGAAAAGCAAGCGACGTTCCCTCTCGTCAGGAATACGTACACAAAGCACGTACCGAAGAAGACTATCGCTATCTTTAACTTGACAGAAAAATCCACTCATATTTATTACACAATGAACCCTTCCACCTTGAAAATATGGTTCTGGAAACACTACAATTCTACCTTAGCATAAATGAATGGTGAGAAAAATTTTGAATACAAATTGAGAATACCGAATATTTATTTAGAAATAAATGTACTTTACTGTTTTTAATTATTTACTAGCAGAATTACCCGGAGTTATTCGGGTTGAATTGGTTCACTAACTTCCGCTTTCGTTAATAAATTGTAATTCCTATTCACCACATGCAACAACTACTACATTCTAATAAAAGTACACAATTGTTAAATACACAATTTCACAAATGTAAATGTCATAATATTATATATTTTGGTACAATTTAAGTTTTTAGAAAGAACGAAAAGTCATTAGAGTCTGCCAATTTTACCCAGAATGCATAGAATAGTTCAGAGTATGCATATAAATGCCTTGTATGTCATTTAAAAACAAAAACGTTTCCCAAAACTATCATACAATGATTAAAAATGATTTTAAATCTAATTAAACTATTATTTACCTTGCTTACAGTTATTGAACGAAAAATAGCAAATTGAAAATCCAGAAATACATCTTAAAACAGATTTTAAAAAGCTTCGAACGAAAAGTAATGAATGTATCTGTTTTTTCAATACAAAATAGATACTTGGAATATAACGGCACAAATTTAAAAAGTAAACGAATAAAAAAATACTACGGTTGTCATATTAGCTACCAGTCCTATCTTAAAAGGTCTTGTTCTGTATATTTTATTTATGTTTTATTCTTTTTATAGTCTGTCCCAAATTTTCAGAATTTTTTTATATTTATTAAAGAAAAAGTAAGCTTCAAAATAAATAAAGTATTAGAATTTAAATTTCTTAAGAGTAGTCTTTGGAAAAATAATTGATTTTTCACAGCACTGGTAAAAGAACCCAGGTAATTGCAATGCTCAATATACCTTCCAGCTACTCCCAAACTACCAAATTATGATTCATTTAAGTACAGTTATTCAGATATTTTAACATGACACTTGACTTAATATGTAAGAAAAGAAATTTTTAGATAATGTAATAACTAAATTAAATTATGGTTCATTAAATGTAGAACATTACATTAAAATATGTTGAATAAATTTTATGTGATACTTGTACACACAGTCACAAAATTTAACATAGGACAGGAATACGGATAGACAGACTTACGCAACTAAGTTCAGTCACTAAATGAATGTAAGTACTCACAGTATGCAAAGTTTCATCAAAATATATTGAACCGTTTGGACTTAGCACTGGCACACACATAGTCAGATGGACAAACATACAGACACCAAACGGATCATCATTTTGCATCAGAAGGGCCCAAACCGTATAGAAAACTTGAAATTTGTCGAAAATATTCAATGTACAAACACTCCATTCTTATTTACATAGATTTGCTTTTGCTTCACTGACTTTCGAAATCATGATATTCATGATTCATCATGATAAAAAAGTCCTCGATTCCGATTCCTCCACAAGCCTTTTAGTGCAAACTGCACTCTAATATGCAAATTTGTTTATGATTTGATGTGATTTTTTCAAGAAGTTTACAAATTTCGGGATGCCCAGTATTATAGTTTGGGTCAACTTAACTTAATTACGTTTATAAGAGGGATTTACAGTGTAAAACAAACAAACCAAACGCAAAACAAAGATTTTACTTTGGCTAATCAAATGCCCTCGCATGATCCCTATATGCATTACCATAAAATATAGTTTATCGCCGTTTGGGTAACGTGGCATTTCATCCATTTGACGTTGGTCAATCAACTGTCGTATATCAATTCGGAATTTATTCCTTGGAATTTTTATTGCCGATGTGTGAAATCGTATTCGAAAAACAAGCGAAGTTCCGTCTCGTTCGGAATACATACAGAAAGCACGTACCGACGAAGAAATACTATCGCTACTTTTAACTTGACAGAAAAAGTCATTCATATATTTATTACACAGTGAATCTTTCCACCTTAAAAATATGGTTCTGGAAACTCTAGAATTTTATCTTAGCATAAATGAATGGTGAGTAAAATTTTGATTACAAATTCAGAATACTGAATATTTATTTGGAAATAAATGCTTTACTGTTTTTATTTATTTGCTTTTGCTTCAATGATTTCAAGTCATGATATTTTCAACAAATAACATCTTTTTCGCACGAGTGACGGTTTTGTAGATGAGTTATTCAGCCAATCATAGTGTCGAGATTTAAGGTGTATGTAGTATATACTAGAACATTTTTTCAAATTTTGACTTTAAAAATCCAATTTTTTAACAATAGATTATTAGTTTGTGCTTAAACTCATTTTAGTATGAAAAATTCTGATTAAGCTACTCATTAATTATCTAATTTAGATATAATTAACTAATTAGCATGTTTTTGAACAGTGATATCTCAAATTCTAATGTGTTCAGAAAGACAACTCCTGTTGGAAATTATTTCTAACATTATTCTTCAAGGTTTGACCCTCAATCAAGGTTCTAGAGAGAATAGGTTTTATTTTACAATTTTTTTCACCTAGGAAATCTAAAAAATCAAGATTTTTCAGGAATTTCAACATTTAAAAATCAACTAAAAATTCATTTCTTAACCAATAACTTCGACTGAGGGTCAAAACATCCACTGTATTACATAGATTATAATGACACAAAAGTAATTATAATAGATAAATTCATTGTTGAGTTATCACTGTTCGAAAGAAGTATCCTATTGCAAAAATATAGTTCTTCAAAAATCGAGTTTCAAGTTTTGGAAACGTGTTTGTCGATGGCGACCGTACCTTACCCAAACCTTGTAACATGAAAAATATTTCGAATATTTACAAGATCTTGGTATCGTTTGAAAGCTAAGGGGTTGGACAATATTTCGAATTATTAAAAAATAGATCGATATTTTAGTCAATTTTCGTGATTTCTAGTGTATACATACATCTTAAGCTCTTAGGATTATCTGATGTTTCAAGACAGACTGAATGATGAAAACATTTGCAGCTGTGCTGAGACATGGTAGATTTGTTACTTTCCTTTTTCTAACATATTTATGTTATGTGTTCTTGTAAGAGGAATTATAAGGCCCGTTTGATATGACCAACGAAACTCGCACCATAAGTCTAAGGTATAGGTTAAGTTTCCCACCTGTTTTATATTTTTCTAAAAGTCTACGAACTTCTATTCACTTGGGGATTGATTCCGGAACATCGCCAATAACGCCTTGTCTTGCTCCAGTGTGACGTCAAAAAAATTCAACTACTTACCTTCAAATTTATGGGACATCCTGTGCTTACAATAACAGAAAGTTGCGCAAGTATAAAATTTATAGATAAAATAAAAGTAATTTTTCTTAATTTGCAAATTGAAATTTATGTATAACTAAAAAAAAAATTTTATTTGCAAAATTTCCAATAAAATGTGTGTATTGATCAATTTAAGCAATTTGTGTAATTTACTTAATTTGCAAATTTAAATTTATTCATTGAAAATATTAAAAATTAAACGCATAGCGATAAACAATTGATAAAGTTGCGCAACAACATATGTGAAAATATAATTTGTATGTAACCAAAATAAATCACTTTACTTTGTAAGATTAAATTTATTCATTGAAAATATTAAAAATAAATACATCGAGATAAACAATCTTGAAAGTTGCGAAAATATCTATTTTAAAATAATTAACACTATGAGTCCTGTATAACCTGAAGCGTCTTTATTGGTAAAGTCCTGACCGAGCCTTTTCAGGCGGTTTGTGTTCGGGGATAGATACCGAGGGTTACCCTAAAATGTAGTTTATAGCCATTTTGGCGACGTTTGGCGTTTAATCTAGTTAGCATTGATTGATTAACTATCATACATCAATTTTTAATGTATTCTTTAGAATATCTATTGGCGACGTGCTGAAAACATATTTGAAAAAAGTCATGTGACGTCACGTCTTAAACATATACTGGAAGAACATTTCACGACAAAAAAAATTGTGGTGGAACGCTCGGCACCTACATTAAAATACTGCCACCAACATTTAACTTGACAGAAAAAGTCCTTCAAACACAGAAATTCAAATAATTAAAATAAACGTATCTTAAAGACAAAAGTTCAAACACCAAAAAATAATTCCGTTGCCATGGAAAACTAAATGCTCAGTTCCTACTCGAACTGTTCTTATTCTCGCAGTTCGATGACTTAACTTGTTCATGCTAATTATTTATACACATGTTGCGAATTTATCTGACGTAGCTTCTAATCAAAGAACGATGTAATTGAAAATTAAAGATTCATATGCTTGGTGACATACCCAATCAGGTGTAGTCCATTCCAAGATTTTTCTCGATTATATCAACCACTTACTTATATAAAGATTTTATATCCTTTTAAATATTCATAATATTTCCTTTTTAAGATTCATCTTAAATGTAACGAAATTATTCGTAAACATAACGCAAATGAGTGGTAATCGATTTCTATCTTTAAAAGGCTTCCATGATTATTTATTATTAAAAGCGTAGCTAAACCGTAGCCATATTTTATACTGGCTCCTTAAATCTGATTGTCATCTGACCGTGGTTCAAAATTACATGGTGTTGTACTCGGATCTTTTCCTTCGGATTTGATCCTGGACCGTCGCGAATAGCCCGTTGTGTTGCTCCAATGCTACGTTAATTAAATACCTACATACCTTTTTTAAATTTATTGTTTGAAGAAGATACATTCTGAATTTTCATTATCTGCATTCAGTAAATATATTTTAATTAATAGATGGGTAACTATTGATGATGAAATGGTAATGTCTACCCCAACTGCTATCGACATCGAGCCTAGACAGTCTCTATAGGAACAAGGCTCGTTCATTATGTGTAGGGGCGACTATTCTGAATAAATTCATTGTATTTTGTTTTTCGCGATGTTGGAGCGCAAAGTGGTTGTTTACTAGTAGAGATCTAGGTTACAAGTAACAATCTCAACAAGTGTGTATGTTTTCTTCCAAATCGTCATCAAACGTGCCCAATGTGACACATTCTAATATATTTCTTCAAACATCTCCTATAGAAATTAGAATAAAGTCCGTTTCTACGGAAACAGACCGGCAGACTGTCTGCAGCGGTTCTCGTGGTAGACACACACACACAGACAGACATAAAGTTAATTATTTACCACAGACCAAGAACTGAAAGAAGCAGTGAATGCTTGAATCTCTGCTCATCCAAAAACCCCTTTTTTAGGGAGGCCTTGAAAATACTTGTGAAATGATTAAAAAATAAGTGGCATGGAAAAGTAAGGGGACAAATTATTGCTATGTATAATGCCTATTTTTATTGAAATTTTAATTTCATTAAAGAATGTATTTGTCAAGCACAGAGTCAGAAAATTATTCCGATTTTTCTCCCGATTTCCAAAATGCCGTCAAGTACAAAGTTTTGTGATCTTTTGGGCTGTTTTCGGACTATTGAACGCATTTAGACGTATATGCGTTTGTTTTGCACAACTTCAATTTTCTCTACTACAACCACAGAGGAAAAGTAAAAGTAGAGTGAATAATGGTAGCCTTTTTATGTGCACAGGATCATGTGACCAAACCTAGTAGTAACGAGGGCATTGGACTACTTTCGTCTACCGGGTGGAAACGAACATTCATCATGTGATTAGTACACGGCAATTGAGAAAACTCCCATCCATTGATTCATTCTCTGATTGGTCCGGGCGACATAGTGGTAGACTTTGACGATTTCACCATTTTTGTCACCCTTGGCTTGGATGCCAAGTTGGCCAACCAAGTCAATTTTTCAAAAAGCAGTCACGTGACTACTAGTCGACATGTTGGTGCCACTTTTTGAAGCTCTTCTAATTAGCAATGCTCAGTCCATTTGTATTTCGCCTCTATGGATAACCTGATTTATCGAGTATTTTTAGTGATCTTTTAATTCCGAAATACTTTAGGAAGGACTCGAGCTACTTAGTTCGCTCCCTGAACGAACCCCTGCCCTTGATGAAATACTTTAAATATTATTAACAGCAAAACACTCGCATTTTTCCCTTATAGCAAAAAGAACCTATAAAGAACGACTTAGCATGAAATTAATAAGGAAGCAATTATTACAGGGCATGTTTATTTAAAGTAGGAAGATAATAGGGCACCTGTCTTGCCTCTATTTTTTTCAGCAAGTCCAGCTCACCATAAAGACTGTCCCTGACTTTAGAGCTTCATTGAGGTTAATTACAATAAATTTTTTAATACTATTCCGCAACATACTAACAATGCAATTCAAGTACAAGTCATATTTATTAATCCATTTGGAAACACAACTAATCCTTTTCCACAACCACTTTAAACGACCGTTTTTATTCTGAGATATATATCTCATCATCTAGATATTGCCGTCATCTATTTAATACTGGAACCCGCCCCTAGGAACTCTGATAATGCTCTGGTCCAGGATAACGATGGCCCGCACCCAGGCACTAGAAGCATAATCCTCTTTTCGCGTCCATCGATCCTTGAATTCTTCCCCCCATCACAAGTGCTCTGTTACTCAGTTGGCCGTGTAACTAGCTTTAAGGCCAGTGACTCGAATTTGATTCCACTTATTTTTATCCCATACAGCATAAATATCCTTTAAAAATTTGAGGGCTTGGTTGGTTGAGTAGCAGATTAGCAACCGGAGGGTTGCGAGTATGAAACTCGATCCAACCAAAGACCGTCGAGTATATGGGGGCTGGTGCACGTTAAATCTCGTGGCATCAAACGTCCTCATGTTGTTGTGGTGTGGGAGTTTGTAGAGTGGGTGCCAGCTCAGGCGTAAATTCCTCATCTGTTCTAGGTTCAAAATTACGAGGTGTTTTTCTCGGATCTTTCCCTTCGGGATGGATCTCGGGCTAATAGCCCGTTGTGTTGCTCCAGTGAGACGTTTATTCAGCTATCCCGCTTTAAAAATTCATTCAGATTCTCAACATAGTTTCATGCAATAAACTTATAATGTAAACTTAATTTTAAAGTTTTTTTCTTCCTGTCTCATCAGCCTTTTTTCCCTCTTTCCCCAAAGTTAAACTGCTTTTCTCAATAATCTAATGCAGAGTAAAAGTTTTTACGTTGCTATAGATTTCAAAAGTATATGATATAAGGATAATTAACTCATCATCGTACTATCACGCATTCCAACGACACATACTTTTTAAGAACGCAAGAAGACAGCGACAAATCTTTAGAATATGTGACTTTTCTGTTGAATAGAATTCTTTTCTCCTAAGTCAAACTGGTTTTTTTTAATAATATAATGCGCAATAAAAGCTTCTAGGACGCTGTGGAATTCAAAAGCATGTTTTTTCAGGACTATCATTAACTCACCATCATACTGTTACGCATTACAACGGCACAAATACTTTTTTAAGAGCGCAGAAAAACAGCGACAAATCTGTACAATACGTGACTTATGTTGAATAGAAATGGCGAAATCACGAACTCAGTGGATACTCGAGAATGGAATATTCGTCATCCAAGTACGAATAACCCCACCCGCAATAAAACTCAACAAAATAAACTGTCCTCAAGCTCAGGACAGTCAGAATGGAATATTCTAAGCCATTACTGCAGGCAAACAAGCTGCGATTTTTACATCGGATGTATCGAATACATCGAGTTTTAAACTTCCTTCGAATAACACAGACGTTTTCTTTGGCTCCATATTTACCGTTACCTTTCCGATCGTGCTTTCTACAAAATCAAGCCAATGTCTTCACATGCCCCTGGGAATGTGATATATATGCATTAGAAATTGGGTAAAGCTCCTTCCTAATGGATACAAAGCTGTTAAGGAACTGATGCTGTGCATAGTAAGTTTGCTGTGATGATATTTGCTTTGAGGCGTGATAAACGTTACGTATGCGTTGTAAGAAGCTTTGGCTGTGAAACTAGCCTGATCTGTGTGGAAGTCTTCGTTGAAGAATATATTCTATGGTTTATAATACTTCAGGTGAGGAAGAGCATCTTATCTCAAGATTTTTAGGTCTAAGTCCCAAGATGAAATGTGCTGCGTTAAATTTATTCCGTTTCATTTACATTCTAAAAGGGCTTTGATGTGCAAATTTCGTTGACTAATATTGGGTATCAGAGACATTTTTATATACCGAATATCTTTCTGTGGATTCATGCCTTTTCTTTTTATCTGGTATTTAGATACATTGGTTTTATTACACTTAGATTCTAAGGCTATATACATTTTCGGAAATATAGATACTGAGTATAAGTGAATATTTCGGTTACACCATTTCTATTCTATGGATATCTTATATATTTGTTAAGAATTGAATTCATACTTTTATATCTTGTATTTTCGATGAACTTTTTTATTACGCTTAGATTTAAAAGCTGTTTTGATTTGTAGAAATATAGAAGGTGTACGTAATTGAATATTTTGGTTGCATATTTTACTAAAAAATTCGTACTAAAAATTTATATTTTTGTTTTCTAAGGTATAAATCGAGATAACGCATATTTTTGAACACTTAAGTAGGCAGGTAGTTGAATCTACGTCACACTGAAGCAACACAACGGGATATTTTTTAATACATAGGAACTTTTTATATAGCACACTCCAGTTTCCATAAACTTTTTTATTATATTTGAATAATACTAAATTGAATATTAAAATAGTTAATGATATGCTTTCGGAAAATAAAAAAAGCATTTTTATCTTTCTTTTTTTTAAGTTTTTAAAGATAAAGTGGGACTGTCACAGTTTCGATAGTAACTATCCTCCCCAATTGAACGGCGTTATAATGTGCAAGTGATCAATATAGATAAAACAGATGGAATATCAAACTTTGGAATGTTTTGTTTCTTACCCTTTTCTTGAATATTCATAATATTCAGATCTCTTACTCTGCGGCTATGGTGAGATGGGAGATAACTTTCGTTGGTTGGGTTTTTATGGTGCAGATTTCGCCTTGTTGCGCCAGACAATATCAAGAAATGGACCTGCACACACAAGGAAAGTTTTACTCACACAAAAAAGAGACACCCAGGGAGAATTGAACCTGTGGCGCCTACAATTTTCAGGTTGCTAGCGCAGTGGGCATATCCACTGAGCCTCGACGACCCCGGAAATGACCTTGGAGGAATC